>JALAZF010000299.1:600000-925000 GCA_022829125.1 Lathyrus tuberosus | reverse complement strand
ACTGTTCAAAGGAAGTGAAAGCGCTTTGTCCAGTTAAGTAGGAGATTTTAATACTTTAGAAAAACGATTTTAAAACTACTTTCGGACGCGTTTATGGGTTTAAAGTCCGGTTTGCATGAATCTCTTTTTGTTAAAAGTTCCAAGTCAAAATACTTTTCAACTGAGTCAAGAAACTATATTTCTTAAAAATAGGTTTATTACTTTAACGCAATGCGCGCCTTTTTATAAGTGGCAATAAGAGGGTTCGATTAAGGGATAAACTCGGTTCTGAATATGCGAAAGCGACATTTCCCGTTAAATTAGTTCTTTTCATAAGTAGAAAACATTACCCCATAAGTAGTTCTATTTACAAGCATCTGGAATATTCTCTGACTGTGTGAATTACATTCAAGCCTGTTATTTATTGAATTTTATATCTTCGTACTTTACTCTGCTTTTACTGTGCACTCACGAACTCCCGATTAATTTGCCTTAGATAAACATCGTAACGATAGAAATCAATAGATTGACGCTTGGTCTCTGTGGGATCGATAATCTTTTATATTACTCTGACGCGATTTGTATACTTGCGAAAACACCGCATCAAGTTTTTGGCGCCGTTGTCGGGGACCAATTACGTCAAATTTCGTACCCTGTTGTTACACCGTCTAGACTAAGGCTTTACCTACTGGTCAATACGAAGAACTCGCAGCACCGGTAGTCTTATAGATCCTTTAGCGGAACCTGAACGTTACGCTCGCGCACGTCTCTCACTTCGTAGAATTAAGGAAACTATGGCCGAAGACCGTAACTAAAGACCCCTTAAGGATTTTGCTCAACCATCCAATGACGAACCCAATTCTAGTATAGTAAACCCTACTATTCCTGCTAACAATTTCGAACTGAAACCCTCCCTATTACAATTAGTACAGCAAAACCAATTCGCGGGTCTCCCATCTGAGAACCCAAATCAACATCTAAAAGTCTTTATCCAATTAGCTGACACTTTTAAAACTAATGGTGCTACTCCTGAGGCGATTCGTCTAAGACTATTTCCTTTCTCCCTCAGAGACAAAGCCCTTACATGGTTAGATTCCCTTCCTGCCAATTCTATAACAACTTGGGAAGACCTTAGGAGAGTTTTCCTTGCTAGATATTTTCCCCCAATTAAAACTGTTGTTTTTCGAAACCAAATAACCAGATTTACTCAAAACCAAGGTGAATCACTCTTCGAAGCTTGGGAGAGATATAAAGACCTATTGAGAATATGTCCACATCATGGCCTGGAATCATGGCTAATCATTCATACCTTTTATAATGGACTTCATTATAACACTAAGATGACCATCGACGCCGCCGCTGGTGGCGCTCTGATGAATAAACCTTACCCTGAAGCTTGCGCTCTCATCGAAGATATGGCCCAAAACCATTGTCAATGGGGAATAAAACGAGCAACAGTGGAGAAGAAAGAAACCCAAGGAGGAATACAAGAGATAAGTTCTATAGACATGATGCAAGCCAAAATGGATGCTTTGGCCCTTAAGGTCGAACATATGTACGCAAACCCAGCTACTGCAGCAGCAGTCTCGTCGGAATGCGAATTATGTGGAACCAAAGGACACCAATCAGCGGAATGCAATCTGTTGAATGAAACTAAATCAGACCAGGTCAACTATGCCCAAGGGAACCCATTTTCAAACACTTACAACCCTGGATGGAGGAATCAACCAAACTTTTCCTACAAAAACAATAACCCTATCCAAAACCCTGCACCTCCGAGACCACCCGGTTTTCAAGCCCAGAAACAAAACCAACCTATGCAAGTTGTGCCGCCCAAGCCGAACCTTGAGAAAATCACGGAAAATTTCATTTCGGCTCAAACCCAGCAAAACAAAGAATTCCTAAACCAAAACATTCATGTAAATGAAATGATTACCCAATTAGGAACCAAGGTAGACCAAATAGTCACCCACAATAAGATGCTTGAAACCCAGATCTCTCAGGTAGCTCTCAAACAAGCTCCCGAAACCACACCTGGGGGGCAATTTTCTGGACAACCTCAACAAAACCCCCGAGGACAAGCCAATGCAATTACCTTACGAAGTGGGACCGCTTACGATGAACCGTTTAACCCGACATTGGGCAAACCCAAAACTTCTAAGAAAAGCATTATACCTACGGACGAAGTAGAGGAACCAGTGGAATCCGAAAAACAGAAAAATCAAGATAAGGGAGAAACTATAGATAAAACTTATGAACCACCCCCGCCATACAAACCTCTAATACCCTATCCACAGAGACTCAAACAAACCAAGATTAATAACCATTACCAAAAATTCATTAAAGTCATAGAAAAACTTCATGTGGAGATCCCTTTCACAGAAGCCATCACCCAGATACCATCTTATGCAAAGTTCCTCAAGGACATCCTTACCAATAAACGTAGACTTGACGATCCAAAACCTTTGGAGTGCAATTCCATTTCCGAGAATAAACTTGCCAAAAAGGAGAAAGATCCTGGAAATTTCTCCATACCTTGTATTTTGGGGAGTCATGTCATTGATAAAGCTTTCCTGGACTTAAGAGCTAGTGTAAGCTTAATGCCTCTAGCAGTTTATGAAAGGTTAAAACTAGGAGAACTGCAACCTACTAAGATGTCTCTTCAATTAGCCGATAGATCCGTCAAATATCCAGTAGGCATATTAGAAGACGTCCCATTTAGGATCGGTCAGTTGTTTATCCCTACTGATTTCATTGTCATGGACATTAAAGAAGATGATGACATTCCAATCCTCCTAGGTAGGCCATTCTTATCAACCGCAGGAGCCATAATAGATGTCAAGAGGGGAAAGTTGACTTTTGAGGTAGGTGATGAAAAGATAGAATTCATTTTGTCGAAATTTCTTATGGCACCAGTATTAGGAGACGCATGTTATGCCATAGACGTCATTGATGAATGCATTAGGGAATTAGATCAAGAAGAACCCATAGAAACAATCAAACTACCTTCAACCCTAATAAGGGAAGACGATGGATTTATGGAACCCTACATTGATGATAACCTTCACGAATGTTTATCCCTTACCCCCGATCCAATACCATGCCCCAGGAAACCAACTTTAGAACTTAAAGAACTACCCAAGAATCTAAGATATGAGTTTTTGGACGAGGAAATGAACCCTCCAGTTATATTCAGTGCTACCTTAAACCAAGAAGAAACAGACCGGCTCTTAGATGTTTTGCAGAAATATCCCTCAGCCTTAGGATATAATATCTCTGATCTGAAAGGTATAAGTCCATCCGTGTGTATGCACCGGATTTTACTTAAGGAAGATTCAAAACCCTCCAGAGAACATCATAGAAGGATAAACCCTATAATGAGTGATGTTGTTAAGAAGGAAGTTCTTAAGTTACTGGAAGCAGGTATAATTTATCAAATCTCAGATAGTAAGTGGGTGGGCCCTGTGCATGTAGTACCTAAAAAGGGAGGCATCACAGTCGTGCAAAACGAGAAAGGCGAACATGTAGCAAAACGGATAGAAGGAGGATGGCGTATGTGCATAGATTACAGAAAATTAAACAAAGAAACTAGGAAGGATCATTTCCCTTTACCATTTATAGACCAAATGCTGGAGCGTTTAGCTAGACACTCCTATTTTTGTTATCTTGATGGATATTCGGGATTCTTCCAAATTCCTATTCACCCAGAAGATCAAGAAAAAGCAACCTTCACATGCCCTTTTGGAACCTTTGCCTATAGAAAAATGCCTTTCGGCCTCTGTAATGCTCCGGCTACTTTCCAGCGTTGCATGATGTCAATTTTACCGATTACCTTGATGGAATTATGGAAGTATTCATGGATGATTTCTCGGTATGTGGATTTGATTTCAAAAATTGTCTCGTTAACCTTGAGAAAATCCTAAAAAGATGTGTGGATGTAAACCTAGTTTTAAACTGGGAGAAATGTCACTTTATGGTTACCGAAGGTATAGTTTTAGGACACATAGTCTCTGAAAGGGGTATTGAAGTAGATAGAGCCAAGATAGAGGTAATAGAAAACCTAAAACCCCCTAAGACCATTAGAGAAGTCCGAAGTTTTCTTGGACATGCTGGTTTCTACCGGAGTTTTATCAAGGATTACTCTAAAATAACCAAACCTTTAACTGGCCTCCTGATGAAAGATGTCGAATTTAATTTTGATGAAAAATGCATTGAAGCATTTAACCTTTTGAAACAAGCGCTAATTTCAGTACCCATTATGCAACCCCCAGATTGGACCGAACCTTTCGAAATCATGTGCGATGTTAGCGATTACGCTGTAGGAGCTGTTCTAGGTCAAAGAAAGGATAAGAAATTACATGTAATTTATTATGCTAGTAGAACCCTAGATGATGGTCAGCTTAACTTCGCAACCACTGAAAAAGAACTTCTTGCTGTAGTTTTTGCTATAGAAAAATTTCGATCTTATCTGGTAGGAGCTAAAATTATAGTCTACACAGACCACGCTGCTATTCATTACCTATTAAGCTAGAAAGATGCTAAACCTAGGTTACTTCGATGGATCCTTTTATTGCAGGAGTTTGATCTAGATATTCGAGACAAGAAAGGCACACAAAATGTAGTTGCTGATCACCTTTCTCGACTTGAGTACCTGAAAGCAGATTTAGTGTCTATAAATGATGATTTTTCCTATGACTGGTTAATAGCTAAGATAGAAGCCATTGAAGAAAATAACCTAGATCCTTATAAGAACCCTGAAAAATCTTTGGCGGTAAGTGGCGTACCTTGGTACGCCGATTTTGTTAATTACCTAGCCTCTGATATCGTACCTCCTAACCTTAACTATCAACAGAAAAATAAGTTCTTTAACGATGTCAGACAATTTTATTGGGACGATCCACTTCTTTTCAAAAGAGGTACAGGCAGTATTTTTCGTTGTTGCGTTCCAGAAGAAGAGGTAAGAAATATCATAGAACACTGTCACTCTGAACCCTACGGAGGACATGCTAGTACCTCCAAGACACACGCTAAAATTCTTCAAGCTGGCCTTTTCTGGCCCACAATGTGGCATGATGTTCATGCTTATATAGTCAAATGTGATCGGTGCCAGCGCACTGGGAACATCTCCAGACTTGATGAAATGCCTTTAAGGAACATTCAGGAAGTAGAACTTTTCGATGTTTGGGGTATCGATTTTATGGGACCATTTCCATCCTCATTAGGAAATAAATATATCTTAGTAGCTGTTGACTACGTGTCTAAATGGATTGAAGCCATAGCCTCACCCACAAATGACACACGTGTAGTGATTAAGCTGTTTAGGAATTATATATTCCCTAGATTCGGAGTACTCCGTCTTGTTATAAGCGATGGTGGATCGCACTTCATATCAAGAATTTTTTATAAACTTTTAAGCAAATATGGAGTTAAGCATAGAGTAGCAACACCTTACCATCCACATACTAGCGGCCAAGTAGAGGTATTTAATAGGGAGATTAAACAAATCCTAGAGAAAACTATTTCAATAACTAGAAAAGATTGGTCTCATAAGCTACAAGAAGCACTATAGGCCTACAGAACTGCCTTTAAAACCCCTATTGGAACAACTCCTTACCAATTGGTCTATGGAAAGTCCTGTCACCTACCCTTTGAGTTAGAACACAAGGCCTATTGGGCCATTAAAACCTTAAACTTAGATTATTTGACTGCTGGTGAAAAGCGCATCCTTGACATTCATAAACTAGAAGAACTCCATCAGTCTGCCTATAAAAATGCCATAATATATAAAGAAAGAACCAAAGCTTGGCATGATAAAAGAATTATAAAGAAAGATTTCAATATAGGAGATCATGTTCTCCTCTTTAATTCCAGGTTGTGACTTTTTCCTGGCAAGCTTCGTTCAAGATGGACGGGTTCTTTCGAAGTTTCTAAGGTCCTGAAATCCGGTGCAGTTGAGATCAAGAACCACTATTGTAGTCCATTCATTGTAAATGGGCAGAGGTTAAAACACTACGAAGGAGGTGACATTCCCATTGACTACTTCAGCCACACTCTGATCGATCCACCAATGCCTACTTCAGCTACATGAGTTCTACTTGTCAAGCTAACGACGTTAAACAAGCACTGCTTGGGAGGCAACCCACAGTTTTCTTTATTTATTTTTCCTTCTATTTTTATTACTTTTCATATCTTACATTTTGTCTCTATTTTGATTAGTTTGTTTATATAGACTGACCTTTTATGATGTTTGTGTTTTCAGGTCCCATTCTCTAACCCTTTTTTTCAGGATGCATACCTTCGACGACATGCACGTCGCTTTCAGAGATGACGCACAGAGACAGCGCTATCTAGTGCTTTATCAGCGCCCCATGGCACCTACCCGCTACCCTGACCAGGCTTGCATGGATGCCTTAGGCATCGAGCCCAGTATAAGGTTTCTATGTAGCCAGCTCCAGTGGGATGAGTATGCTGATGACATGCATTCGACCTACAAAAACCTCACCCTGGACTCCTCAGTTCATTTAGCCATGAGCCATATGATGGTCCAGACGGCAGCGTCATTTTTAGACTGTTTGGGACAGAGTACACTTTTACCCATAAGGGGTTTGGTGATTTGCTAGGTTTCCAGACTTCCCCTGATGCCATTCCTGATTTACCTATGGGATACTTTATGAGTCGAGATATCAACAAGTTTTGGAGCGATATTACAGGTGGAGGAAGCCCTGATCCGTCCACCCAGCTATCTCACATTATCCATAACCCAGCTCTCAGGTATTTCCAGATGATCCTTGCCCACACCTTCCTTGGAAAGGCTGATGCTGATGTCATGTTAGTGAGGAGGAGATCTTCTTCCTTTTCTATACAAACCAGTCGCGTCCTTTGGCCTGTGGGAACTTTCTGCTTGATAACTTTACACTCACAGCCAGATCTTCTGAAGGAATCATCCATGTGGGAGGAACAGTTACTCAGATTACTACCGCTTTGGGTCTTACTAGTAAGCTGCTTCACCTGACTCCCTACTGCGGGTATACCACGCTGGATATCGATTTCTACTTAGACCGAGGGTTGATGAGGAGAGCTTCCTTTCACCCTAACCAGTTCAGGCTCTTGATCGACGGTGAGACCATCCATTACTTCACTTTACCTGATCCTATGATGACCAGTGTCCACGACCCTTCTAATTGGAGTTATGCTTTAGAGGGTTATGGAGAGACAGTTGATGAGCCTCGCACTCCACCGGTTCCATAGTATCACCCTACACCACCTTCTCCCAGGATTACAGTGTTGTCGAATAATCTTTCCTTCCAGAGACCTGACGTGTACACACAGCTAGCTGAGCTACGTATGGAGACTTCCAGACTTTGACAGGAGGTTACTGACCTTACCTTGCAGGTCCAGGTGTCCGATCTGACTCACGCGATAGAGGTTGATTGCTTGTATCAGGAGATCGCAGATCTACGCCGCGAGTTAGCCGCAGTACTAGGTTCTGACCAGACCGAGGAGCCTTCGGCTCCATGATAGCACTACTCTCATTATTTTCTTTACCGTTTTATTTACTTATTTCCGTTCTTCAGACTTATATATATATATATATATATATATATATATATATATGTTTTAAATTCTCGCATTTGGCTTCCATGTTGTTCATGATGTACTTTGGTATTATATATATATATATTGCATTTTTATGTTTATTATTTTCTCATTTTACTTTATTAATTTATTTACTTATTTATTATTTGTATTTTTATTTTTAGACCTAACAAAAATATACATGTACTAGAACAAGAAGGACGTGCTACCTGTACCACCCAAATAAAAGAGGAGAAGAAAGCCCAAGAAAGCAAAAATAAATCCGGCCCAGACCTTTTGTTAAGGTGGCGCCTGTCATATAGTCCATGGTGCCCGCCATGGGGTCTGGAACTATATGCGGGGCAGAACCACCAAAACCCCCATTTTCTCACCTTCAAACTCCCTAACCTCCATTTTTGCCCATCCGAAAACCTCCATCAACCCTCATAAAGTTCACAACTTTTTCATCTACTCACCATCCCATTAACCTCTCCAACTTCCATTTTAATACCCATCCATCAAAATCTCTTAAAAACCCACTTTTCACCACCTTTCTATAGAAACCCATTTCTCTCATTTTTCAACCTCAAAGGTGCATCAATGGAGTATGACGATTACATCCTTTGCCAAGGCAAGTCCGGGGAAAGGCAAAAGAAACTTCTCGAGAGATTGCAAGCACGAGAGATTATCTCTACCCGGTACGTCGACGAAGACTGTCTCTATACTCTTGGTATTTATCATAACATTTTTCACATGCTAGATGTCTTAGGATTACACGATATTTTTGCTAGGAAAGATCCCACTTTTGAAAGGTTGACCCAGGAACTTTTGAGTTCCTTGATTTACATTGTTAGTCCTAACACTTCTAGCACAGTCGGTACGGTGAAATTTAGAATGTTTAATGTCGAATATGAATTCACCACCGACGAACTCGTAGAGAGATTAGGATTACCTTTTGGGGATGGCGCTATTTGTGAAGCACCTTTGGATTCTGATTGGTCAGTTGAGGCATTTTCCTTCTGGCACAGGTTGTCAAATTTTCCAATTACTTCTTTTGAAGGGATTCTTGCCTCAAGGATCCATAACCCGGCCATCCGTATTTTTCGTTATATATTGGCTTGTACTATTTTTGGCCGGGAGAATCCAAACAAAGTGAATGCAAAAGAACTTCTGTTTTTGCAAGGGTGCCTCACAAATAGGAGGATTAATTTGGTTCCTTTTATGATTGCTCACATGGCTGCTGTTATTAAGAGTACAAGGACCATTGCTTTTGAAGGTTTGATTACATCTATTGCCAGGGCTCTAAACCTCGACACTGAGATAGACACCTTGGCACCTCTTCCTCCTCGCACAATTAATTTAAAATTTCTAAAAGATATGAAATTGTGTAGAGTCAGGAGAGAGGGGGGCTTTGAACTCATGATCCATGGAGTGGTTATCCCATCTGTTGTTTTGCCATGCACTAGACGTACTGATGTACGTATACAGAGGAACTGGACCTATGATTTAGATGCTCCACCTGTTACGGGTCCATTGCCTCCTAATGTTCCTACTGGGGATGGGAACGAGACTGATGATGAATATGACCAGCGAGAGCAGTCTCCAGATCATCATATGTCACCCCACCATGTATCACCTGCACCCACTGCACCATCTTTTTCTCACCCTTCTGCAGGTACAGCTCCTGGTTTCTATATTACTAAGCATATGTGGCGCGACCAGCTGGCCAGAGAAGAAAGGCGTGATGGCTTGCTTGCTACCATCCAGCAGCAACTGACCGACAACATGAGATTCATGCAAGAGTCACAGCAGCAGACAGACCGTTCCATTCAAAGTATCATGCAATCTCAGGTTGCTTTGACCACCAGATTCGACGAGTTCGCAGCTTCTCAGAGCGATCGTCGCCGCAGCAGATCTCGTCACCCTAGGCGCTCACCGTAAAATGGCGACAGTACCAGTAGCATGCCATAGATCTTCCAAGTTACTCTTTCCCTATCTTATTTCGAAACATTGGGGACAATGTTTGATTTAAGTGTGGGAGGAGACTTTATCTGTTTTACTTGCATTTTCTTTCCTTTTACTTTTTTATTGCTTTCTATTTTATTTATCTTGTTTTTAGAATATGCATGTGCTTGAGGAGTCATCTGTGTAGTGTATCCCTATTTCCCCATTTCCTTAGCCTTACCAAAAAAAAAAAATTTTGACAAAAGAAAGTGTATTGTTCTGAAAATTTGGGCTTTGAGACAGGTTTGAGTTAGGATGCAGATGACTTGGGAAAACTTTTTGAAACATCGGTATCGTTTTAACACCATAGGCTTCGTGATTATAGGAATCGACCCCGATACCCCATATACCATGGCCTTAATTATCTTTTTAGAGTAGGTCCTTAGTAGTTTATCCTAGCAGTCGGCTCCGGCCTAAGCATGCTCTACGTAAGGGACCGATGAATATAAGTGAATGATCTGTATGTTCTGCTTCATAAAAATGCAACTCGGGTATAGGTAACCCTCACAAGGTCATTTAACCCAAAAAGTTGTAAAAATTTACTGAAAAAAGGGAATAAAAAAAGGAGAGAAAAAAATTTGCCCATTGTTGGTTGGTTCAGAGGTATCTGGTGCTGGACTTGGTAGGGCGGGTTACGATCTGATCCCCCACGACTACAATTGGGTCACTAAAAGGGGTTACACCAGTTTGTGTACCAGAGCCCCAAGCTTGAGATCAGAATCACTAACCGGTCACTTTACTATGAGTATGTACGGATAACGGGCTTAATGTGATTGCACTAGAATGAAGAGGACCCAAAAGAGATGAAAAAGGTAGGCCTAGGTACAGTGGGGTAGTATGGATTGGTTCGTATAGGAACGAAGTTTATGTCCGTGTCTACGGAAAAGTATCATTACGATACCCTTGGTTCACATAGTTAGTACCTATCACTTCATCCTAGTTTGAACTTAGAAGCCCTTTTAGCCCAAATTATTCGTTGATACCACATTTTTCTGTCATGAGCTATAAAGTGTTTTGCTTGAGGACAAGCAAAGGTTTAAGTGTGGGAGAATTTGATAACACTGAATCACACTGCGTATTTGACTCAGATTGCACATGTTTCTTAGGATTTTATTGCCATTTTCTTGTGTTATGCTTGTGTTTTGTTTTGTTTTCAGGTTCTTTGTATTTCCAGAGCTCCTCGTGAAGAAATGAAGAAAAACGAGCAAGAAAACCAGTTTTTGAGGAAATTGTACACATGGCATCCACCATGGTGAGCGCCATAGGGTAGGCCATGACTTGGATAGGAATCAACTGCTGTCAACTGCCACAATCTCCACTTCTTTCTCCTTTGGTTCACATGGCGGGCGCCATGAGGGAGTGGCGGGCGCGACCTTTGTCGTTTGATTTCCCTCCTAAAAGAAGTTGGGGGGCACTTTTGTCCTTCCATGTTATTTTCTTAGGCTATAAATAGATGAGTTCTGAATCCTTTTTCTTCATCCAAGCTTAGTTTCAGAACTCAAGCCATATATTTCGGTATTGTAAAGTGATAAACTCTTCACATCGGGGAGTTATCACACTGTTTGATCGAGTCTGTAATCGAGTTTGGATCACTCTGGTAGAAGTTAATCTTGCCGCCATTTTCATTTTCAGTCATTAATTTCCAGTTGTACCAGATTTAAAGCCTCCGATTTGGAGCAGGTTTCATTTACAAGTTCAGCATTTACTTTCTTTATTTCTCGCACTCGCTTTACTTTCTTTATTTTCTCGCACTCGCTTTACTTTCTTTATTTTCTCGCACTCGCTTTACTTTATTTATTTTCTCGCACTCGCTTTACTTTCTTTATTTTCTCGCACTCGCTTTACTTTCAAAACCTTTTTAAGAATTTACTTTAACATGATCTATTTCAACATGTCTATTTACGTTTCCATGTCCGGCTAAATCTTAAAGGTTAGAATGTAAGGATCATAGTTAAAGTAATATTCCATACAATGTGTCGATAGAAATGCTTAGGGGTTATTTTGATTTTTGACACAAGTTTTCTGTACTTTATTTCTGTTGGGTAAGATCGAAAGCCGTCCAACCTTTGGTAAAACTTAGTTAGTCTTAACTGTTCAAAGGAAGCGAAAGCGCTTTGTTTAGTTAAGTAAGAGACTTTAATACTTTAGAAAAACGATTTTAAAACTATTTTCGGACGCGTTTATAGGTTTAAAGTCCGGTTCGCATGTTAAAAGTTCCAAGTCAAAATACTTTTCAACTGAGTCAAGAAACTATATTTCTTAAAAATAGGTTTATTACTTTAACGCAATGCGCGCCTTTTTATAAGTGACAATAAGAGGGTTCAATTAAGGGATAAACTCGGTTCTGAATACACAAAAGCGACAGTTCCCGTTAAATTAGTTCTTTTCATAAGTAGAAAACATTACCCCATAAGTAGTTCTATTTACAAGCATCTGGAATATTATCTGACTGTGTGAATTACATTCAAGCCTGTTGTTTATTGAATTTTATATCTTCGTACTTTACTCTCTTTTACTGTGCACTCACGAACTCCCGATTGATTTGCCTTAGATAAACATCGTAACGAAAGAAATCGATAGATTGACGTTTGGTCTCTGTGGGATTGATAATCTTTTATATTACTTTGACGCGATTGGTATACTTGCGAAAACACCGCATCATATGCAGAGAAGAAAGGTGTTCCTTGAGGGTAAGATCGTTCATGAGAAGACCCTCTTTGAAGACTTTAAGTCTAGATTCCCTTAGTTTCCTTAGCTTGTATGTCGAACTGATGTAACAATATTTTGTAAGCCATTTTTGGCCCCTTAGCCTATCTTGGACTTTAATCAATGAGAACTATATTTTGATGTGAATCTCTTGTAGCATAGGTCTATATTTCTTTAAATATTTCCCATTCACTCTTAAGATTCCTTGGTTCATTCCTAACTCTTGTACTTTATACGCGTTATTACTAAACACTCGCATCACCTTAAATGGTCCCTCCCAGTTAGGTGACCATTTTCCCATCGTCCGATCCCGTCGGTCCATGGGCAACACCGATTTCCAAACATAGTCATCTACAATGAAGGTTTTCTCTTGGACCCTTTTGTTGTATGCCTTGGAGACTCGTGCCTTTTGGCGCAACAAGACATTTAAAGCTACCATCCTTTCTTCGTCTAAGTCCACGAGTTCGTCTAGCATCATTTCCCAATACTGTTTCGACGGAATCTCGTATTGTCACTGTACTCTAACTGATTGCAGGCATACTTCTGCTGGTAACACGGCATCATGCCCGAAGGTTAAACGGAACGGAGTCGAATTGGTCGACTCCTTGGGTGACGTCCGACAAGCCCACAAAACTTGACTTAATGTCTTATGCCAGTTCTTTGGCTTTTTCACAACGAGCTTCTTGATTAGCCCAATTATTACCTTTTAGCTGCCTCGACCTGACCATTCGCCTGAGCATAGCATGGCGTCGAAGTAACCAACTTGAAACCTGTTTCTGCCGCAAACTCTTGCATCTTCTGCCCCACAAACACAGAGCCTTGATCTGTCGTGATTGTCTCAGGTATCCCGGATCTATACAAGATATGATCCTGGATGAAGTCTATCACGGTCTCTTGATCCACCTTCACCAACGGCACAACCTCTATCCACTTCGCGAAATAGTATATTCCCACGAGGATGAATCTTTACTGCTTTGACGAAGCTGGCCGAATCTCTCCTATTACATCCAAAGCCCAACCTCGAAATGGACATGGTTTGACAATAATGTGCTGCTCACTGGCTGGTATATGCTGAATATTTGCATGCCTCTGGCAATCTTGGCATCCTTTCGTGAAATCTATGCAATTCTTGAGCATGCTGGGCCAGTAGACACCTTGTCGAAATAAAAGCCATTTCATTTTGTGGCCAACTTGGTGAGCTCCACAAGTCCCACTATGAACCTCAAAAATTGCCAAATAGGCATCAGTATCTCCTAAGCATTTTAGCAATACCCCCTCTGGAGTTTTCTTCAACAACTCATTGCCCATAAGGACATAACTCATTGCTCTGTACTTAGTCTTTCTATCAGTACTGCCTGATGGATTCTCCAAATACTCCATAATCGGTCTTCGCCAATATGTTGGTGACATATTATTAACAAAAACCCCATAACTTCCTAAACCTTCGACCAAACTCTTCGAGTCCTTGGCTATCGACCAACTTGATGGTGCATGTACGTTCGACACCATCTTCTCCCTAGTTTTGATGAAATCTTTTAGCTTACCTTTTGACACTTTATAACCAGAGGCAATTTGTGCTAATTCATTAGCTTCATGGTTTTCTACCCTTGGCACATGCGAAATGTTGACGACTTCGAAATGCTCTAACAAACGTTTCGCCAATGAGAAGTAGCTCACAAGATGCTCTTTCACGCACTTGTACTCCCTTGTGATTTGTTTAATCACCAATTCTGAGTCTCCTCTTATCTCGACCTCTTTGGCTCCCAAATCCTTGAGTATTTTGAGACTAGTGATTAAGGCTTCGTACTCCGCCTCATTATTTGAGCATTTGCCATCAACTTTGCATTTAAATGTAGTTGGAATACCTTGTGGGGATATTATTAGGATTCCAACACCTGCCCCGTTTTTATGGCTTGATCCATCAAAGTACAATTTCCACGTAGCGATGTCGATACTATGTATCGACGTTTCGACTACAGCGTGGTCGACAATAAAGTCTGACACTATTTGACCCTTCATTTCCCTCAAAGGGACGTATGTCAGGGAGAACTCAGTTAACGCTAGTGCCCATTTCCCAATTCGACTATGCAAAATAGGCTTGGACAACATATGCTTAATAACATCAAAATGCGACGAAACATAAACATCAACTGGTTTAATATATTGCTTTAATTTCATACATGAGAAGTACAAGCATAGGCACAACTTTTCAATCATAGTGTACCTAGTTTCAGCATCTATCAACATCCTACTAAGGTAATAAATGGGTCTTTCAACGCCACTACTTTCCTCCTGTGCTAACATACTGCCTATGGTCGTATTCGACGCGGCAATGTACAACTTCATGCTTTTATTTATACTAGGTGGTAATAGAATCGGAGGCTTTGTAAAGTACTCCTTAATTGCGTCGAAAACCTCCTGTTGCTCCTGTCCCCGACGGAACTCACTCTCCTTCTTGGTCTTGAGCAGTGGTGAAAACACTTTCGTCTTGCCACTTAGGTTCGAGATGAACCTCCTCAAGAATTTATCTTTCCCAACAAAGACTGGAGTTGTTTCTTTGTTGTCGCCATAATCCCAAGCAAAGCAGTCCTTGTACTCTTTTAATACTTTAACCAGCTTGGCCTTCATTTCTGGCCCCACTTTGGCACTCACATATGTGGGTCTTTTGGTTGTCCCATCCCCTAAGTCAACCTCCTCAAGTGGGTCCCGCGCTTGCATTTTCTGCAATTCATGGCTTGGGTCTTTCTCAAACCCCAAAGGCTCGTCGTCATAAATACAATCAAGGCTCCGGCTTTCTGAAGCTTCTTCTTGGCCTTGTGGGCCACTTGTTTGTGTGTCACAGTCGACTCCCTGAACTATTCGTTGTGATTTATCTCTTTCGAGTGCCGACATCCTTCTGTTTTCAGCCAAATAGGCCAAAATTCGAGTCATGCTTTCTGACTCAGCAGTCATTTTCACCGACCGTGGGCCACCCCATTGGTGGCATTTCCATAGGCTCCATGGCTTCGTCAGCAGCATCTCAGATGAACCCATAGTCGGGGTCTAGGTTCAGGACGCGACCCGTGTCGACAGAGGTGTAGGAACCTGACCCGTCATCAAAAGGAGCCACATTTGCTAAGTGTTGGTCAAAAGACTTCTTGTTACCCTTGGCTTCGTCAACTTTATAGTAACTTTGACCTGCCTCAATATTTTCAACGATGCCCTCTTTTCTCCAAATGGTCAATCTATGGAACATCGTCGACGGTACTGTCCCAATTCCATAGATCCATTCCCGTCCCGACAATAGATTAAAATTTGCTTTTGAATTGATGACTATAAAGAGTATCAGCCTGTTGGTTGTACCTACTGCCAAGTCCACTTGGACAACCCCCAGGATGTTACTGGTCTTGCCTTCATAGTTGGACAAAACCATGTTATGCTGTCGGAGATCAGCCTCCATTTTTCCAATTTTCTTAAATAGATTGTAGGGCATCAGATTCATAGTGGCTCCACCATCCACAAACACCTTGTTGACCGCCACTCCGTCAACTTTTTCCTTTATGAATAACGGCTTCAAGGGGTACATCATCCCAGGGCTAGGACGTTCAAAAATAGTCGTTTGCTCTTTGACCACACCACTATTCATCACATAATAACATAGCGGCTTGTCATCCGCATTTTCACTAGGGACGAAATCTTCTTCGGCCTTAGAGATCTCAGACACCACATCATACTCAACTGGTAGGACCGACACGATACCACAATTCAACACGAAATCTTCGCCATAGGTGTCGTCGTACATGTCTTTGTCAAAATCTCCCTCAAGCGATGGATCATATTTGTCATCCGACTGAGGAGAATATTTTGGCTCCTCTTCATCCGACTAAGGAGTATATTCTGGTTCCTTTTTGCTTTCCACCAGTGAAGTACATTGTGAGCTCTGGGTTGACACCACCCCTTTCTCTCCTGATGTGTCCACGGTTACTGCCATGGTCTGGTTGGTCACCACTCTATCTTTTTCTACCCAGTTTCCCCTTGGGTGTTGGCGCTTTTGTCCAGATGTTCTGATAGGCTTCGATTGTGAAGTTGCAGCCTCTCTCCCAGCCTTCTTATTGCGCTGACAGAGCCACCACTGGGTCCTAGTCATGGGATTTTTTCCCTTGTAGTTAGGGGACATCCTATAACCTGTTGGCTCGACTCTTTTGTCGGTGACATTCGCTTTTTTTTCCAAATCTAGAGCCTTCCATTTTGATCTTTTGCTTCCTTTCTGGCTGACTGGTGCCATCCATCTTTCTTGTGGGGTGTCTGATGGAGGCACAAAAGTTTTTGGTCGTGCCTCTTGGAATAACTTTATGTACTCCTCG
This sequence comes from Lathyrus tuberosus, assembly GCA_022829125.1. Classification (NCBI taxonomy): domain Eukaryota; kingdom Viridiplantae; phylum Streptophyta; class Magnoliopsida; order Fabales; family Fabaceae; genus Lathyrus; species Lathyrus tuberosus. Next base: position 908,393 of record JALAZF010000299.1, on the reverse strand, counting down.
TTTAGACGAGGAGCCCCAACTTTGTCAAACAGAAACCTTGGGACAGGTGGCTTGTTTTCTAGTAGCACTTCTCTCTTGCTTGCCTCATACCTCTCAGCAGCTTTCTCGTCGAACACAGCGTTGCACCTAGGGCATAATGCGGCCTTCGACCCGCTTATCCTACACTTCTCCTGAAAATCTTCCAAACTTTCACCAGCCTGGGGATACACTGCTTCGAGTTTGTCCTCAGCTTTCTTGTCGGAACCTTCAGTAGTTTCGACCATCATGCACTCCACCACCTCAGTCATTGGTTGTTTGTCAAGACCTTCAGTAGCCTCGACCATCATACATTCGTACACCTCTGAGTACAAAGGTTATTCGACCTTCAGTGGGTCGATGTCAACCTGCATCTTCGGCTTCTCGCCAAATTGGAGTCGACCCTTCTTCCCTGAAAATAACACATTGAGTTGTTTTATGACCAAGGAAATTATGAAATTTACAAAATCCCCTCTTTTTCTTTTGTTCTAAAGAGGGGTCTTTTAAACCAGGCGGGATAATTATTTGACCATCTTTAACCAGTAAATCAAATATTTCATCACATTTGGAAACATCAAAAGTATAAGTTTTAGCAACGTATTTATCCGTTTTTCCGGTTTCGGCGGGATTTTTCCCATTTGATGGTTTCAACAATTTGCATGTGTAGGGGGGTCATGGCTTAAGTTCAGCCACGTGGATCTCACTTTCATCGACGCATTCTTCATCGTCGGACGAATATTCGTCAGCAGCCACATAGGACACTTTTTCTTTTTTACAATATCTGTTAGACTGGGTTTTCTCAGCTTTTAACCGTTCGACCTGGTGAACCCGGTCAGCCAGCTGCGCCATATCTCTAAGATATTGCGTGTCTAACTTCTTTCTGATCGAATAATCTAGACCACCGGTGGCCATTTCGACTAATTCGTGCTCAGGGACTTGGGTAAAGCACCGTGCTTTCAAAAGTCTAAACTTGTTCAAATACTAGTCTACTGACTCTGTGGCATTGCGTTTGACGCTTGCCAACTCTTTTAGACTTATTTTTTACTGTCCCATATAAAATTGTTCGTGAAACAGCCTCTCCAATTGTGCCCACGTATGGATGGATTGAGGGGGCAACGTGGTAAACCACGTAAATGCATCTTTCGTGAGGGAACTTGGGAAATACTTCATTTTTAAGTCCTCATTGTTTGCTATGTCGCCTGCTTCAGTTTGATACCTAGCGACATGTTCGACAGTGGACTCCTCAGTCTCACCAGCGAACTTGGTGAACTTTGGCACCGTCCAACCCCTGGGTAACTCTGTTTGTAATACAAAATCTGGTAATGGGGACGTGTATGTTGGTCGTCGAAGGCCTGGGTTAGCCCCATTACGAACCATGATACGTTCGACTACGGCCTCCAAGTTGTGTTCCCCAGCCAAGGCGTCCTGTCAAAACTGTTGGACGACAAAATCCGGATCTTGGTTTCTATGGACAATCACGGGAGGCATTTGGATCCTCCTAGGAATCTCTTCAAACTCACGGGGTTGTTCAATAGTTTCGTCGAAGACCTCATCCTGACGAATGAGCGTCTCCAGTCGAGGCGGTGGGGTCTGTCGAACCTGAGCCCTAGGAGCGCCTAGAAAGTCACCTATACGTGTCATTTGAGTTGCCAGTTATTGGTAACTCTGGGTTGACTCTTGTATCAATGGTCTCAATATTGTACCCATCTGTTGAGTCAACATGTGGACCATCTCATGATTACTCTCATCCATCTGTTGCCTCATGACCGCGAAGAACTAGAGGTAAATGTCGGTATGGATTGAGAGAAAAGATTAAAACCAGAGGATCTAACCATCTGGTTCGACATATGTCCTACCCCCTGATAAGGTGAAAATACTGGGGACAAACTTTCCCCAAACAAAGGGCCGGTAGAGTGCAAACTTGACATGAACTCTGTCGGCATCCCATAGGATCGAGGTATAGGCATGGCGATACTAGGCATATACTGCCCCGTAGTCCCTGCCATTGTTGATTTCGGGTCATGTCGACGTGGCGTTTGTAACACCCCAATTCCCATCGCGAATAAATAACACATAAAAAATATCAGAGTAACTAAAAATTTATTTTTCCGACAGAAACAGGGATGCCACATTTAAAGAAATAAAATACAATCCCTGCTCAACACTTTTGATACATAACACAAAGAGAAACTTTTCCTTACAAAAGGATGGTCAATTATGGAATAAAGCGGAAAGATCCATAACCGACTTGTTTTACAAATAAATGGTTTTAGAACATCAAAATATAAATACAAAATAATATTTAATATATTCAACAAAAATATACATATAATAAACGTTCCCCGACTCCCGTGCTACGTATCAGAGCAGACACCAAGACCGACAACAGAACGGAGGACTAATCTTCACAAAATCCTCCACGCCTCTAAAGCTGACAATCTGCACTATGCCATAAAAAGCATATTCCAGCAGAAGGGTGAGAAATAACAACTATAACAAGATTGCATAATAATATGCCACAACACAGATAATTCACATATGTAATATTTCTCACCGCATACATCACATACTAACACATATAGCATGGCACCAATACATAATATATCACACATAATAAATCGAATCATGATTTTCCACACATAACACATCCCTTCACAATTCACACCACAATTCATCACAACTCACTCATATACATCACAATGTATATATCTATACGAAACCAAGCATATAATCATGCATATTCCATTAATTCCATACTTCCACAAAGCATACTTTTCCATAATCATTCATCAATGCAAATATACAAAAAATGATCAATGCATACCATAGAGATCGACCAACGACTCTATATAGATGCAAATGCGGTACCGACTCAATTGGTGATACATTAGTCCCCCAGGAACTCTTGGAATCATCGCTCGTTACATAGAGTAACTCCCCGTCGGGCCTACGATGTTCCCCGTCGCTATAAACCACTATTTCAGGGCGAACGACGTTTATGGATTGCTTTCTACCACTATTTTAGGGCGCACAATCCGATTGCTATAGTCCACTATTTCAGGGCGCACAATCGTCTATAACCACCGCTTTCAGTCCTCAGGCAACGCCTCATATTTTGGAGGCACACGGTGTTATAGAAAATTCCCTCTGGAATCATTCCGTCACTCAGGACGTTTCAACAATGCATATTATGATGTTTGGCATACAATGACTCATGACATTCACATTGCACCCACATACACATCTATAATCATGCATAAATCAACAATTACCACGTATCGCATTTTCTTGCCGTAAGGCCACAAATCATCATCACAACAATATCACGTGCATATTCATTTCACAACATGTCACCACATGCATTTTCATTACAAACCACAAACCACAACAATTATGCAATCACAATCACTTCCACAAGGAATTCACATATCAAATGCTACTCACAACACATCATTATCGCACATTGAAATCAAAACCCAAAACACACATTTATTCCTCCATAACACCACAAACCATCATCACCAATACTTATCATATATATTCACATCAACACAATTATTGTCATAAAGCCACAAACCATCAACAAAGTATTCCACAACAACCAATTATCATCAAAGAATCATCACACAAGTCATACAATCACTTACCAAAGCATAACCCACAATATTGAAAAATAACACAAAAGTCCATAATTCGTTTTCTCGGAAAAGTCGGCCAAAAATAATATTTTTCATCATCACTAAAAAGTACTCCTAAAGACCTTCGATTCGATATAAAGAACTCTTAAATCCGATAAACGACGAATAAGTTACGAATATTTCCAAATAACGCAAAACATAAACCGGACGCCCGACACTACGAAACGGTTCGTAAAAACTGTACCGATTGGGAAGGATTCAGACCTCAAAACTATTTTTCCTAGAAAAAACATCTCGTTAGCTTCCCAACGCTTCGAACGGGGATCAAAACCGACTTACGGTTCGAGAGATATGAATTTCCGAAAATCGCACGAAACCAGAATTTTCACACTAGCAGTCGTGTCCGTACGACTGCGTGAAAATACACCAGTTCTGGTTCAGCAGTGATTTTTGGGGCGTTTTCGCCCGAAACCCGACCGATTCAATTATTTTCTTCAAACAAAATACATGATAATCCTCCATAAATGTATACGGACGTATTAGAATAAAAAATTACGCGATTCCGCGACTTTTGAAAAACACTATTCCGGAACCTAAAAACGCCAAATTTTCAAATATCAACCGATTTTAACGAAACGAGTTTCTATAACGTCGGCCTCACTTCACTCGACTAAACTACGCAATTTATTTCGAAATTCATCCGTGAAAACATCGATTTCTATCGATTTCCTACAATTCGACCTAAACGGAAAACTATAAGAAAATATCCAAAACCATCAAGAAAACATACACATATACATACACAAGCAAGATATAATTGAAACTTCTCACCCTTACCCGATTAATCGCGCTCGAAACGGAGTTCCCGCGATTTTCCTCTTTTCTCTTTCTCCCTTCTCCTCCTTTCTCTCTTCTCTTTTTCCTTCTTTCTAATTTTCTCTCTTTCTTTCTATTTTTATAAAACATAAAACTTACCCAAGCAAAAGACCAAAATACCCCTACGCTCAAATATCTCGCAAACGCTCTCAAAATGCGATAAAACATAAACAACGATGAAAAATACTATATTGCCAAATAAAAGTCAAGAATAAAATAATATAATAATAAAATAATCAAATAAACTCGATTAAATAAAACTGACAAAAACTGGGGCGTTACAACTCTCCCCCACTTAGAAATTTTCGTCCTCGAAAATAACTGAGACGAACAACTCCGGACACGACTCCCACATCCGACGAACAAACCAACCTGCCAACAAAAGGCACACCACGAATAACACCACAGACAAACACCTTGCTAACCACAAATACAATAACGACACAACAACGACAAGATGCAAAGCCCATACAATGCACTTGACGACCAACTCACAACCCAAAGAATACACAAAACACAACTCACAGGTTCACTCTTGAACCCAAAACACAACAGGATCGTTACCCTCACCTTAGGTAACACTCCCCTAATTCCCAATCATAGGAATTAGCTACACACACTCGAACCATCACCATGGAAACGAGGCAACAACACAAACAAGAACATAAAATTCCACGACACCACAAGGTCTCAACAACATCAACAAAACCAGAACACCAACATCCTTGTCACACAACCATACTACAACAATGCTACGATTCACCAATCGAACATATAACCAAAACACCCGACTACATATTAGTACCTGATTAATATTGAAACCTTCCACTTATCACTTCTATTATAGAACATCCCACGGTCTCATCATTCCTACCGTTTCCCACTGTTCAACCTTTGAACTCTATCAAGTCACACACGCATAAACGAAATGTGCCACATCAGGCTTCCGATGCGCACTCTGATTACTCGTAACCATCAAAACTATCAATTTCACGTCCAAAGTCTAACTCTTTCTCATAATCACCAAAAATCATTGTTCGCCTTTAATATACCCAACCTCGCACTCTACTGTGTTATCTCACACACCAGACACCAGTCTCTGAACTGCTCAAATAATTCTCATCCATCTGAATAGACATGCATAACAACTTTCGACCTAACTCATCAGGCACGACATTAACTTCACCAATGGGATAATTCCAACTAAAGTCATAACTCATCACAAATTCCAACCATCCTCTCTGTCTCATACCATATTCCTTCAACCAACCAAGTACTCTAAACTCTTGCGATTACCAAACACTTCGAGCCGAGAACCATAAAAATAATACCTCCAAATTTTCCAACACAATACAACCGCGACTAATTCCAAATCCAGAATAGTATAGATCCTTTTATGAATCCTCAATTGTCGTAAAGCATAAACCACGACTTTACCCTCTTGCATTAACACACTGACTAAACTCATCAAAGACGCACCCCAATACCTCACCAACGGTTTATTAGGATTACCCCGAATCAAAACTGAAGCCGTAGACCATTTCTACTTCAACTCACCCAAAACTAACTCACAACGAACATCCAAAACAAACGACTAATCCTTTGCAAGCCAACTGAAATAACAGAAGTACAAACTTAGTAAAGTCTTCCATACCCTACCGTAACAACCAACTGAGCCCAAAAGTTTCTAATCTCCTTAACCGACTTCGGAACCTCTCATTGTAGAACTGCATCTACTTCCGATGAATCCACAACAAATATCATCCTCAGAAATAACATATCCAAGAAAACTAACCTTTTCAACCAAAATTCTTACTCGGATAGCTTAGCATAAAACTTCGCCTCTTTTTAATACTTGTGATTCAAATCTCAAACACTCTATATGTTCTTCCTCTGGGTTTATAACAGATCCGAATATCCTCAATCAAAACCAATACGAACTTATCCAAATAAATATGAAAGATACGATTCCTCTACTCCACAAACATTACAGACGCATTACTATCACCGAACAACATCACTGCACATTGTAATGTCCAACCAAACTCCAAAAGATAAAAATTCTTAAAGCTCTTGCAAAACTTTCCACTGGAAACTGGTTACTCACACACAAGCTTAACCGAGTAATTAACAGCCTATTCCGATGGTAACAACATAACAAGTCACATCAAATCGATCAAAGCCTTCACTCACACAATTCAATATCCTTATCAAACGTTCCAAACAATTGCAATTCCACTCAAACTCAACCAAACCATTCCAGTTATCTGTTCATGAAAGTGGTCACTTATTCTCAATCGTTACCTTATTCCACTATTAGTAATCCATACATACTTTCTTCGCTTAACAGTCCAAATTCCATAAATTCCAACATGTAGCAATAACCAACCAATAATAACTCTTAAATATTACATCCACACTTAGGGGTTCTCTCAACATTTCCCATTATTTCTCTAAAACTCCAAAGACTCCAAACCTCACCAGAACTCTAAGTTTTACTTTTCATAGTCTCAATACCAATACCATCATCTCCATCATACTTGTTATTCCATTCAATCATCAGTTCCTTGTATTACTATCAATACTGGGGCTCTCTAAGACAACACACTTGGTTTCACAAATCCCTTTTTCCAGCAAATCCTTCAACTGCTCTTTCAATCTGAGTTTCACCTCCTAAAAGTTCTTCTACTTATTTAGCATATCCAGACCTTAAATCCTTACCTTCGTCAAATTTGAGTTCACACTTTACTCTCTGAGAACAACCATTAACGATACCCAATCGTTCTCTCCCAATGACTTCCCAACTGGACCAACATACCAAAACCTCTAATCCATTTCATTTTCCGATATTAGCATCTTCATCGACTCGTCAAAATAATCTGTAATTGTTTCCTTAAATTCCAAACACTCAATTCACACAATATCAAAGCCGGAAAGACACATTTATTCCATCCAACATAATTCCCGTCCGCTATCAACAAGAGATTAAGGGTGATCAGTTCTTCAATTTGTCAATAGAAGCCGACAATCATGATGTGGCATAAACCGTCTTTACCAAACTATAATAGCATTTCTTGCATCCTGTGCACAAAACTACCTAAAGCACAAATCCTTAGTTGACATAAACCTTACCTCCGCATTCCCTCCAGAATCGGAAACAACACTGTCCAAACAACACTTACAATCTTGCAACCAACGGTACACTGAGCCAACGCTCCACACCTGAAACAACATGGAGAAGTACCAGCTTCTCCCCCACTTATCTCAAACTCAATCCTGAAAACAAAGGATTAGAAAAACCAGAAAGTACCGACAGTGCTCCACACACATATCACGTACTAAGGGACAAACAACAATGACAATATTCAACTGTCACACCAACTGACTCAACAACTTGGCCGGACAGACCGACCAGCTCTGATACCACTTAATGTAACACCCCAATTCCCATCGCGAATAAATAACACATAAAAAATATCAGAGTAACTAAAAATTTATTTTTCCGACAGAAACAGGGATGCCACATTTAAAGAAATAAAATACAATCCCTGCTCAACACTTTTGATACATAACACAAAGAGAAACTTTTCCTTACAAAAGGATGGTCAATTATGGAATAAAGCGGAAAGATCCATAACCGACTTGTTTTACAAATAAATGGTTTTAGAACATCAAAATATAAATACAAAATAATATTTAATATATTCAACAAAAATATACATATAATAAACGTTCCCCGACTCCCGTGCTACGTATCAGAGCAGACACCAAGACCGACAACGGAACGGAGGACTAATCTTCACAAAATCCTCCACGCCTCTAAAGCTGACAATCTGCACTATGCCATAAAAAGCATATTCCAGCAGAAGGGTGAGAAATAACAACTATAACAAGATTGCATAATAATATGCCACAACACAGATAATTCACATATGTAATATTTCTCACCGCATACATCACATACTAACACATATAGCATGGCACCAATACATAATATATCACACATAATAAATCGAATCATGATTTTCCACACATAACACATCCCTTCACAATTCACACCACAATTCATCACAACTCACTCATATACATCACAATGTATATATCTATACGAAACCAAGCATATAATCATGCATATTCCATTAATTCCATACTTCCACAAAGCATACTTTTCCATAATCATTCATCAATGCAAATATACAAAAAAATGATCAATGCATACCATAGAGATCGACCAACGACTCTATATAGATGCAAATGCGGTACCGACTCAATTGGTGATACATTAGTCCCCCAAGAACTCTTGGAATCATCGCTCGTTACATAGAGTAACTCCCCGTCGGGCCTACGATGTTCCCCGTCGCTATAAACCACTATTTCAGGGCGAACGACGTTTATGGATTGCTTTCTACCACTATTTCAGGGCGCACAATCCGATTGCTATAGTCCACTATTTCAGGGCGCACAATCGTCTATAACCACCGCTTTCAGTCCTCAGGCAACGCCTCATATTTTGGAGGCACACGGTGTTATAGAAAATTCCCTCTGGAATCATTCCGTCACTCAGGACGTTTCAACAATGCATATTATGATGTTTGGCATACAATGACTCATGACATTCACATTGCACCCACATACACATCTATAATCATGCATAAATCAACAATTACCACGTATCGCATTTTCTTGCCGTAAGGCCACAAATCATCATCACAACAATATCACGTGCATATTCATTTCACAACATGTCACCACATGCATTTTCATTACAAACCACAAACCACAACAATTATGCAATCACAATCACTTCCACAAGGAATTCACATATCAAATGCTACTCACAACACATCATTATCGCACATTGAAATCAAAACCCAAAACACACATTTATTCCTCCATAACACCACAAACCATCATCACCAATACTTATCATATATATTCACATCAACACAATTATTGTCATAAAGCCACAAACCATCAACAAAGTATTCCACAACAACCAATTATCATCAAAGAATCATCACACAAGTCATACAATCACTTACCAAAGCATAACCCACAATATTGAAAAATAACACAAAAGTCCATAATTCGTTTTCTCGGAAAAGTCGGCCAAAAATAATATTTTTCATCATCACTAAAAAGTACTCCTAAAGACCTTCGATTCGATATAAAGAACTCTTAAATCCGATAAACGACGAATAAGTTACGAATATTTCCAAATAACGCAAAACATAAACCGGACGCCCGACACTACGAAACGGTTCGTAAAAACTGTACCGATTGGGAAGGATTCAGACCTCAAAACTATTTTTCCTAGAAAAAACATCTCGTTAGCTTCCCAACGCTTCGAACGGGGATCAAAACCGACTTACGGTTCGAGAGATATGAATTTCCGAAAATCGCACGAAACCAGAATTTTCACACTAGCAGTCGTGTCCGTACGACTGCGTGAAAATACACCAGTTCTGGTTCAGCAGTGATTTTTGGGGCGTTTTCGCCCGAAACCCGACCGATTCAATTATTTTCTTCAAACAAAATACATGATAATCCTCCATAAATGTATACGGACGTATTAGAATAAAAAATTACGCGATTCCGCGACTTTTGAAAAACACTATTCCGGAACCTAAAAACGCCAAATTTTCAAATATCAACCGATTTTAACGAAACGAGTTTCTATAACGTCGGCCTCACTTCACTCGACTAAACTACGCAATTTATTTCGAAATTCATCCGTGAAAACATCGATTTCTATCGATTTCCTACAATTCAACCTAAACGGAAAACTATAAGAAAATATCCAAAACCATCAAGAAAACATACACATATACATACACAAGCAAGATATAATTGAAACTTCTCACCCTTACCCGATTAATCGCGCTCGAAACGGAGTTCCCGCGATTTTCCTCTTTTCTCTTTCTCCCTTCTCCTCCTTTCTCTCTTCTCTTTTTCCTTCTTTCTAATTTTCTCTCTTTCTTTCTATTTTTATAAAACATAAAACTTACCCAAGCAAAAGACCAAAATACCCCTACGCTCAAATATCTCGCAAACGCTCTCAAAATGCGATAAAACATAAACAACGATGAAAAATACTATATTGCCAAATAAAAGTCAAGAATAAAATAATATAATAATAAAATAATCAAATAAACTCGATTAAATAAAACTGACAAAAACTGGGGCGTTACAACTCTCCCCCACTTAGAAATTTTCGTCCTCGAAAATAACTGAGACGAACAACTCCGGACACGACTCCCACATCCGACGAACAAACCAACCTGCCAACAAAAGGCACACCACGAATAACACCACAGACAAACACCTTGCTAACCACAAATACAATAACGACACAACAACGACAAGATGCAAAGCCCATACAATGCACTTGACGACCAACTCACAACCCAAAGAATACACAAAACACAACTCACAGGTTCACTCTTGAACCCAAAACACAACAGGATCGTTACCCTCACCTTAGGTAACACTCCCCTAATTCCCAATCATAGGAATTAGCTACACACACTCGAACCATCACCATGGAAACGAGGCAACAACACAAACAAGAACATAAAATTCCACGACACCACAAGGTCTCAACAACATCAACAAAACCAGAACACCAACATCCTTGTCACACAACCATACTACAACAATGCTACGATTCACCAATCGAACATATAACCAAAACACCCGACTACATATTAGTACCTGATTAATATTGAAACCTTCCACTTATCACTTCTATTATAGAACATCCCACGGTCTCATCATTCCTACCGTTTCCCACTGTTCAACCTTTGAACTCTATCAAGTCACACACGCATAAACGAAATGTGCCACATCAGGCTTCCGATGCGCACTCTGATTACTCGTAACCATCAAAACTATCAATTTCACGTCCAAAGTCTAACTCTTTCTCATAATCACCAAAAATCATTGTTCGCCTTTAATATACCCAACCTCGCACTCTACTGTGTTATCTCACACACCAGACACCAGTCTCTGAACTGCTCAAATAATTCTCATCCATCTGAATAGACATGCATAACAACTTTCGACCTAACTCATCAGGCACGACATTAACTTCACCAATGGGATAATTCCAACTAAAGTCATAACTCATCACAAATTCCAACCATCCTCTCTGTCTCATACCATATTCCTTCAACCAACCAAGTACTCTAAACTCTTGCGATTACCAAACACTTCGAGCCGAGAACCATAAAAATAATACCTCCAAATTTTCCAACACAATACAACCGCGACTAATTCCAAATCCAGAATAGTATAGATCCTTTTATGAATCCTCAATTGTCGTAAAGCATAAACCACGACTTTACCCTCTTGCATTAACACACTGACTAAACTCATCAAAGACGCACCCCAATACCTCACCAACGGTTTATTAGGATTACCCCGAATCAAAACTGAAGCCGTAGACCATTTCTACTTCAACTCACCCAAAACTAACTCACAACGAACATCCAAAACAAACGACTAATCCTTTGCAAGCCAACTGAAATAACAGAAGTACAAACTTAGTAAAGTCTTCCATACCCTACCGTAACAACCAACTGAGCCCAAAAGTTTCTAATCTCCTTAACCGACTTCGGAACCTCTCATTGTAGAACTGCATCTACTTCCGATGAATCCACAACAAATATCATCCTCAGAAATAACATATCCAAGAAAACTAACCTTTTCAACCAAAATTCTTACTCGGATAGCTTAGCATAAAACTTCGCCTCTTTTTAATACTTGTGATTCAAATCTCAAACACTCTATATGTTCTTCCTCTGGGTTTATAACAGATCCGAATATCCTCAATCAAAACCAATACGAACTTATCCAAATAAATATGAAAGATACGATTCCTCTACTCCACAAACATTACAGACGCATTACTATCACCGAACAACATCACTGCACATTGTAATGTCCAACCAAACTCCAAAAGATAAAAATTCTTAAAGCTCTTGCAAAACTTTCCACTGGAAACTGGTTACTCACACACAAGCTTAACCGAGTAATTAACAGCCTATTCCGATGGTAACAACATAACAAGTCACATCAAATCGATCAAAGCCTTCACTCACACAATTCAATATCCTTATCAAACGTTCCAAACAATTGCAATTCCACTCAAACTCAACCAAACCATTCCAGTTATCTGTTCATGAAAGTGGTCACTTATTCTCAATCGTTACCTTATTCCACTATTAGTAATCCATACATACTTTCTTCGCTTAACAGTCCAAATTCCATAAATTCCAACATGTAGCAATAACCAACCAATAATAACTCTTAAATATTACATCCACACTTAGGGGTTCTCTCAACATTTCCCATTATTTCTCTAAAACTCCAAAGACTCCAAACCTCACCAGAACTCTAAGTTTTACTTTTCATAGTCTCAATACCAATACCATCATCTCCATCATACTTGTTATTCCATTCAATCATCAGTTCCTTGTATTACTATCAATACTGGGGCTCTCTAAGACAACACACTTGGTTTCACAAATCCCTTTTTCCAGCAAATCCTTCAACTGCTCTTTCAATCTGAGTTTCACCTCCTAAAAGTTCTTCTACTTATTTAGCATATCCAGACCTTAAATCCTTACCTTCGTCAAATTTGAGTTCACACTTTACTCTCTGAGAACAACCATTAACGATACCCAATCGTTCTCTCCCAATGACTTCCCAACTGGACCAACATACCAAAACCTCTAATCCATTTCATTTTCCGATATTAGCATCTTCATCGACTCGTCAAAATAATCTGTAATTGTTTCCTTAAATTCCAAACACTCAATTCACACAATATCAAAGCCGGAAAGACACATTTATTCCATCCAACATAATTCCCGTCTGCTATCAACAAGAGATTAAGGGTGATCAGTTCTTCAATTTGTCAATAGAAGCCGACAATCATGATGTGGCATAAACCGTCTTTACCAAACTATAATAGCATTTCTTGCATCCTGTGCACAAAACTACCTAAAGCACAAATCCTTAGTTGACATAAACCTTACCTCCGCATTCCCTCCAGAATCGGAAACAACACTGTCCAAACAACACTTACAATCTTGCAACCAACGGTACACTGAGCCAACGCTCCACACCTGAAACAACATGGAGAAGTACCAGCTTCTCCCCCACTTATCTCAAACTCAATCCTGAAAACAAAGGATTAGAAAAACCAGAAAGTACCGACAGTGCTCCACACACATATCACGTACTAAGGGACAAACAACAATGACAATATTCAACTGTCACACCAACTGACTCAACAACTTGGCCGGACAGACCGACCAGCTCTGATACCACTTAATGTAACACCCCAATTCCCATCGCGAATAAATAACACATAAAAAATATCAGAGTAACTAAAAATTTATTTTTCCGACAGAAACAGGGATGCCACATTTAAAGAAATAAAATACAATCCCTGCTCAACACTTTTGATACATAACACAAAGAGAAACTTTTCCTTACAAAAGGATGGTCAATTATGGAATAAAGCGGAAAGATCCATAACCGACTTGTTTTACAAATAAATGGTTTTAGAACATCAAAATATAAATACAAAATAATATTTAATATATTCAACAAAAATATACATATAATAAACGTTCCCCGACTCCCGTGCTACGTATCAGAGCAGACACCAAGACCGACAACGGAACGGAGGACTAATCTTCACAAAATCCTCCACGCCTCTAAAGCTGACAATCTGCACTATGCCATAAAAAGCATATTCCAGCAGAAGGGTGAGAAATAACAACTATAACAAGATTGCATAATAATATGCCACAACACAGATAATTCACATATGTAATATTTCTCACCGCATACATCACATACTAACACATATAGCATGGCACCAATACATAATATATCACACATAATAAATCGAATCATGATTTTCCACACATAACACATCCCTTCACAATTCACACCACAATTCATCACAACTCACTCATATACATCACAATGTATATATCTATACGAAACCAAGCATATAATCATGCATATTCCATTAATTCCATACTTCCACAAAGCATACTTTTCCATAATCATTCATCAATGCAAATATACAAAAAATGATCAATGCATACCATAGAGATCGACCAACGACTCTATATAGATGCAAATGCGGTACCGACTCAATTGGTGATACATTAGTCCCCCAGGAACTCTTGGAATCATCGCTCGTTACATAGAGTAACTCCCCGTCGGGCCTACGATGTTCCCCGTCGCTATAAACCACTATTTCAGGGCGAACGGCGTTTATGGATTGCTTTCTACCACTATTTCAGGGCGCACAATCCGATTGCTATAGTCCACTATTTCAGGGCGCACAATCGTCTATAACCACCGCTTTCAGTCCTCAGGCAACGCCTCATATTTTGGAGGCACACGGTGTTATAGAAAATTCCCTCTGGAATCATTCCGTCACTCAGGACGTTTCAACAATGCATATTATGATGTTTGGCATACAATGACTCATGACATTCACATTGCACCCACATACACATCTATAATCATGCATAAATCAACAATTACCACGTATCGCATTTTCTTGCCGTAAGGCCACAAATCATCATCACAACAATATCACGTGCATATTCATTTCACAACATGTCACCACATGCATTTTCATTACAAACCACAAACCACAACAATTATGCAATCACAATCACTTCCACAAGGAATTCACATATCAAATGCTACTCACAACACATCATTATCGCACATTGAAATCAAAACCCAAAACACACATTTATTCCTCCATAACACCACAAACCATCATCACCAATACTTATCATATATATTCACATCAACACAATTATTGTCATAAAGCCACAAACCATCAACAAAGTATTCCACAACAACCAATTATCATCAAAGAATCATCACACAAGTCATACAATCACTTACCAAAGCATAACCCACAATATTGAAAAATAACACAAAAGTCCATAATTCGTTTTCTCGGAAAAGTCGGCCAAAAATAATATTTTTCATCATCACTAAAAAGTACTCCTAAAGACCTTCGATTCGATATAAAGAACTCTTAAATCCGATAAACGACGAATAAGTTACGAATATTTCCAAATAACGCAAAACATAAACCGGACGCCCGACACTACGAAACGGTTCGTAAAAACTGTACCGATTGGGAAGGATTCAGACCTCAAAACTATTTTTCCTAGAAAAAACATCTCGTTAGCTTCCCAACGCTTCGAACGGGGATCAAAACCGACTTACGGTTCGAGAGATATGAATTTCCGAAAATCGCACGAAACCAGAATTTTCACACTAGCAGTCGTGTCCGTACGACTGCGTGAAAATACACCAGTTCTGGTTCAGCAGTGATTTTTGGGGCGTTTTCGCCCGAAACCCGACCGATTCAATTATTTTCTTCAAACAAAATACATGATAATCCTCCATAAATGTATACGGACGTATTAGAATAAAAAATTACGCGATTCCGCGACTTTTGAAAAACACTATTCCGGAACCTAAAAACGCCAAATTTTCAAATATCAACCGATTTTAACGAAACGAGTTTCTATAACGTCGGCCTCACTTCACTCGACTAAACTACGCAATTTATTTCGAAATTCATCCGTGAAAACATCGATTTCTATCGATTTCCTACAATTCGACCTAAACGGAAAACTATAAGAAAATATCCAAAACCATCAAGAAAACATACACATATACATACACAAGCAAGATATAATTGAAACTTCTCACCCTTACCCGATTAATCGCGCTCGAAACGGAGTTCCCGCGATTTTCCTCTTTTCTCTTTCTCCCTTCTCCTCCTTTCTCTCTTCTCTTTTTCCTTCTTTCTAATTTTCTCTCTTTCTTTCTATTTTTATAAAACATAAAACTTACCCAAGCAAAAGACCAAAATACCCCTACGCTCAAATATCTCGCAAACGCTCTCAAAATGCGATAAAACATAAACAACGATGAAAAATACTATATTGCCAAATAAAAGTCAAGAATAAAATAATATAATAATAAAATAATCAAATAAACTCGATTAAATAAAACTGACAAAAACTGGGGCGTTACAGCGTTGTGGTCGACCCACTAGGGGAAGTTGAAACCGCTGACACGGTACCAGAGCCAACATCAGTTGTTTGTGTCACAACAGTACTTTCTGTCGAAGACGGTTCATCGTTCGGATGTGGTATCACCATCTTACCACTAAGCAAAAACATACACTTAACTCACACAGGTCCCACCAGGTGTGCCAATTTGTTCGCCAACGCGAACAACCGCTGGCCTTCCATCGCAGGTTTACTCGCGGGATCGGCCACACAAATCCCAGAACAAGGAATTGGAAGCGTACGTCTGTGTTGTATTTCAGTTTCTTGCTTTTTTGGTAAAAGTTGTAAGGTTTAAATGATCAACCGGGTTTGGAACAAAGCGAAAAAATAAAGGAAGGAAAGGCAAAACAGAAAGCAAAAAGGACAATAACTTAAATTCTAAAAGTAAATTGCATTAAGTAAAGTTGGACACAATTGTACATTTTCGCGGGATTGAACTCGTTTCTCTCTAAGCTTGGTACTTTGAGTGTTTTCCCTTTAAAATGTGAAAAAATGCGACCCCTAAAAATGGAAAATACAATGCCTTATATAGACCTAAAGAATAACTGTTCATCTGCCTAGACGCCCTTTGGCGCTGACACGTGGCCCATATTCTTGGAACTTTCAAACTTTTACCGCCTAAGTGCTCATCCTTGAACTTAGGACTTGCCCCTTCGCCTGGCCTTCCTCCGACACAATGGCCTGTTGCCTACTCTCCGACGCATCTTTCCAGCTTGTGTCGGATCGACACTTTGAGAAGCCCTTGGCGTCGACGCGCCACTGAATTACTTCTTGTTTTTCACCTTTGGTAGAAATCACCTATCAACACATCGATGATCTTCTGAGAATTGAAACTCTGATGAAGATGGAGAATCATTTCAAAAGGATGACCATATCCAGGGGCATGTTGCCTAAAGACTCTGCTGAACAGGGGCAAGTAGTTTCCCCATTTATTGCTTTCACAGTCTGATCATCCCTAAAGGGCAAGTTTGAAGATTCAGTTATACAGAACACCGTCGATCTAGGGCAGTTAAGTCGAGATTTGATAAATCTCTCCAAGAGTTTGAAGACGTTGAAGCATTTTGGATGCCAAGTTTTCTGTAAAATCCTCTTGGGATGACTTATTCTCATAAACCATGTGATCTGGGGCATTTGAGAATTGAAGATTATTTTATCCATTCACAACAACTGTTGTTAGAAATGGCGACTACCACACAGTTCATCAATGCAGAACTACGTTTTTCTCATAACATTCTTCACCCATGTCCCCAGTAAGTCTCTACTTCAGTGATCATGACGATTCCTCGATGAATCTCTACTTCAAACAATTATGGCAGGTTTGATGCAAGATTTCCTCAGCTGGTGACCTAAGAATTCCCAGTGAATTTCCTTGGCTTCAACCTTTCCGGTGAAGTGGATGCTATTTCACTCCTCAGTGGATTTCTTACAACTTTTATCTCCCCTAGCAAAGTGGATGTTTATTTCATCCCCATGAAGTCTCAACTCTGACATCTTTAGCTTGCAACGCTTATTCGAGCTTCCCCAATGGAGTGGATATTTATTTTATCCCCTGTGAGTCCTCAGCTCTGGATTCTCTAATTACAACTTTCTTCCGAACTACTTCAGTTCGTCGCGGATATTTATTTTATCCCCATGAAGTCTCTCCAATCATGAGTTTTATCCTTTCCCAGCGATCTTTCTCATTCCTAACAGAGTAGCAAGATTCATCTTAATAATCCCTTAAGTGAAGTCATGATGTTCATCCCCAAGTGAAGTGCTCTCTTTTCCCAGAGAAGTTTGAAGTCTTGATGAAGGACTGTGGATCCCCTATGTGGCTTCCCATTCATCCCCAGTGATACTTCTATCTTGCGAAGATTGTCCGAGTATCCGTGTCGAGATGTTTATTTCATCTCCAGTTTACTTCTTCTTGTTTGTTTTGTCAGCATAAGCATAACATGACATACATTCATTCATATAGATATACATGGCATCCTTGCATTTTTGTATTCTCTGATGTTTGTTTGTTCACTTTGGCTATATTTATCTCCAAGTGACTGGGTTTGTCTTCTCCCTCCAAGTAAAGTCGTCAGCCCTAAGCAGAAAGAGCATATCCTTTCTAATTCCCCACTGAGTTCGATACTCGTGGAAGATGGTTGCTTTAGTTTTCTTTTCCGTTTCTAGATAAGATAAATCTCCAGTTGAGTTCATTCCTCACTGGATAGAGTCTTGTTTGACCGTTTCTTTTCAGCTATTTCCTGAATTGAACTTTGGTCCCTGACAATCACAATTCTAAGTCTCTCTGGGTTGTTGAACCTAGATCGAGTGTGCATTTATTTTTCACTTTGTCTCCCCAATAAGAATCTACTTGAAGATCACCCTTGAAGACAAGATCTTTCTCCAGCAATTTACGCCCAGACAACAAATGGCAGCTCTTTATTTGAGCAGTTTGTTTTGGTCTCAGTTTTTCTATTTTGGACGACAAATGGCAGTCTCTTTCCAAGACAGTTTGTCTATCCCCAAAAATTGTCAAGACTATCAACTTGTTCTCCATCAAATGGCATCTCTCCAGAAATTCATCAGAGAAGTTTGTTGAATACTTTACAAGTATTTCTCTTTATTTGAGAATTCCTGTTACAAGGATCTTGTTTGCCAATGCAATTTCAAACTACAACAATATTGCTCCTCAATGATGTTCTCCCCATTAGTCCACTATCCAATTTGCTTCCATCAAATGGCATCTCCTCGGGAAGTTTGGTGAAGATTCAGTTGGTCTTTCTCTTTATTTGAGGAGACATGTTTACAAGTCAACCGGTTTGCATCTCCTTTGAAGATCCCCGGTGAAGCTTCCTAATCTCCAGTAATTTATTGATTCCCGCTAAAGTCATAGATCTCCAACGAAGTTCCAATTCCCTATGAAGATACTCTCCTATAAGTATTCACCATTCCAGGAAGAAACTGAGACCAGTCCACGGTTCAAGACCTGGTACGGGGGGAGTTTTGTTTACCTTTTTCAAGCTAAAAGAGCTTGATCAAAGAAGAAAATGAGACCAGTCCGCGGTCCAAGACCCGGTACGAGGGGGAGTTTGTTTACCCTTCTCAAGCGAAGACCTTGATTGAAGAAGAAACTGAGACCAGACTGCGGTCCAAGACCCAGTACAAGGGGAGGTTTGTTTACCCTTTTCAAGCTAATGGAGCTTGATCAAAGAAGAAACTGAGACCAGTCCGCGGTCCAAGACCCGGTACGAGGGGAGGTTTGTTTACCCTTTTCAAGCTAATGAAGTTTGATCAAAGAAGAAACTGAGACCAATCCACGGTCCAAGACCCGGTACGAGGGGAGGTTTGTTTACCCTTTCTAAGTGAAAGACCTTAGTCAAAGAAGAAGCTGAGACCAGTCTGTGGCTTGCGACACGAGGTGAGGGGAGGCTTATCATCTTTTTAAAACAAATCATTTAATTATTTGAAGTTGGCTCTATTTCAGATTCTTTGGTTAATCTCGATAGTAGATTCTCCGTTAAGTTAAAATAGAATGTTCAGCAAGCCTCGGCAGAAGGTATTTTTTTTTATTTCCTGGCAAGTCTCAACAGAAGATTTCCAGTAGACCTCGGCAGAAGGTGTTTCATTTATAAATTCTCTGGTTATTCTCAACAGTAGATCTCCAGCAGATTTTGACAGAAGATGTTTCTTTATTTCCAGAATCTCGACAGTAGACTCTCTGGTTAACTCTGATGTATCTTTAAATTTCAACAGATAGTTGTTCTCTTTTCAAGATTCCCTGGTTAATCTCGGCAGCTGATTCCCCAGTAAATTCTTATCGTTGACACTTTCTTTCAATAAAAATCTTGACAGAAGGTATCCTCAAATAAGGTCTAAGTCTCGACAGTAGACTCCTCCGGTTGATATCTCCTGGAATCCCCACGGTTGGCCTCGACAGTAGGTTCTCCGAGTGAAATTTGTTAAAGATTTTGTCACAAGTTCATCGCCATGTGTTTAAGATACCTTGTGATTGTTAGTTGATAGTCTCTTCCCCAGTGGAGTTGGATCGTTCCCCCGTGGAGTCTTGCTTTGTTGTTGGGTCTTTCATCCTTTAACTGTGTTTCAACATTTTTCGTATGCAATTATCCCCTGTGGCATCATTCCCCACAGGATCTCTGTGATGCATTCATATCATTTCATATCATATCATGTGCATCTTGTGGCATCTTAGGGCCAAAAATTGTGCATGTTTGTATTTAAGTCTCTCCTATCTCTTCGAGACGAAGATTTCAATCTCCATATCTCCGGATAGAAGAAACCTAAATAGGGGCATCCGTCACACCTTAATTTTTTACCCTAATATTTTTTTTCCGTTTTGCATCGTCTGCATAGCATGTCACGCATTTCATCTTGCATAATACCCAATTTATCAGCCAAAATAAATTTGTTGGAATTTACAACCGAATCGATCAAATTAAAAGTCAACAGTGCGTAAAATCAGTGGATGGAGAATTTTAAATCGAGCCTGCAGACGTCAGTGGTATTAATCTATGTTTCGCGCAGTTTAATCGGGCGTGCTCATTTAAAATTTTCGACCACTTTTCGGTCGCATTTCTGGACAGTTAAGCTGTTTTAGCGAGTAAAATTTATTTTAAAATTTGACCAAACGCTGTATTTTTCCAATACGTATATTTTGCGCTGATCATTTTGGCGTATTCGTTTTATTTTTCTGAGCACTTCGATTTCGGTCCGATTTCTCGTATTTAATCGATTTTATTTTTATTTTTAGTTAAATAATTTCTTAGTTAATATTAATTTAATTCAGATTTCAATTCTTTTTTTTATTATTTAATTTGTTAATTTATTTATTCTTTTCTTTTTAAATATATTAAATATTTGATTTTTTCGTATTGTTAGCATAACTTAATGTCTAAGTTTAAAAGGATAGTTTGTTTTTTACCCCATTTTTGTGTAAAGCTAGCTGGAATACTACATCACAATCGTACCAAGCCTGCACACATCCAGACTGAAACGGTGACCTCTACACTACAAAACAAGCTAGCTGCAATTTCACACAAGACACCACTTAAACACAAACCTTGTGTCACTCTGTTGAGAGCATCACGACCTTCCTCCTTTCATTTCCATTTCCTTACATACACACTTCATCAAACACATCACTTAATCCTCATCACTCACCTTGTTCTCCCATTACTCACACACAAACATACCTCTCCTTCTCAGTAAAAAGAAAGTATCTGCATGAGGACAACGAACACCTTTAATCCCCATTTATTCTAACACAAACACCAGCTTCTGACAACCTCTACAAATCCGAAACAACTCACTACTTCATTCTCCTTTCTCCATCAAAACAACATATACCCTTCAACTTCACCATCATCTTCCATTTTCACGACTACTCTTTTCCATTCATCCTCCACACTCCCATACCTACTGCAAAAACAACTCCATGAAACACCATACTTCCAACCCTAGGAAACTCACCACAGCCACCACGACAATAATGTAGAGCTACAACAATAACCCACCATACCCCAGCTTCCATGAGCTAACACTTTTCCACATCTATCTTCAACTTCATCTACTCTTTCTCTCTTCAAACGCACCATCACCATCGTGAGAACGCCTTTCTCTCTCTCATGGCCAAACGACTTAAACTTCCATTCACTCATGAAAAGAAGAAATTTCTTAACGCCATTCCAATAGCTCGCACTTCTCTCCACCGTTATTCACCATCCGTGATTTCGTCATCACCATCGAACACCCAACAACCAAACAAACCCAACCAAAAAAAAAGACGAAGGGGAAAAGTGAGAACCAAAACGCGAATATGACGCGAACCTGAAACGGAACCGGAAGCGAAGAAGGTTGGGAGTAGATCGTGTTGTTTTTTCCCTGTTTTCATTTCAAAAGTGTAAATCTGGAGTTGACCGGATTTTCGTCAAAAAGTGACGTTGAGGCTGGTTGTGTTTTGTTGTGGTTTTGTTTTTTACCGTGCTCATTTCTTATTCATTATTTATTTTTAGTGATGTAGGTTATTGGATTGGCCGATCAGTGCAGGGAGATGATGGGTTCACACTACCCACATGATTCTCATGTTTTTGTGAAGGTGATTGGGCTTTGCAAGCCCATTTGATGTTTTGGCATTACACCCTGTTTTTCCAGCCGTTTTTAGGCTGAAGGATGATGGGTCAAAACCCAAGTGATTCCACTCCAATCCATTTTAAATTTCTATACTCGCACCCCTTTCAATAACGCGCACCCCCTTTTTTCTCTTTAAAGTTTTCTTAATTAATTTACATTCTCATTTCTTTTTTTTTTAATTCTTAGTATGGTTTCTTCTATTTATTACTAAAGTTTTTTTTCTTCAATCAAATCTCACTTCCTATTTTGTTTCCTATTTTTGGGTCGATGATATAACAAAAATCATGATTGATTTATTCAAATCAATGGAAATCTTGATTAATATGAGACCACTTTCTTTTTTGCTTTTCGATTTTATTTCTCTTTCCATCTCATTTCGCATTATCTTCTTCTATTTTCTTTTCATCTTTGATCGATGAAGTCTTTCTATTCATGAATGTTAATTATCGAGGTTGTTAACCTTCATTATTTCAAATTTGTAGTGAGTAATCATCGAGATTACTTCTTATACTTTGGGATCGTAACAGGTTACCTCGATTAATCAACGCAAGTTTATGATTAAGACGAGATCCCTAGCTTTTCTTTTCGTGTGGCACGATTTGTTTGGAGAATGATCCTCAATATCATTTTTCTATCGTGTTTTAGCACATAGATCGATTGCGCGACCTCCTATAGTATGATCTTCGTCATAGATCGTGCTACGAGTGCTTAGCACTAAATTGGACCCGATTCATCCGACTAACTTTAATTTCTTTCTATATACTCTTGATTTATCTTTCTGTTAATATATCACTGTCTGTATACTATTGTTCATATTATTATCTTATTGTTCATATTTATACTGTTCATACTGTCATCCTATCTTGTTCATACCTCTTCCAAAACACTTAATAAAACTATCGAAACGATAAAATTTTTAATTGGTGGACTGTGACTATTATCTCGAGCTTTGGACTGTGGACTTAGATCTAGGACCCTTCCCTATACTCTTGGAGTTGAGGTTTGGAGACCTTGCACCGGTTATGTTGCTTTGTCTGTATTGGCGGCTCACCAGTCCAGTAGAGGGGAACGCTTGTCTTGCGCCATCTTTTTTTTTGTTAGATCCTTCCATCTCTTACTATTTGCTTGATGCATACTTTCATGATGCCTTAATTTATGTCTTGTATATATGTTGTCATTTGTTCATGCTCTTAAATTGGCTATCTGCTC
Organism: Lathyrus tuberosus; assembly: GCA_022829125.1. NCBI lineage: Eukaryota > Viridiplantae > Streptophyta > Magnoliopsida > Fabales > Fabaceae > Lathyrus > Lathyrus tuberosus. Next base: position 884,398 of record JALAZF010000299.1, on the reverse strand, counting down.
ATTGTATATCTTATCTGATGCTCACTTGTGGCTTTTGAGTCTTTATGCTTTTTGAGTCCAAGGGAAGGACTTATTATTGACTATACAATCATACATTGCATTTTGTTCATTTGCATCTTTCACCCATTGCGTGATCCCCTGTTTCCCGTTTAGGTTGATTCCCTCTAGGATATACATACTTCATTCCCTTCAGACGGATTCCCTTAGGATAAATACCTCTTAGGTAGTTTCCCTTAGGACAATTTTCCTTAGGATGTTAACTTAGACAACTTACAGTTAGTCTCCCCTTTTTATCTCCCAAGAGAGATTATACATGAGTCATCCTTAGTTGAGATGTAATTCTCCTACCCCATGACATAGTTGAGAAAGATGTAGATTTTTTTCTGCTTGAGAGAGGTATGTGGCATACTCGTCAATCCGATATTCGAGTCAGAGCCCTTCTCTTAATGTGAAGCAAAGATCCATCTTCAACATGTTTGTTGTGGTTCAGTTGAGTATTCTACTTAAGATGACAATTTGTCTTTTCTCCTAACCAACCAACAAACATTGTTTTTTATCCGTAGTCCGAACTACGGACGCTCTGATTTCTCAAAGTTCCTTTTGAGAATACGTAGGCACAAGGTCAATCCTTGGCGAGCAACCTTTTCTTTTTTCACCCTTGAGGGGAACTACGAATGCTCTGATTCCATTCCCGTCAGGATACGTAGGCACGAGATGCGATGTATTGGCGAGCACACTTAGAGTATATACCCCTAGGTATTTTCTTTTCCCTTAGCAAACAGATTACAAATAACACATTAAAACAAGAGGTTCCTGTAGAGTACTACAGATACTTAGGGTGCTAATACCTTCTCTTTGTATAACCAACCCCCGAACCTTAGATCTCTTGCATTGCAATTAGGGCTTTCGATCTTTCCCCTTTCCTTTAGATAAATCAAAGACCGGTGGTGAATTATGATTTGCGATTCAAGTTAATTAATAGCTTGATATTCGATTCTCACCGCGACAGTAATCCTCGATCAGTTATTGAGCAAGATATTCAGACAGAACACTTCCCTTAATGGCTTTCTGGGACATATATTGAATATCATATTCTGTCAGAACCATATGCCAGCGAGCTATCCTCCCAGAAAGTGCTTTCTTTTCAAACACGTACTTAATCGGATCCATCTTCGAAATCAACAGGGTAGTGTGGTTTAACATATATTGCCTCAAACACTTAGCTGCCCAAGCGAGTGCACAACACGCCTTTTCCAACATTGAGTACCTCGACTCACAATCAGTAAACTTTTTACTCAGGAAGTAGATGGCATGCTCTTTCCTACCTGTCTCATCGTGTTGACCGAGCACACACCCCATCGAATTCTCAAGAACCGTAAGATACATCATCAACGGTCTTCTTGGCACTGGCAGCATGAGGATCGGAGGTTCCTGCAAATATTCTTTTATTTTCTCAAACGCCTTTTGACAATTTTCGTTCCACCTGACCTCTTGATCTTTTCTCAGCAATTTGAATATTAGTTCACACGTGGCTGTAAGATGAGAGATGAACCTGGCGATGTAGTTCAATCTCCCTAGGAAACCACAAACCTCTTTTTCCGTTCTTGGCTCAAGCATATCTTGTATGGCTTTTACTTTAGCAGGATCAACCTCAATACTTCTTTCGCTAACAATGAAGCCCAACAATTTACCAGATCTCACCCCAAAGGTTCATTTATTCGGATTCAACCTCAATCTGAATTTCCTCAACCTTTCAAACAGCTTCTGAAGATTCACCAAATGTTCTTCCTCCGTTTGAGACTTCGTAATCATGTCATCAACATATACCTCGATCTCTTTGTGAATCATATCATGAACGAGAGTCACCATCGTCTGTTGATAGGTTGCCCCAACATTTTTCAATCCAAAGTGTAATACCCCAAAATTTGCCCTCTTATTTATTACCATATACCAGTGGCTTATGCTTCACATTCATCTGCATCTCCATTAGGTCATAACGCTAACAATCATGTATTGCATTGGACTCTTAAGACATGGGATCGGAAGATTTTCTTGTTATCAGTGATTTGCCCTACGCAATGGTGATTCAGTCGGTTCCTGCTTCAGTCGAGTTTAAGCAAGGGTTGAGTTCATGTTATCATGAATATCTTTCTATTCAGAGGTTCATCAAGCTACAGGGTTTTCCTATTCAGATGAGTTATCAGAAGCACCGAGCCAGGATTTCATTGGTGTGAATCAGGGCATACATCTCAAGGATAATCAAGGTTTCTCATTCATGGTCGAGTATGGGGACATGTCATCAACTGAGGATCATTAGATATCAAAGTTTTCTACTATGGTTCCAACTTCATCATTCATGGTCAAAGATTCAAAGCGTTGATATCTTTGTGGATCATTGAAGTCAAGACAGGATATAAAGATGTTGTGATGGATTCATATTGTGATTAAGGCCATTGATGGTTTTTGTTGATTGTCATGAAAACTGAGTATGGATTAGGAGATTGATACGGTTCTTGAGGAAGTTAAGTTGGAGTTGGATTCATCAATGTTTGAGCATACAGATTGTGAAGAAGATTCATGTGGATTGCTTGAAATTCGAGGTACAAAGCCATCATTAACCATTAAACCATTTTTCAATTCTACAAATTCATTATTTGAAATCTAAATAAGTACATTTTAACCATTTTTCTTACCTTTTTTTTCAAATTCCAATTACCCAAAACCATTTCTCAAAGTTTTAACTTCATTCAAAAGCCCATTTTAAATTCATATCCAAATTCCAATACCCAATTCAATTCCATATAACCATGTTGGCCATCCAAATCCACTAAAAGAAGGCCAAGATCTCTTCAGAAAAGGGCTTTTAAGTGAAGCAGTTCTAGCACTAGAAGCCGAAGTCTTGAAAAACCCTGAAAATGCCGAAGGATGGCGACTACTCGGAATAGCTCATGCAAAAAATGATGATGATCAACAGGCGATTGCAGCGATGATGCATGCACAGGAGGCTGATCCAACAAACTTGGAGGTGCTTCTTGCTCTAGGTGTCAATCATGCAAATGAATTGGAGCTAAGTGCCGCTTTGAAGTATCTATTTGGATGGCTACGGCATCACCCCAAATATGGAACAATTGCCCCACCTGAGATGTCTGATTCTTTGTACTATGCTGATATTGCTAGATTATACAACGAAGCGGCTGTAATGTCACGTGAGGATGCTGATGTTCACATAGTTCTTGGGGTCCTGTACAACTTGTCCAAAGAATATGATAAAGCCATTGCAGCGTTTGAACAGGTAATGAAACTTAAGCCACAAGATTACTCTCTCTGGAACAAGCTTGGTGCAACGCAAGCTAATAGTGTTCAAAGTGCTGATGCAATAATGGCATATCAACAGGCGATAGATTTAAAGCCTAATTATGTTCGTGCTTGGGCAAGTATGGGTATCAGTTATGCAAACCAGGGCGTGTATGACGAGTCTGTTCGTTATTATGTTCGAGCTCTTGCCATGAATCCAAAAGAAGAAAATAGCAGCAGCAAAAAAGGGATTACAAGCAGTTAAAATTTCTTAACAGTTAACAATGCTCTAACTGATAAACTCTAACACTCTAACCAATACACTAATAAAAAACCAGAGAAAAATTCTGTAACCACATTTCACCAAACCTCCAACAGAATTCCTAACCGAAAAATAACCATAACTTCCTAACTGTCATCACCAACTAACCAAAAAACTAACTTCCAACTGAAAAACCTCTAACAGTTTTCCCTAACTTCTAACAGAAAAGAATACACAAACCCTCTTCCTCTCGGTTTCTCATCTCTGTGGAATTCATCTCTAATTCAGTCTTCGTTGCCGTCAATTCACAACTGCAAAAAGCCTTCAATCTTCGCATCATCTCCAACCTTCAACTCTCTGCAACCTTCATCATCAAGAACTCTTCATCAATTCCATTTCTTGACTCTCCTTCAACTCTGCAGTGACAGCAACGCAACAACTTTAGATTCAGATAAGAAGAAGAGTGAATAAACTCAAGGGGAATTAGCACGAACCTACCTGCAAGCTTCAACCGTCGAGCCACCGTGCCGGAGATCGATTCAATCTTCACCGGAAAAACTCCGTTCTTCCTGCAACTCTTGAAGTCATCAATCCGTAACGCATTTTTCATCATCATTTCCCAAATTCTTCACCTACAAGATCAACATCAATCCACAATTTCAACATCACAATTCAGAAGCTAATTTTCGCACATGTATTTCAAGCGACTCCGCAACGATTCGCATCGCCACAACATTCAAAGAATCGAAGAAGAAGCGAAAAAAGAACATCGCGGCAAAGGAGAAAGGAATTGAAACCGAAGCGGATTCGTACCCGAGTGTTCTTCATAGTTGCAGGTAATCCTCTCTTAGTTTCAATGATTTCATCGTTCTACCATCATTTCCAATCGGAGCGTTAGAGGGAAATTCAGAAGAACTTCAACGCAGTGGAGCAGATACGTTCTTTGGCGTGTGAATTTTAGAGGAAAAAGAGGAGAAAGAAGGAGAAATCGAGTTGTATGGAGGTGGTGGCACCGGGGTTTAGAAGGAGATGAAGGAGAAGCATGGCAGCGATGTCACGTGTGGAAGAAGGGGAAAGAGCGAGACGGCGCCGAGGGGAGGAGAGTATGATTTGGGAGTAAAATTCCTCTAGGGTTTAATAGGAGATGAACCGTCCAAACCCTCAGATCCTCAATGCTATGAAATGACACATAAGCCCAAACACTCCATGAAAATTATTTCCGCACCACTAAGTTGAATCGCGCACCCCCTCCTGAAGCCACTACTATGCTCTTCGCTTCTTCTTAATTATTTATTTTGTCAATTAATTAAATTCTGAAGTTGATTTTGCCTTAATTAGGTATCAATTGTGCATTAGTTCAAATGCTTGAGAATTAGATTTCAATTTTAGCATTAGCTCTAATCTTAGAATTAGATTAATTTTAGATTTAGATTAATTTGTAATCCTAAATCTTAACTAGTTTTTTTTCTTTTAACTAGAAATAGTATTTTAGAAGTAGTTCATGACTTTAGAATCTGTTTCGAATTAGAAATCAATATTGACTTGTAACATTGACTAGTTGGTGAATAATTGTAGATTAATATTTGTTTATTTTCTGTGTAGGGTCCAATTTCAATTTGATTCAGGCTAATTAGATTTAGATGTTGATAATGGTCTTTGATTAATGGATCTCTGGCTTAATCATTCCCTAATTGTTTTTTGCTTACTAATGGTTTTTGCTTAATTGCACTAATCGTTTTTGCCTAATTGCACTAATTGTTTTTGCTTAATTGTATTACTCCTTTTTGGCTTAATCATTCCCTGATTGTTTTTTGCTTAATTGCTCAATCATTTTTGGCTTAATTGTCCACTAATTGTTCATTAGAATTAGAAGTTAATTTTGAACTAATTGATATTGACATAGTTTGAATTGACTTAGTTCTAACATTGACTAAACTTAGATTTTAATGCTAACATCGATTAATCTTTATAGTAGTTTCATTTGTTAACTTTGTTAATGGTTCTTAAATGTTAGTTTTGATTAATTGTTGTTTACATTTTGATATCCATTTCACTTGATTCTTGTTGACAATTCCCATTTGAATTTTGGTTGTTAACCTTGGTTACTTTTGTTGATTGCTTAGACTAATTATTGAATTGTTTTGTAGTGATACACACTTGATTTGATAAGTTGTTTAAAGGTAGGAGGTGCTGCTGCATACATAGTTGTTGTGAATAAAGTGTGCTGTAAAATGTTGCTATTCTGTCTGGTTGAATATACACCTATTCTGTTATGGAAGTGGTAGCTGTTATAGGATGTTTTTGCTTGCTGCTGGTTTTTATAGCTATGCAGGTGTTAGAGCACTGTTGTTGCTGCTGTTTATGGTTTATTGTCATGTTTTATTGTCTTTATTCATGAAGGGTGAAAAGCATTTGGTTCCATGCCTTTCACGCATCCGTTCCGCTTTCTGACACTTTTGCTCATTTATGCTAGATTACTAGAAGTTTTCCGGTTTGCTTATACTTTGCTTGCGTTGCTACAGATTGTTATCCGTTTGGTATTATTTCTCTTCTCTTTTACTAATTCTGCATTTTTTCTTTTGATGCCATGAGAAGTAGGATTATGAGTCTGTGCCACTTGGTCGACAATTCTGGAAGTCCTCAAAGGAGGCTCTGTTTGTGTTTGTTTACGTGTTGTGCCTAAGACCTCCAAAGAGGCGTCCCATTCCCGTATCCCCTTGTAAGACCTCCAAGAAGGAAATTGAAGGAAGGTAGGGTTCGCAACCGACCCCCGTTATTCTAGTTGAGTCGTTCTTAGCTCTCATTACATGATTGATGCTTTGAACATCACTTGCTCCTGTTATCGAGTCGGTCAAGTGGAAGGTGGGGTTCGCAACCGACCCCCGCTCATTGTCATTAGCTCACATCGACCGATGTTGACGCTTGTGTGATCTCATTCACATCCTTTTTATTGATCTACTTTGATATGTGATATCATTGTATCGTTTGTTTTAGCTTTTGCTTCCTCATTAGGATACCTATTCTAACTTGTCCAAGTTAGATAGGTTAGAAAACATAACATAGGACTAACCTTTGCATGACAACATTAGGATAGAATTTCCTTTCTTACCTTCATCATAGGACCAACAAATGCACACTAACAACTAACAACTAACTTCCATTTTCTTTCAAACTTTGAGTTTCTCTTCTCTCATCTCAAAACAAAAATAAAAAACATGTAATAAAGGCAACAAGTTTTGTACGCCATGAGCCTTAAGTACATGGGAAATGAAAGGGGGAGGGTCTCCCTTCGCTTTTCTAGAGTGTTTAGCATGCGTCCTATTGGGGACGACCATGCGATGCATTCGTTCCTATGTCATAGACTTTAGTGCAATGCTAGTTTCAAACAAACTTCAAAACACTTTCTGCTAAAAAACAAAAAACAAACAACCGTCTTCCTTCGGGATTCTCTTCTTATCTCCCTCACTCTATTCGTAAAGGATGCATCATTTTCGTTCTACCGCAAATAGGTAAACGCGTAAGACTCCACAACGAGCGACAACACCTAAACTGCTGGAACGCGAACGTTGGCGTATTCCACTAAAAAACACAAACAAAGCAAAGTCATCCCTAGTGAGGGGAACTACATTGCTCTAACTCTTCATTGGTTAATGGAGATACGTAGGCAGGAGATCGTGTGAGATCTCTGCGAGCACAATCTTATTTATCAACCTCTTTGTTTCTCCTTTCTTTTCTATCGATTCTGACAGGTAGTAGGAGCACCATTCCTTTTGTCGTAAGTTCGCCTTCGATCGGTGATCCTTTTGTCTCCCTTTAACAAGACCTTTTTAGGTCAAACTACGATTGCTCTGACTTCCTCTCTCTGGTTAGATTGAGGATACGTAGGCACGAGACGACGATGTCTTGGCGAGCAAACTTCCCCCACAATCCCGTAGTCCTTCAAACTACGTTGACTCTGACTTTCCCGCTCCCGAGGGAATACGTAGGCCTAGGACGACGATGTCCTATCGAGTCACTTCTTTTCTTTTTCCCCTATTTCACTGTTTCCCGTTCTTTTCTGTTTCCAGTTAGCAGTTGAGCTTCAGATAACCTACACCCTTTGATCGCTAACAACAAGTGCGGATCCCATCGAGTACGATGGACGCGAGGGGTGCTAATACCTTCCTCTCGCGTAACCGACTCCCAAACTCAGGCGATGGGTGCGATGACCATTCCTTTCCCTTCGTTGAGGTTTTCTTGGATCGTTTCCTTTCCCTGCGTCAGGATAAATAATGTTCGGTGGCGACTCTTCTGTTCTTTTCCGCCGGTTGATTTTCGCAGATGCGACACAAAGGGTATTACCTTGTAGCAGAAAATTCCCCACGGTGTTATGAACGTTGTCTTCTCCATGTCTTCTGGGGCCATCTTGATTTGGTTATACCCAGAGAAGCCATCCATGAAGGAAAATACAAAATACTGGGCAGTGTTGTCAACTAACACGTCAATGTGGGGAAGCGGGAAATCATCTTTTGGGCTTGCTCTGTTCAAGTCTCGATAATCAACGCACATCCTGAACTTTCCATCCTTTTTAGGCACAAGAACTATATTAGCAACCCATAGAGGATAATTCGTTACAGCAAGAAAACCAACATTTAACTTCTTCTAAAGGACAACCCATGTCCGGTCTGGTTCTCCTTAATTTCTGCTTTACCGTAGGACAACCCTCTTTAAGCGGCAATCGATATACAATAATATTCGTGTCAAGCACATGCATGTCTTGGTAAGACCAGGCGAAGATATCCACATACTCTTGCAGCATTTCAACTAATCTTCCCTTAACACTGTCTTCCAAGGCGGCTCCAATTCTAAATTCCCTTTTCACGTCCTCAGTGCCCAAATTAACAGTCTCAATGTCCTCCTGATGAGGTAAAATGATTCGTTCCTCCTGTTTCAGAAGTCTGGCTAATTCCTCAGGCAAGTCACAGTCTTCGTCAGCCTCTTCTTCAGCCTGGTAAATGGGATTGTCGAAGTTATACCGAGCCATAGCTGAATCATTATCGGTAGAATCTGAACTGATAAACCTGCATGAGTGATGTTTTATGTTTATTATGAATGCAACAGATGAACAAACAAAAACACATTGCCATTTTTCTTTCATTAAATGCAAAAGGAAGAAAGGAAAAACAGGGAGCAAAACATTTGAATGCAAAAACATCCTTTATTAATGATGAAATTGAAAGCAAAACATTGTGGCCCTACATAAAGAAATCACTACGTCTTGGGCAGAACGTAGGACTCAACATATGAAGAAAACAATAACAATTACTCTTCGTTGGTGACTTGGATGACTTCCTCAGTAGACCAGTTGCGCAACTCCTGACCAGGAACACATGGCCAGATCCACTCATCTATATCGCAATCACGGTCACCTTCATCATTCCCAATAGCATTAATTCTATTGAAAAAAACTCCGGCACTGGTAAACTGAACCGGACCACTGTACCTTGGAGGCTCTTGAGACCGCTTGGGTGGCTTATATCCCAAACCATATGTATCCTTCTTTATCTGCACATCTATCACCTGACCCCACTTCTAAGAATTACCAGCTTTTACCACTGCGCGCGCATCCTTGAACGAAGACATTGATACTTCAGGCTCAATAACCTCCACTGGAGGCTCATTCGGAATCTGAACAACTTCAAAAGCCTGACATAAAGTTTCATGTATTTCTCCATCCACTTCCACATATTTGAAGGTCGAAAGATCACTGGCCATTATGTCCTCCTCACCACACACTATGACAACTTGACCTTCAACCATGTACTTCAATTTCTGATGCAATGTTGACGTTATTGCCCTAGCATAATGAATCCAGGGGCGGCCCAACAAACAACTATACGCTGGTTGAATATCCATAATATAAAAAGTGGTGTTGAAAACTTCTGGCCCCACCTTGATGGGCACAACAATCTCTCCAAACACGGATCTCTTGGAACCATCAAAAGCATGTACCACTAAATCACTAGGCGTGCAAATCAACCCTTGTGTATCCAGCTTTATAAGTGCCTTTTTTGGAAGAACATTTAACGATGAACCAGTATCCACTAACACATGTGACAACAATGAACCCCTGCACTCCATGGAGATGTGCAGAGCGTTATTGTGGTTCCTCCCCGCGGGAGTCAAATCCAGATCAGTAAAACCCAGACCATTACCAGCGTTCACGTGTGCCACCACACCTTCGAGCTGATTCACAGAAATCTCCTGTGGCACGTATGCAGCATTTAACACCTTTAGCAGCACATTTCTATGAGCTTCTGAGCATAACAACAATGAAAGAATGGAGATCTTGGAAGGCGTCTGATGCAACTGATCCACAAATTTGTAATCGCTCTTCCATATTAACCTCATGAATTCATCCACGTCTTTCGAGAAAGAGTTATCAACCTACTTTTGTGCAGAATCATTTACAACTTGCTTCTGTCCAGAATTATCAACCACTTGCTTACCCTTATCTTGACTTGAACTGCCCGCATTTTCGTTAGATGGTGAAAATACTCTCCCACTTCTTGTAATACCTCCAGCCCCCACAATATTCTCAACACTAGATCCTATGCCTGATGAATCGACTAGTTCCTATTTTTGTCCATTGTTAAATACTTCAGCCCAATAATTCCATGGAATGGCCTTAGTACTTTCATAAGGTATTGGACCTGGAACAATAATAATAACCTTTGTTTGCCTTATCGGTGCTGAAATATTAAGTGTCTTGTAAGGAATAGATATCGTAGCAACATCATCCCCATTATCAACAACCTTCTTCACACTATTAGCCCTATCAAATTGTAACTGCCCATCGTCAATCATATTCAAAATACCTGACTTCAACAGATCACAACCCTCTGGCTGCAGCAGACACTCTTGACAATCATCTGTACACCCCGGAAACACTCCGTCTTTCAGCAAACGCTCTTTGACAAAGGATAAGGGAGTTTTCAGCTCATTAACATCCAGTATCAAATCCAACTTCTCTCCATCCTCGATAGCATTAGCCCTTGCCCCACCATGATTAGGCATAGGGTTTTGAATTACATTTGGACCATCATTGGTGAAATTGATGGCTTTTGAATCCAACAAGTCCTGAATCGTGTGCTTAAATGCTTTACAGTTATCAATATTGTGGCCTGGAGCTCCAGAATGAAACTCATAGTGTGCGTTGGCATCGTACCCAGGAGGCAGAGCTCCTGTGGGTGGAGTCAAAGTCCTCTTTTGCACAAACTGTAATTGTAGAAGATGCTGCAATAACTGGGCATACGACATAGGTGGAGCCTCAAAATGCCTGTTCACTTTAGGCATTTCCTGATATCGATGCGGAGCAGTATTCTGTTGTTGTGGCGCAGGCGGGATAGCTATGGTAGCAACTTGTTGAGTGAAGTTTTGACGGGCCTTGCCCTTCTGCCGATTCGAAGAAACAGAGTTTGCATCACCTTCTCTCCTCTTGGCATTTCCAACATATAGATTCCTATTTCCTCCAGATGAGGATCCACTGTTGTCTCGTATCTTGCCGATCTTAATACCACTTTCAACTCTCTCTCTCCAGCCAATACCAGGTCAGAAAATCCTATAGACAAACATCTCTCCAGCCTTTCATAATATGGCCCTGGTAGTGTAGCCATGAACATGTCTATAAGTTGTCTCTCCATCATAGGAGGTTGAACTCTAGCGGCTAACTCATGCCACCTCTGTGCGTACTCTTTAAAGCTCTCGTTGTTTTTCTGCGACAGACTATGTAGCTGCATTCTGTTAGGCGCCATATTCGTATTATACTGGTAATGCTTAATAAATGCCTCAGCAAGCTCACGCCAACTGCAGATATGAGTTCTCTCCAGTTGCATGTACCACTCTAAGGATGCCCCAGCTAGGCTATCCTGAAAGAAGTGCATCAGTAGCTTCTCATCTTCCAAATACGCCGACATTTTCCTGTAATACGCCCTAATGTGAGTCTTAGGGAAGGTGGTTCCAGTGTATTTGTCAAAGGCAGACACCTTGAACTTATGAGGAATTTTCACCCCTGGGACCAATCCCAAATCAGCCATGTCAAGCCCCAAAGAGTTCTAATTCTCAAAGGCTCTCATTCTCTCCTCAATCAGCTTAAACTTTTTATAAGCCTCAGTTGGGATACCAGCATCCATGCCTTGCATGGAGAAAACATCATCTTGATGCTCTTCCTCCTAGTGATGGCCCCCAGCACCATGCACTGCACATATACTACCTCCTACAACCACTGTAGAAATTCCGCCACCTGCTCCTCCGCCCGGAGGAATAACAACAGTAGGAATAGGGACACCTTCGCCTGGAGGAACAACATGAATACGACCATGACTACCTCTGCCCAGAGGAACAACATGAGTAGAAATACCTCCATGAAACACACCTTCTTCATCAACCCGTGCGACTAAGGGTTGGACCAGAGTCCTCAACTGCTCTTGACCTTGAGCTACATTCTGCATCATTTCCATGAACTGATTCATACGGTTGCAGAAGTCTTGGAGGTCTGCTTGGACCTGATCCATAACTTTTTGCTGATTGTTGCGGGTAGCATATCGATGAAAGCAAGATTCTGCAATCCTGCTATAGAACACCAGCCAGAGATAAGAAAACCAATCAGAAACACCTGCTATGCACATGAGTATGAAAATGCAAATGCAAAATGACATGTTTGAGTATCCTCAGGGTGATCTATCCCTTGATTCCAGTTTTAATAATAATAATCAGCAAGAATGGACAGAACACCAATAATATCTGCTCATATATATAAGAAAACCGAAGAATGATCATCAATCAATACATACAGCCCAAAGCAAAGAAAGACATCCGAATACAAAAAGTCAGCGATCCCGACCAACAAAACTGGTGGTGATCAAATACAAGAGAAAACTAAGATACATCATCAAAATCTACCCCAGTCAGTCTTTCCCAACCTTCGTGCTTTCCACACCAAGCTTGTATCTCCTTAAAGAGCTTTCTTGTATCTGGATGTTTCGGCCTCTGGATCAATTCTTGAATAAGAGAATCACGCTTGTGCGTGACTTCCTTCAAGTACTGATAGTGCGTCTCCCAAGCATTATCTCCAAAAACATCTTCTAACTTAGGATCTTCCACTTTGGGCTTTTTCACTTCGGCTCAGATCTTGAGCTCTTCCAAGGTTAATAAGGTCTCATTAAGTTATTCTTCAGTTCCACACCTATGAAATACCTCATTTCTGACTTCTTCCTCTTTCTTTCTGAGCTGCGTCTTCAACTTCTTGATCTGTTCTTGAAGGCTGTCTTCTTTCCTTTTATGTTCGGTCATTACGGTGGCCCGTTGACTGTCGAACTTATGGATTCTGACAAAGGTTCTATCTAATTCTTCTTTGTTTGACCGGAGCATGCTATGAGCATTTTTTAAATCTAGGCCTACCCGCTGTCTGCTTGCGGTCTCTTCAGCTAACTCTTTCTCTTTCTTAACCAGCATCTCTGACTTCACCTTGGCCGTATGGATAGCTTCATTCCGTTCATGTCCCGATTGACTAAGCTCTCTCTTTAGCTCTCCATTTTCTTTGCGCAGCTCATCTTTTTCAGCCCACAACTTATTATATGTCTTAATCTCCATAATGGTGGGTTGTTCGATCATCAGCGGGTACAAAGGTGGCTCTCTTGAGAAAGGTAGGAGCACTTCTTCCACTCTCCTCTGAATCCACTCCATATAAGGTGGATAAGCTCTGTAGTTACTCTTTCCAAAAGCAATCTTCCCTTTCTCATGAACATTTCTCCAAGCACCTACAGCCTTCCTAAGCATCTCCTGGTCTTCTGTGCCATTAAAGAACAAACATTCTTCAACACCTTGGCCTTCAGGAGTATCTCTCAAAGCATACCCAAACTGTCTGATGGCAAGAGAAAGGTTATAATTAACTCCACCTTTTCTGCCCACCAATGGCACATTTGGGAACTCTCCACAGCTAGAGATAAGCTATATACCCAACAAACTATGATTAAACTAGACAATGTTATCAGCGGTCAACCCCATTATCCTTTTAGACCTCTTTAGAGAATCCTTCGTATCAACAAACGCCCCAGTCTGAGGAAGATGATTCAGAAACCATTTAGATAAGAGTGGCGTGCAACAATTTACAGACCCTCCTCTTCTTTTCTCGTTCTTAAAGTGCACAGAATGATACAAATCACCAAGGAGAGTTAGTATCGGATTTTTCAAGACGAAGATCCTAACGGCGTGCATATCCACAAAATCATGTATATTGGGAAACAAGACAATCCCGTAAATGCATAAAGCCATGATAGCGTTGAAAACAGTCCAACTTTTCACGTTGGCATACTTGCGAGCTTGGCCAACCAGAAACTCCAACTGAAAACCTTTAAAACCTCCTTTATCGGCAACATTATCACTCAGAATAGATTGACCCACATGAAGGGCAACTGCAACTTCTTCTAAATCTGGACACTCCTCAGAAAAGAAAGGTACTATCTTCTTAATAGTGATTCCCAAGATGAAATAGAATTATTCCAATGTTGGAGCTAGAATATAATCTAAAAAGGTGAAACAACGCAACGGAGGATCATAGAATTGCAAGAGGGTATGAATAACATCATGTTCATACTTGGTGATATTACGAACCTTTCTAAAATTAGCCAAAACACCAGGGTCAGCCATAACAACCACTTCATGAAGTAAGTCCATAGTCGGCTTCAGAAACTTGTACGCCACATTTTTCTTTCTCTCGGTGTCCATGTCGGGAAAACTTCAACAACTAGATTCAAGGATAAGATGCAAACCCTGAAAATAACAAACATGTAAGAATGCAAAAATGATGCAGATGCAAGAATGGGATCAAGGTATCAAGATGCTCTGAATATCTGATGTGTTGTTAACTGAATAGGAGCCAGAAATCTAATCTGACTAGAATCCCAGAATACTAGAACATCAGAACACTGAGATAACCAGAATACCAGGTTGATAAGTTCACACTGATAAGAAAACCAGGTTGGATGAAGGTTATGGTTTCCTGTAAAACCCATCCCCTCTCACATGTGGGTTCTAGTCTTGAACAGAGGAAATCCTAGCAGGTCCTCAGTATCATGGACTCTCAGGTCGAGAAATGATGATACGTTCACCATTTCTAGTTTGACATCATTACCAATCGAGGAGGCCTCAACTGACTTCCAAATGACCGGTCTCCAGAGTCATAAGCTCTCTAAGTTGATACCCTGACATACAAAAGACGCGCAAATCAGAATATATCCCAAGAAAACCTCGTCTGAATGTGGTGTTCGTGTAAACCAAACGTACCAAGATGCTACGCAGGCCACACTACTCTCCACTCTAATCCTATGTGTACACTCAAGCATGGGTATTGTGTTTATCTCTCATGGAACCAACCCACCCAACAGCACAACAGCAGCAGAGCAATATGATAACAATCATCGAATGCAATAAATGCGGTAAAATACAGTAATATACAACAAATAAATGCACATAAGTAAACACCCAATGAAATAGAAATAGACAAGCGCTAAGATTGACTCGCATAGGGAACCAAAGTCGCCAGCTGTCGCAACGCGAAAAACAACCGGCGGAAAAAATAGAAGAGTTGCCACCGAACGTTATTTATCCCGATGGGGAGAAAGGAAACGATCGAAGAAAACCTCAAAAAGGGAGAAGACATGGTCATCGCAACCATAATCCTGATTTGGGAGTCGGTTACGCGAGAGAAAGGTATTAGCACCCCCTCGTGTCCATTATTCTCAACGGGATCCACGCTTGTTGTCTAATCAAAGAGTGTGTCATCTAAAGCCTACTGCTAAACAGAAACAAAAAACAAAAGGAGACTTGATAGGACATCGCCTTCCTAGGCCTACGTATTCCCTCGTGCAATAGGAAAGTCAGAGTCAACGTAGTTCGGAGGACCACGGGTGAAAGGGGGAAGGTTTCTCGCTAAAACTTCGCCATCTTGTGCCTACGTATCCTCATTCGGACAAGAAAGAGGAAATTAGAGCGATCGTAGTTCGACCTACCGGACCACAGATTGGTTAAGTGTTTTTTATAAGCGACGTTAAGTTTGCATTCCAGCAGTTAGGGTCGATGCCTGTTTGCGACAGAACAGAAATAACGTGCTCTTTTCTGAAAATGATTTGAGACCCATCCTGAAGGACAAAAAGATTTGCATTTGGTTTGTTTTTTTAGACAGAAGTGAATTAAGTTAGTTTGAAACTTGTATTGCACTAAAGTCTATGACATAGGATCAAATGCGTTGCAAGATCGACCCAAGACGGGACGTATGCAAAACATCTTATACAAGGTAAGGAGGGACTTCCGCTTACCACTTCCCATGTACTTAAGGCTCGCGGCGCACAATACTCGTTGTATTTATTAAGTGTTTTTGTTTTGTTGTTTTGAGATGAGAAAGGAGACTCAAAGGTTGAAAAGAAAAACAACTAAGGGGAACTAGATCCTAATGTTGTCATGCACAATGGTCCTAAGATTGAGATATAAGGGAATTCTACCTAATTCTAGCATGCAAGAGGATAAACCTAAGGTTAAGGTTTAAAAGGGATTGTCCTAATTGTTATCATGCAAAGGATTGAAAGCCTAATGTCTCTCCTACCTCTAACTTAATCAAAGATTAAGTTGAGCTAGGAATCCTAAGGGAACATGTGAACAAACATAATTAAACATTATACTAATCAATCACAAAGAAAAGCAAACTCAAGACTTAAACAAGTCTCAAGGCTTAAAAGAGAAGAAAGAAGAAAGAGATGAAGGAGAAGATGCAACAACAAGTAATTCAAGAAATGAAATTAACATGAGCAATGAGCAATGCAAGCATCATAATCCATAATTCAAGACAAACATTAATACCAAGTACATACACTTCAAACCAAACTTCAAGAATGGAAGTCAAAACAATTAGGCAAAACAATGCACTAATGAACACACCGATGACTTAAAACCAAACAAGAAGTATTATCAACCAATAAACAAAGTGAAGTGAGGTCAAATGATATGAAAACCAAGAGGGGAAGTAGCTAAGTCACATCACATTCATCTCATGTTAATAGTCAAAGAATGAGCAAGAAGGTTCACGACATGCATCTTAACCATAAACAAACATTTATCAACAAAAAGCTCATGTAAGACACACTTCAAAAGAGAAAACATGTGAGATTAGGGTATGAACCCAAGAAAAGCAGTAGCATGATCATGTATGTTAATCCAAATATCAATTCATGAATGGAAATAAGCAACACCAAGGATCAACTTCAAAACATGCATCAAAACTAGGCAAACATTCACTTAAGTCATCCATATAAGAAACAAAAGATCATGCGAGGCAAGGAGTGAGAAATGATCACACAATGGACATCATATCAATGGGATTGGAATATTAAACATGTTATTCAAAGAAAACATGAATCCACATACATCCATTAGATCATACAAGCAAGCATCACAAAGAAACTAGTTCAAGAACATCAAAGGAGCAAGGCCAAAACATAGTCAACTTGGAAAATCAAACACAAATATAAAAATGATCAAATAAGAATGATTCCAAAAAAAATCAAGACAAGACAGTACATGATCACATTAATTAATCATTTCAAGCTTCACCTAAGCACAAGTGGTAAAAAAGAATCCAAACTAGGTCAAACATCAAGCATGTTCTATTCAAATTCAAGCCACATGTAAGCATCAACCAAAAATGGCAATATGCCTTATAAAAATCCAAATAAATTCTCAAACATATGTTATGTCCATCAAGAATAAATTTCCAAAAGATCTCAACAAGAACTGCAAAATTACATCACAAATTGGATTAAAACATCTCACATGGCAAGCTAGTCGAGCAATAATTGAGGACCAATAAAAACCACATGAAAAACAAACAAAAATTGATCACAAATGCATAATAATGGCATTTAAACAATCCTCATATAAGTTTCAAAACATGGCAAGAAGATTGGCTCAAGAAGTATCTCAAACAACATCAAATGCAAACCCTAATTGGACAACTAGGCAAATTAATCACTCTCCAGAAATAATTCCAATTAAAATAGCAAAATTAATTGAAAATAAAAATAAAAAAGTGAAAAATTAGTTAAAATGTCAAGGAACATCAAATATATTTTTATGAAAATTTGGGATCATTAGAAGTATTTTTGATAAAAAAAAACAAGTAAACATGGAAGGAGGTGTAATAGCAATTCAGTACAAGAATAATTCACATACACATGCGCTTGGGCCAGATGAAAGGGGATGCAGATAGTGTAAAGGGCGCAGGCCTAAGTCATGTGATCATTGTTAATAAACCTTCAGCTAACTTTAAAAAAAAAATAAAAAGAAAGTGAACAAAGAATCATGTAACACATACTATCAATTGGTCACCCCTCATTTAAGTGGGAAAAAGACAAAAAAACAAAACCGACCAACCACATGATGCCAACACATCATCTTCTTCATGTCCATGCACACAAAATCATGCAAACCATACCCCACCGAAAAAATGAAACCAGCCCGGTCGGCCACTGTCGACGGTGGTGGTGACGGCCGGAACCACGTGGCAATGACCCTCCCCCATCAGTTTTTTACGTAGATTCCAAAAATGCAATCATCTCCAAGTTTTAATGCCTCTAAAGCCATGAAAAACCAACTTAAAGAAACAACACACATGGATTCACAATCTCAAATCAAAACAACCAATACATTACATCATAGTACACTTCATGGAGATGTCAAATATGCAAATAGATTTCAAAAACAACCATCAAAACTCATGGAATCAAGCAATAAAGTTTGTGCACTCAACATGAAACCTCAACAAAATGGAAAAAAAAAATACTCAGGCATTGCCTACCCTAAGGTAGGACTTCAGATGCACCAAGAATGCTCCTATTTCACGTCTAAAATGCAAGATCCAGATCCAAGAAAACTTACTTTGTGGAGAAGGTCCACTGCCTCTTGAAACCTTGCAAAAGCTTGTGGAAAACTTCAAGAATTGCTCCAAATACTCCAAGAATGATGAATCAAGCATTGAAATAGCAAGAGCTTCCAAGAAAAATGCAATTCGAAGAAAAGAAGATTTGAGAGAATTTGGAGTTTTCAAATCTGAAAATGGAGCTAAATGAGAGTCCTCCTTCGTTTCTAGGGTTTAAGAGGTTTATATAAGGTGTGGTACGTGAGAGGAGAGTGAAAAGTTTGTTAGAAACTTTGTTTTTAAAATTTGAAAAAAACTAAGAGTGAAAAAATGCACATGGCTTGGCATCACATGAGAGGTGATTTTGTGTGATATTCTGAGTGGAGAGAGGGTCATGAGGTGAGTATGAAAGGTTTGGCACGTGGGGGAGAAATGTGGGAAGAGTTTCATGATGTATTTGCATTTCCAATTTTTGCATGACAAGAGAAAATGATGCATGGTATGTACATGACATGCTTGGTCATTTTAAGCAAAGAAAAAGAAGTCATGCGTGTGAGAATATTGTATACATGCCATGCTGCAAAAAGATCTTTCAAATGGTGCCAAAACAAAAAGTTCAAATGCCTTGCCAATATAAATCATAAGTCCCATTTCAAAAGGCCATATCTTGATGAATTCTTGCCCAAATGATGAGAATTTGTGATCAAGATCAAGTAGGAAGCATGGAGAGTAAACTTGATGTTGAAATGAAGTTAAAAATGAGGCTTGGAACTAGGTGAAAAATGGCCATGAACATTGGTCTTCCAAAATGTCCAAACAATCTTAGAAAAAAAACTAAGTTTTGTCAATTTCACCATTTGAACCATTGATCTTGTGAGTAACATAACTTGCACAATAATGAACCAAATGAAGTATTCTTTACATGGTTGAAAAGGTGGGATTGCAAGCTACAATTTTCATTTGAACAAAATTTCCAAATGAGGCTTGGAAGCCACTCAAAGCTAAGCTAGAACATTGGCACAAAAAACTGACCTCTAACACTTAGAAAAAATTCTAAGTGTTGAAACATGAAAGTTTGAAATTGCCAACTTCCAACAACCATAACTTGCTAAAAAAAGATCCAAATGAAGCATTCTTTACATGGTTGGAAAGCTTGGAATGAGTAATACAACTTTCATGTTTGACAAAAAATGAAATGAAGTCTTGAACATGGTGAAAATTGGGCTTGAAGGTGGCTGCAAAACCATGAGAACTTGCCAAAAATAGTAAGTTCTAAAACCCTAATTTTGCCAAAAATGGTAACTTTTCACAACTCTTGATTTTTCATTATTCCCTTGACATTTCTTGATCAAATCCCATCCATTGATCATGTTTGACATGACAAACACAAAATTGACCTCAAAAAGTCAGGAGTTGACATTTTCCCTGCACAATTGACTTTATCCCCAATTCAACTGATTCTCAATCATCTGATCAATTGAAAGCCCTCTGGTTCAAATTGATGATCAATCTCCCATTCCTAGACACTTGCGAACATATAGGAGGCCATGGAATTAAGTATTGCTCAAAGAATCAGATATAAACTGATTTTATCTCAAACCCTAATATTGGTCCCAAAAAGATAGGAGATGGATGCACATCTTCAAAACCCTAATTCCTCTAAACATGATGTAGAATCCCTTAAACAAATATGATTTGTACAAAAAAAGGATGATGAGACTTCAAAATTCTTGCCCATGAGGGTGTCACCCAAATATCCAAAACCCTACACTGATGACCAAAGATAGGAGGAGGTGATCCACTTCAAATCTCTTGCCAATTTCAATCATCTGATAAAGTGATGGACATATTAGGATGTCTTGAGGACTAAGAAGCCATTGTAGCTTGAGTGAGGTAATATTGAGAACATCTCTTCCATTGATGCCCTGAACAATGTCCCCCTATCTTGAATATATTCTCTTGCTTGAATCTCTGATAAACATACTCTCCTCTTGAGCTAACCAAGATACCTTGATCCCATGCTTAGCACTAATGATATGCACAAATGATAATGCAAAATGAAATGAAATATAAGCCAGCTAGAGCTAGAAACATGAGGGCAAATTTTGGGGTCCTACAGTATATAACATTATGTACTAATTACTTAAAGGTTAATTAATGCAACAAAACTCTTTTCATCTTCTTCAATATTCTTCTTGTTTCCAATGCTGGTATAACTTGTTTTTACTTTCACCATTATTTGTGTGTGTTCTTACTACACCATTAACATGGTATCAGAGCTTTCAAAGCACTGGTAGCCATTGTTGTTCTTTTTCTTGTTTCTGCATCATTTAATCTTCTTCTGCAGAATCGTTGCTTCTTCTTGATTTTTCCTCTTTGTTCTTGTTTCTTTACCTCATCAATGGCTTACCAAATCTATAATGATTTCTCTACCAATTCTACAAATCCTTATTACCTACATCAAAATGAAAATCCAGCATTGGTTCTTGTATCTCTATTGCTTGATGATAAGAACTATCACACTTGGTCAAGATCGATGCATATCGCTCTAATTTTGAAGAACAAAGAAAAGTTCATTGATGGAACCCTAACTAAGCCTCCTGTCGTAGATCCTTTGTGTGATCCATGGATTCGATGCAACACCATGGTTCTTGCTTGGCTTCATCATTCAATTTCTGAATCCATTGCAAAGTCTGTTCTATAGATTGATAGTTCTGCTGGTGTATGGAAGAACCTCTAAACTTGCTTTTCTCATAGTGACCTATTTCGTATTGCTGATATTCAAGAGGAACTGTAGAAGCTTTGTCAAGGTAATCTTGATGTCTCTAACTACTTTACTCGGCTGAAAATTTTGTGGGATGAATTGGACAATTATCGACCTTCTCTTACTTGTTCTTGCGCAATTCCTTGTTATTGTGGCGCAATAGCATCTATTCAAAAATATCGTGAACAAAATTGTGTAATTCGACTTCTGAAGGGGTTGAATGAAAAGTTTACACACTCTACGTCGCAGATCATGATGACGAATCCCCTTCTAGATATTGATAAATATTTTTCTCTTGTTATTCAACAAGAACGTGAAATGAACAATTCTATTTCTTTTGTGAGTTCTGCTGGTACAACTATTGAAGAAGTTGTTGCATTTCAAGTTCAGACCAATGCAGGTAGTTTCAATGGCAAATCTAGCTACTCCAAAGGGAAAACTCATTTTTTTAATGTTGCACAAGGTCACAATCGTGTTTGTACACATTGTGGAAGAACAAACCACACCATTGAAACTTGTTTCATAAAGCATGGTTTTCCTCCTCGCTTTAAAGGAAAGGGTAAACAACAAAATGTTGGTAATAATGCTTAATCCGCTGCTGCAGTCAACATTATTTATGAGTCTTCTACACAAGGTTCTACTACATATTATTTTGGATTCACTCAAGAATAGTACAACAACATTATAGAATTACTTCAACAGTCAAAATTGAATCCTCAAGCCAATTCCATTTCCACTTCTCCTTTTGCCATGACATCTCACTCAACTGCCCCTAATGGTAAGAATGTTAATCTTTGGATTTTAGATACATGTGCAACAGATCATATTTCGTTTAACAAATCATCTTTCATTACATGTAAAGATATCATACATGTTCATGTAAACCTCCCTGATGGTTCTCACATTGTTGCATCTATGGCTGGTAGTGTCATTGTTTCACCATCCCTCACTTTGCATAATGTACTATACATGACAAATTTTCATGTCAATCTTATTTCCATTGCTAAGCTTTTCAGTAGTAATGATTGTTCTATGAATTTCACTCCTGATACTTGCCAAATCATGCAGAACCTTTCCAAGGCAATGATTGGTACAACTAAGTTGCAAAGAGGGTTATATGTTCTTGACTCTACACCACAATCATCAATTTATACTTCTTCTATTAATAACACTTGTAATCTTTGGCATTCTAGACTAGGACATATCTCTAATGTAGGCTTGAAAGGTGTTTCAAAGTTGTTTCCTTTCATTCCATGTACAAACAACAATAATCCTTGTGAATCTTGTCAATTTTGGCAAACAGAAAAAGTTACCTTTTCCTCAAAGTAATACTCAATCTTGTGTTCCTTTTGAAATATTGCATGCTGATGTATAGGGTCCTTTTTCTACTATTTCCTTTTTAGGCCATAAATACTTTCTAACACTTGTTGATGATTACGGTCGATAGCCTACTTGAGTTATATTTCTTAAAACAAAAGACCAAGTTAAAAATAGTCTCATACAATCGATAACCTACATTGAAAATCAGTTCAAATCATCTCTAAAATGCATTAGGACAGATAATGGCACAGAATTTGCTGCCTTATCTGAGTTTCTTTTGACCAAAGATATCATCCATCACAAATCTTGTGTTGCAACACCCCAACAAAATGGGGTGGTTGAGAGAAAACATCAGCACATTTTGAATGTTGCTAGGACCCTATATTTTCATTCTAATCTTCCTTTAAACATGTTGAATTTTTGTATTCAACATGCCATTCATTTGATTAATAGGCTACCTTCTCCCTTATTGAAACTTAAATATCCTCATGAACTTTTGTTTTCTCAGCCACCCTCATTGATACACTTGAATGTTTTTGGTTGTTTATGCTTTGCCATAACCTTACAAGCTCATAGAACCAAGTTTGATTCTAGGGCTCGCAAATATGTCTTTCTTGGTTACAAGGATGGAACCAAGGGATATATTTTATATGACCTGCACAATCATAACACTTTTGTATCTAGAAATATTATTTTCTATGAAAATAATTTTCCATTCAAACCTGACCAGAACATTATCCCAAAACATAACCAACCTTAACCTAGTCCACAATCTTCTTCCTTTCTTGATGATTTACCTACTTTACCTAGGTATGTTATTACTACTGATATGTCATATTCTTATGACAATGACCTACCTCACAATTCTCATGGAAGTGACACATCTGATGTACTTCATGAAACTGTCACATCACATTTATCTCATAGCCAACCCAATGAGTCTGAATCCCTTCCTACCTATAGTTATATTCATGATATTACAGGTCCTACTCGTATAAGTCCTGGCACTGCAAGTCCTGGCACTGTAGGTCCTAGCTAGCCTATCCAAACTGTTCCTAGTCTCAACAGATCTATTACTAATCCCAATAGCTCTATTCCTAGTCCCTTTATCCATCCCATATCAAATGAGCTTTCCAATGAACAAGTCTCCCTAAACTCACATTCTCCCACAAATTATGCTACCAATACCAATACACCCCAGCCTCTAAGACATTCTACCAGAAATTCACATCCCCCAAGTTATTTAGCAGATTACCACCGCTATTCTGTCAATAAATCTCATTCATTTCATTCTAATGATTCTACCATTACATATCCTTTATCTTTAGTTCTCACATATTATAAATGTTTTTACTCTTATAAACATTTTTGTTGTGCTATCTCATCTAGCATTGAACCAAAAACCTATAACCAAGCTATTCAGTTAGACTGTTGGAAGAATGCTATAAATGTTGAGTTACAAGCTCTTGTTGAGAATCACACTTGGAATGTTGTTGAACTACCTCCTGGTAAGAAGCCTATTGGGTGTAGGTGGGTTTAAATATCAAATATAGGGTAGATGGTTCCATTGAAAGGTATAAGGCTAGGCTGGTAGCAAAGGGATATACTCAAATGGAGGGCATAAATTATTTTGATACTTTTTCACCTGTTGCTAAAATTACTACAGTTAGGGTGCTTTTGTCTCTTGTAGCTATTTATGGTTGGCATTTAGAACAACTTGACATTAACAATGCTTTTCTTCATGGAGATTTAAATGAAGAGGTGTACATGACTGTTCCTCCTGGCCTATGCAATTCCTCCACTTCTCAAGTATGTAGACTTCATAAGTCACTCTATGGTTTAAAACAGACTAGCTGTCAATGGTACTCCAAGCTTTCTTCCTTTTTACTGTCCATTGGATATTCTCAATCCAAGGTTGATCATTCTCTATATGTCAAGGCTAACTCTCATAGCTTCACTGCCTTGTTGGTTTACGTGGATGATATTGTTTTAGCAGGTACTTCCATAGATGAAATCCATCATATCAAACATTTGTTGGATCACACCTTCAAGATCAAAGATCTTGGTTAGCTAAGGTATTTCCTTGGTTTTGAGATTGCTAGGTCCAAAGGAGGCATTTTCTTTAATCATAAGAAATACACTCTTGATCTTTTAGAAGAAAGTAGATTGCTTTGATCAAAACCATCTGTTGTGCCCTTTGATCCTAATACAAAATTGTCCGCTAATGAGGGCCAGCCATTAGAAGATCCAACATGTTATAGATAGTTTATTGGTCGATTTATTTACCTGACTAATTCAAGGTCAGATATTGCTTATACTGTTCAGCACTTAAGCCAGTATGTTTTTTGCCCTTTGCTACCTCATTATCAAGCTGCCACAAGGGTCCTGCGGTACCTAAAGGCATTTCCTGCAAAAGGCCTGTTATTTTCATCCTCTAGTAAACTGAAGCTTTATGCCTTTGCGGATTCGGGCTGGGCTCGTTGTCTTGACATTAGAAGGTATATTACTGGTTATTGTGTTATCCTTGGTTCTTCTCTACTTTGTTGGAAATCCAAGAAATAAAATACAATATCTAGGTCATCAACTGAAGCAGAATATCGAGCCTTGGCATCTTTGACGTGTGAACTTCAATGGTTGCAATATTTGTTCCAAGATTTCCAGATTGTTTTTCCTCACCCTGCTTCTGTGTTCTGTGATAGCAACTCTGCTATCTACTTGCCTCACAATCCTACATTCCACGAGCGAAGTAAACATATAGAGCTAGATTGCCATGTCATCCGTGAAAAGATTCAATCCAAGCTAATCCATCTTTAGCTGGTTCCCACAAAGTCACAGTTAGCAGTTACCTTCACAAAGCCCTTGCACTCACCATCTTTGTCTTCATTTTTGTCTAAGTTAGGACTACATAGTATACATTAGGGGTGTTTAAAAATTTGGTTAACTGATCTAAATACCTAATCTGAACTTAATTGAAACATAATAAACTTGAACCATTTAAATGGTTAATAAACTGAATTGTTTATTTTAACCAATTCAATTAATCTAATTGAATTTTAAAACTAGTTTAAATTATTATAAACTCTTTTCACAATTTTATAAAAAATATAAATACTATTAATAGATGTTTAATATAAGTTGTTATAACGAATCTGATGATCATGCTCCCCATATATCGTTTACCATTAAATCTCTGATACTTTTCAATGATTTTTTTTGAAGCAATTTTTACATATCTGATGATCATCCTAAACAAACAAAAAAAATCACATATTTATTATTACATATAAATAAAAATAGTTAAATAAAAATAGATCATAGCATATGTAATTAATTTTATGATTTGTAGCCCAAGATAAAAATCTCTATAGAAAAGCTGAAAGTATTAATTATTTGATTCAGACATGAATTATTTTTTATGAACATACCATATAATATTCTGACATATATTAGACATGAATTTTAACAGTTATAAACAACATATAAATACATAAATACTGTTTTACTACGAAAGCTCACTCTCTTTCAATACTGAATAGGCATAGTTTGAGAATGGAATAAAAATTAACATTAGAAACTGTTGATTACGGAATAGCGGCAAGCAAACAGCAAAAATATTTATTTTCGGAAAGAATTCCCTCCGGGATTTATGTCGTGTCCACAAAGATCGGTTCGAGGGAAAGAATGTCGTTCGACAGTCTCTCGCATTTATGAGTTTAGATTAAAATAGTCTCAAACAAGAAAACATAAAAGTAAACATTAAAACATAAAAAGAAATCATTCTTCACAGAGAAAAACTCGTCCGACAATGCATACAAATCACTCCTCACAAACTTAAACTTACCGACCAGTTATACTCTGCCTACA
This sequence comes from Lathyrus tuberosus, assembly GCA_022829125.1. Taxonomy (NCBI): domain Eukaryota; kingdom Viridiplantae; phylum Streptophyta; class Magnoliopsida; order Fabales; family Fabaceae; genus Lathyrus; species Lathyrus tuberosus. Next base: position 857,950 of record JALAZF010000299.1, on the reverse strand, counting down.
ATACTCCTCAATATCACCCAGCATCGCTCATAACACAGGTTATATCTAACGCAAAGTTGAGATAACAGCCGTGTCACTCTCTTCGTAACTCTCGCGAGCGAAGCCTCGAAACACGGAAGACATTAAGCTTCGACGCCTATTGAAGATTGTTAGCTCCTAAATCTATCTCTAGAGTCCAGAAACTAACAGATAATCATCCCTAATCGAAGTTCGCGAAGGTTATGTCTAACGCAACCCAAACCCCGCGCATAAAGCAAAAATCAGAGACAATTACCAATAAAGATTTGTAAAGTAAGTTTTATACAACGCCATGAGCGACAAATATACATGAGATCATAGTCAATACATATACAAAACCAAACAAAGAAGAAAGACATGAAGAAAATCAGAAATGAACCAAACACTTCACGGTTTGTCGGAGCCGATCGATGAGAAATCCACCTCGAATCATCCGCATGCAAGCTTCCATGATGTTTTCTAAGCTAATCCAATGAAAAATGAAGTTTGATGGAATTAGGAACAAGAATCCCCAAAACCATAACATAAAAAGTGACTAAAATGAATTATATACAATCAGAATTTTTGCAGGTTCGCTAGGCGAACCATTCCATTCGCTAGGCGAATGCACGAAAATGGCACATAAGTGCCTACAAAAAGTTAAACCGCCTCTTGCTGTCTTCATAAGTTCGCTAAGCGAACGATTTATTCGCCTAGCGAATGCTCGCTAGGAAGTTCGCGAAGCGAACTTAGGCCTCTTTCTCCTCTGCCACTTTCTGGCCTCATTCGCTGGGACTTTCGCCAGCCTTAGCTAAGCGAACATTCACTGTCACACTCGCTAGGCGAACATGACAGAAAAACAGTCCCTTATTTGACCACAACTTCTGCACCGTAGCTCCGATTTACGCACGATCGGAAGCGCTGGAAAGCTTATTAGATGCTCTACAAGAATATGGCAAGATGGCCTTTATTAGTTACCTACAAAAATGAGACAAAATCAATTAAACTCAACGATATATACAAGAAAATGCAATATACACACGAAAACGTAAAGTAAAAGTATTTACACATAAAGTGGGGTTTATTCAACTAATTTTAACACAAAGTAACTGAAATTCTGGCATCAGATATGTGATGTCAAGTGTGATGTCACAACAACAATATCTGCTGTATGAACAAGGTAATAAAAGTAATTAGACAAAGCACACAAGGATTATTCACCCAGTTCGGTCTAACTACCTACATCTGGGGGCATACCAAGCCAGGAAGGAAGTCCACTATTAGTAGTATCAAATTTACAGACTCAACAAACCAGTTGACAATCTACCTAATCTAATCACTACCCAATGACCCTTCTATCTAAGAAACCACTTAGATATGAGACTCAATCTCACTCCCAATCATAGCCATGATGTCTAGCAGTCAACATCTCAGCCACTGCATCAACAACTTGATTTCCAACAACTCTTCTATCACAGAAAAGAACACGACACACTTCTATGCCTATACTCAGCCAAGACTCTTGACAGAGAACACCATCTTGGAGTTGCTTCAAAGCTTCCTCCAAGAACAATACAAAACTCATTACCTACAGGTTTCTGAGTAATAACATAGTGACCATCTCACAACCCGAGTGGTTCACTTAAACAAAGCCCTAATGATCTACATCTTGGACCCGTACCTTTCAAGGTTACAAGCATTCTACTTATAACATAATCCCAACTGGATTTGGGCCTTCAAATCTCAACAAATATTCTGCTGCAAATCTGTAAAAGATTCTGCTACTAAATTGATCTTCAATCAAATTTTCAATTAAATCTTCAATTAATATCATATCTTTCAGCCTTAAAAATAGTAACAAGATCTGCTTCATATTTTATTGTACCAGAATATATCTATTCCATGATATTCTCCTGCAATCTCTCAATCAGATCTTTTCCTTAACATACTTGCAAATGCGCAGCCCTAACACAACCCAAACTGATGTTCTGTCATCTGATGTCATGACATCGGGTTTGACATCAGCACAAAACTGCAACCCTTAAAAACCAGAATGTTAACTAATCATAACAAAAATGTTAGAAACTCATGTTGAAACATCAACCATGATATCAACATTGTTTTACCAAAATTTCAGCCAATCACAAGAACTTACAGTAATGATAAGTGCAACAAAACTTATTTACAAAAATAGGTACACTTTGCACTTATCAAACTCTCCCCAAGTTACATAATTGTTTGTCCTCAAACAAAAATCAAACAACTCAACGAAACCGAGTGAAAACCAAAGAATCACGAATCAACAAGTTTTGAAAAACGGAAAACAAATGTATAGTTCAAATGAAAACACGGTACACACAAAGTAAATACTTACCACTAAACTACTATGATAACATAGTCACGAAACAAATGCAAAATACAAAAATCATGCCAAAAATTCTAAAACAACACAGTTCCAAAGTGAATCACACATAGTAAAAACAATCATCGGTAGATGAAAAACACACAATAAGGTACTTTACACTCACACAACACTCATGCAAACAAAAGACTAAATTATGCATACATCCATAAATTCATATTAAACATACAAAGGCAAGAATCACAAGGACTTTCAAGGTTGTAACGTGGTCGGGTAAACAAACAAGGGGCAATTTATAAAGGTAATTGAAACAAAAACTTGCCTAAACCTAAGGGAGTGACCAACTCACAAAGACTTAAACACAAAATTCCAATCAACTTCTTCCAAAATCCCAAGTGTTACACAAAACACAATACTTATTCAGCACAATTTATTTGAACTCTTTTTTGTTTCCTTTTTCAAGGATTTTCTATTTCTTTCTTTTTCACTTTTTTTTACTTTTTCATATTTTTCTCTTTTTTCTTTTCTTTTTCATCCTCGTAGAAAACACTAATGAGTAAACAATCATTCTCTCCCCAACATGAATTCAACCGCACCATCATGTGAATACTCCCTACTTTCTAAAGCAAGGAAAAAATCCATACAACAACACATAGTTGAGGTCCAAGAAAAAATAAAATCCATAAAAAATAAGTGAACTAAATACTCATAGACAAGCATTAAGTTCAAATAAAAACATGGATCAAAAAGCTCAAAGGGGTTACGAATTCTCACACACTCACAAGGTGAATTGACTATTTGGCTAAGGTAGTTGTGCTCAAAATGAAACAAAAATGCCTTGATCCTTTTCATGCTTTCATATAATCAACACAAACAAAAGATTCAACATAATAAAATCCAGTTAAACAAGAATGTTGGTACTCCGTGCATATATGAACAATAGAAGGATTCCTCACAAAAAGGTGGGAACTAAAGTGATTCACGAAAAGAACAAGTATACAAAAGAATGAATGGCATGGAAGTTTGTAAAATGCCTAAGTATCATGAATATGCTAAAGTATAGAAAGCGATAAATACATACCTCGGACGTGTACAAAACTTAACAAGATCATTACCATACATCCGCAAGTTGAAATGATCAAACTTGGAACATCACCAAATTTCCTCAAGCTACTCAAAACAAGCTCATTGACAAACGCGAAAACTATTAATATACACAAACTGAAAAACCGGTAGAAAATTCATTAAACAAGTTGTAAAGTGAAGATTTGAGAATTTTACGAAAAATCCGAGTATAACTTGTTTAATGAATACTCACCACACTACATAAACTAAACAACAACAAAAGAAAAGAATACACCATGCTTGTTTTACGTCGTAAGCTCGACGCCTTTACAATGCTTAGCTAGTAACTTCCTTTCTTTATGCCATAATGATGCCTCACCGCGCAAACCAAAAGCAAGTGCCATAACCAAATACTTAAACAAACGTTACGGGAACAAAATATATACAACACTTGAACAAACATAATGGAAACAGACAATATATACGATATATACAAAACTCAAAAACAAAGAAACTATCGCAATGCGATTCAATATCTAAACCAATCCCCGGAAACGGCACCATTTTGTTGATTCCAGAATAGCGGCAAGCAAGCAGCAAAAATATTTATTTTCGGAAAGAATTCCCTCCGGGATTTATGTCGTGTCCACAGAGATCGGTTCGAGGGAGAGAATGCCGTTCGACAGTCTCTCGCATTTATGAGTTTGGATTAAAATAGTTTCAAACAAGAAAACATAAAAGTAAACATTAAAACATAAAAAGAAATCATTCTTCACAGAGAAAAACTCGTCCGACAATGCATACAAATCACTCCTCACAAACTTAAACTTACCGACCAGTTATACTCCGCCTACAATACTCCTCAATATCACCTAGCATCGCTCACAACACAGGTTATGTCTAACGCAAAGTTGAGATAACAACCGTGTCACTCACTTCGTCACTCTCGCGAGCGAAGCCTCGAAACACGAAAGGCATTAAGCTTCGACGCCTATTGAAGATTGTTAGCTCCTAAATCTATCTCTAGAGTCCAGAAACTAACAGATAATCATCCCTAATCGAAGTTCGCGAAGGTTATGTCTAACGCAACCCAAACCCCGCGCATAAAGCAAAAATCAGAGACAATTACCAATAAAGATTTGTAAAGTAAGTTTTATACAACGCCATGGGCGACAAATATACATGAGATCATAGTCAATACATATACAAAACCCAACAAAGAAGAAAGACATGAAGAAAATCAGAAATGAACCAAACACTTCATGGTTTGTCGGAGCCGATCGATGAGAAATCCACCTCGAATCATCCGCATGCAAGCTTCCATGATGTTTTCTAAGCTAATCCAATGAAAAATGAAGTTTGATGGAATTAGGAACAAGAATCCCCAAAACCATAACATAAAAAGTGACTAAAATGAATTATATACAATCAGAATTTTTGCAGGTTCGCTAGGCGTGTAACACCCCAATTCCCATCGCGAATAAATAACACATAATAAAAATCAGAGTAACTAAAAATTTATTTTTCCGACAGAAACAGGGATGCCACATTTAAAGAAATAAAATACAATCCCTGCTCAACATTTTTGATACATAACACAAAGAGAAACTTTTCCTCACAAAAGGATGGTCAATTATGGAATAAAGCGGAAAGATCCATAACCGACTTGTTTTACAAATAAATGGTTTTAGAACATCAAAATATAAATACAAAATAATATTTAATATATTCAACAAAAATATACATATAATAAACGTTCCCCGACTCCCGTGCTACGTATCAGAGCAGACACCAAGACCGACAACGGAACGGAGGACTAATCTTCACAAAATCCTCCACGCCTCTAAAGCTGACAATCTGCACTATGCCATAAAAAGCATATTCCAGCAGAAGGGTGAGAAATAACAACTATAACAAGATTGCATAATAATATGCCACAACACAGATAATTCACATATGTAATATTTCTCACCGCATACATCACATACTAACACATATAGCATGGCACCAATACATAATATATCACACATAATAAATCGAATCATGATTTTCCACACATAACACATCCCTTCACAATTCACACCACAATTCATCCCAACTCACTCATATACATCACAATGTATATATCTATACGAAACCAAGCATATAATCATGCATATTCCATTAATTCCATACTTCCACAAACCATACTTTTCCATAATCATTCATCAATGCAAATATACAAAAGATGATCAATGCATACCATAGAGATCGACCAACGACTCTATATAGATGCAAATGCGGTACCGACTCAATTGGTGATACATTAGTCCCCCAGGAACTCTTGGAATCATCGCTCGTTACATAGAGTAACTCTCCGTCGGGCCTACGATGTTCCCCGTCGCTATAAACCACTATTTCAGGGCGAACGACGTTTATGGATTGCTTTCTACCACTATTTCAGGGCGCACAATCCGATTGCTTTCTACCAGTATTTCATGGCGCACAATCGTCTATAACCACCGCTTTCAGTCCTCAGGCAACGCCTCATATCTTCGAGGCACACGGTGTTATAGAAAATTCCCTCTGAAATCATTCCGTCACTCAGGACGTCACAACAATGCATATCATGATGCTTGGCATACAAATTACTCATGACATTCACATTGCACCCACATACACATCCATAATCATGCATAAATCAACAATTACCACGTATCGCATTTTCTTGCCATAAGGTCACAAATCATCATCACAACAATATCACGTGCATATTCATTTCACAACATGTCACCACATGCATTTTCATTACAAACCACAAACCACAACAATTATGCAATCACAATCACTTCCACAAGGAATTCACATATCAAATGCTACTCACAACACATCATTATCGCACATTGAAATCAAAACCCAAAACACACATTTATTCCTCCATAACACCACAAACCATCATCACCAATACTTATCATATATATTCACATCAACACAATTATTGTCATAAAGCCACAAACCATCAACAAAGTATTCCACAACAACCAATTATCATCAAAGAATCATCACACAAGTCATACAATCACTTACCAAAGCATAACCCACAATATTGAAAAATAACACCAAAGTCCATAATTCGTTTTCTCGGAAAAGTCGGCCAAAAATAATATTTTTCATCATCACTAAAAAGTACTCCTAAAGACCTTCGATTCGATATAAAGAACTCTTAAATCCGATAAACGACGAATAAGTTACGAATATTTCCAAATAACGCAAAACATAAACCGGACGCCCGACACTACGAAACGGTTCGTAAAAACTGTACCGATTGGGAAGGATTCAGACCTCAAAACTATTTTTCCTAGAAAAAACATCTCGTTAGCTTCCCAACGCTTCGAACGGGGGTTAAAACCGACTTACGGTTCAAGAGATATGAATTTCCGAAGTTTTTCCAAAACAGAATTTTTCACCTACAGCACGCGTCCGTACGACTGCGCACAAAACCAGAAATTCTGCTACATTCTGGTACAGCCGCGTAATCGCCCGAAACCCGACCGATTCAATTACTTTCTTCCGAATAAATACATGGTAATATCACATAAATACACACCAACATATTAGGATCAAGAAAAACCCGATTCCACGACTTTTATTTTTCACCAAAATCTCAAAATCTCAAAACTCAAAAATGTCAAAACTCACAATATCAACCGATTTCAACCAAACGAGTTTCTATAATCTCGTCCTAACCTCATACGACTAATCTACGCAATTTATTTCGAAATTCATCCGTGAAAACATCGATTTCTATCGATTTGATCCCAATTTATCAAAAGAGAAAACATTGTAAAACAACCAAAACATTCACAACAAACAACACATATACATACACAAACAAGATATAATTGAAACTTCTCACCCTTACCCGATTATTCGCGCTTGAAACGGAGATTTCCTCGATTTTCCTCTTTTTCCTCTTCTCTCTTTTTCCTTCTCTTCTCTTTCTCTTCTTCCCACTTTCTTTCTTTTCTTTTCCTTTCTCTCTCTTTTCTCTCTATTTCTCTTTTTATATAAAATATCTAACTTTTCTAAAATATCTAACCTCTCAAAATGACCATTTTACCCCTCAGCTCAAATATCTCCCAAACGCTCTCAAAATGCGATAAAACTTAAACAGCGATAAAATATATTTCGGGAAATAAAAGTTGAAAAGAAATTATAATTTATTGCAAATATTTTACCTATCAGAGAAATTAACTAATTAACTCAATTAGCAGGTAAAATACAATAAATTCACACATATCACAAAATTCACATAACTGAAATAAATAAATACAATTAAACAAATCGGGGCGTTACAACTCTCCCCCACTTAGACATTTTCGTCCTCGAAAATATACTGAGACGAACAACTCCGGACACGACTCTCGCATCCGACTAACAAACTAACAGGCCAACCAAAGGCACACCACGAATAACACCACAGACAAACACCTTGCTAACCACAAATACAATAACGACACAACAACGACAAGATGCAAAGCCCATACAATGCACTTGACGACCAACTCACAACCCAAAGAATACACAAAACACAACTCACAGGTTCACTCTTGAACCCAAAACACAACAGGATCGTTACCCGCACCTTAGGTAACACTCCCCCAATTCCCAATCATAGGAATTAGCTACACACACTCGAACCATCATCATGGAAACGAGGCAACAACACAAACAAGAACATAAAATTCCACGACACCACAAGGTCTCAACAACATCAACAAAACCAGAACACCAACATCCTTGTCACACAACCATACTACAACAATGCTACGATTCACCAATCGAACATATAACCAAAACACCCGACTACATATTCGTACCTGATTAATATTGAAACCTTCCACTTATCACTTCTATTATAGAACATCCCATGGTCTCATCATTCCTACCGTTTCCCACTGTTCAACCTTTGAACTCTATCAAGTCACACACGCATAAACGAAATGTGCCACATCAGGCTTCCGATGCGCACTCTGATTACTCGTAACCATCAAAACTATCAATTTCACGTCCAAAGTCTAGCTCTTTTTCATATTCACCAAAAATCATTGTTCGCCTTTAATATACCCAACCTCACACTTGACTATGTTTTCTCACACACCAGACACAAGTCTCTGATTTGCTCAAATAATTCTCATCCATCCGAACAGACATGCATAACAACTTTCGACTTAACTCATCCGGCACAACCTCGGCTTTTCCCAAAGAATAATCCAAGCCAAATTCATAACTCATCACAAATTCTAGCCATCCTCATTGTATCATACTCTATTCCTTCAAACCAACCAAGTACTCTAAACTCTTGTGGTTACCAAACACTTCGAGTCAAGAACCATAAAAATAATACCTCCAAATTTTCCAACACAATACAACCGCAACCAATTCCAAATCCTGAATAGTATAGATCCTTCTATGAATCCTCAAAGGTCGTAAAGTATAAGCCACAAATTTACTTTCTTGCACTAACACACTGCCTAAACTTATCAAAACACATCCTCATACCTCACAAACGGTTGAACAGGATCACACAGACTCAAAACTGCAGCCGTAGACAAATTCTACTTCAGCTTTCTGAAACTTTCCTCACAATGAACATCCAAAACAAACGACTCATCCTTTGCAAGCCAACTGAAATAACAGAAGTACAAACTTAGTAAAGTCTTCCATACCCTACCGTAACAACCAACTGAGCCCAAAAGTTTCTACTCTCCTTAACCAACTTCGGAGCCTCTCATGAAGAACTACATCTACTTCCGATGGATCCGTAAAAATACCATCACCAGAAATAACATATCCAAGAAAACTAACCTTTTCAACCAAAATTCTCACTTGAATAACTTAGCATAAAACTTCGTCTCTTTCCAACACTTGTGATTCAAATCTCAAACACTCTACCGGTTCTTCTTCTGAGTTTATAACAGATTCGAATATCCTCAATCAAAACCAATACGAACTTATCCAAATAAATATGAAAGATACGATTCCTCTACTCCACAAACATTACAGACGCATTACTATCACCGAACAACATCACCGTACTTCGTAATGTCCAACCAAATTCCAAAAGATATAAATTCTTAAAGCTTTTGCAAAACCTTGCACTGGGTAACTGGCTCCTCACACACAAGCTTAACCGAGTAATTAACAGCCTATTCCGATGATAACAACATAACCAGTCACATCAAATCGATCAAAGTCTTAACTCACACAATTCACCACTCTTATCAAACATTCCAAACAATTGCAAGTTCACTCAAACTCAGTCAAACCATTCCAATTATCTATTCCCGAAAGTGAACACTTATTCTCAATCGTCACCTTATCCGCTGTTAGTAATCCATACACAATTTCTCCTCTTAACAATCCAAACTCTATAAATCCCAACATGTAGCAACAATCAACCAAAAAGAACTCTTAAATAATACATCCACACTTAAGGTTTTCTCAAAATTTCCATTAATGCTCTAAAATTCCAAAAACTCCAAACCTCTTCGGAACTCTAAGTTTGGCTTTCCATAGTCTCAATACCATTATACACATCATGCTTGTTATTTCGGTCAATCATCCTTCCTTTTTGTTGCTAACAACACTGAAGCTCTCCAAGACGACACACTTGGCCTCACAATTCTCCTTTCCAGTAAATCTTCCAACTGCTCTATCAGTCCGGGTACCTCTAACGCTAACATCCAATATTCCATCTGGGAATACGTCTTAAAATCACGCACAACCGGTAGCTCATCACTGTGTCCTCCCTGCCAATTTCTAGAAAACTATCATCACAAACATAACAACATCTTAGTTTCACTTCCTAAAAGTTCTCCTGCTTACTTAGCAGATCCAAACCTGAAATCCTTACCTTTGTCCAATTTGAGTTCACACTTTTCTCTCTGAGAACAACCATTAACGATGCCCAATCATTCTCTCTCAAAACTTCCCAACTGGACCAACATACCAAAACCTCTAATCCATTTCATCTTCCGATATTAGCATCTTCATCGACTCATCAAAACAATCTGTAATCGTTTCCTTAAATTCCAAACACTCATTTCACACGCTATCAAAGCCGGAAAGACACGTCTATTCCATCCAACATAATTTCCGTCTGCTATCAACAAGAGATTAAGGGTGATCAGTTCCTCAATTTGTCAATAGAAGCCGACAATCATGATGTGGCATAAACCGTCTTTACCAAACTATAATAGCATTTCTTGCATCCTGTGCACAAAACTACCTAAAGCACAAATCCTTAGTTGACATAAACCTTACCACCGCATCCCTTCTAGAACCGGGAACCACACTATCCAAACAACACTTACAATCTTGCAATTCACAATACACTGAGCCAACGCTCCACACCTGAAGCAACATGGAGAAGTACCAACTTCTCCCCCACTTATCTCAAACTCAATCCTGAAAACAAAGGATTAGAAAACCCAGAAAGTACTGACAGTGTTCCACACACCTATCACGTACTAAGAGATAAACAACAACGACAGTATTCAACTGTCACACCAACTGACTCAATAGCTTGGCCGGACGGACCGACCTGCTCTGATACCACTTATGTAACACCCCAATTCCCATCGCGAATAAATAACACATAATAAAAATCAGAGTAACTAAAAATTTATTTTTCCGACAGAAACAGGGATGCCACATTTAAAGAAATAAAATACAATCCCTGCTCAACATTTTTGATACATAACACAAAGAGAAACTTTTCCTCACAAAAGGATGGTCAATTATGGAATAAAGCGGAAAGATCCATAACCGACTTGTTTTACAAATAAATGGTTTTAGAACATCAAAATATAAATACAAAATAATATTTAATATATTCAACAAAAATATACATATAATAAACGTTCCCCGACTCCCGTGCTACGTATCAGAGCAGACACCAAGACCGACAACGGAACGGAGGACTAATCTTCACAAAATCCTCCACGCCTCTAAAGCTGACAATCTGCACTATGCCATAAAAAGCATATTCCAGCAGAAGGGTGAGAAATAACAACTATAACAAGATTGCATAATAATATGCCACAACACAGATAATTCACATATGTAATATTTCTCACCGCATACATCACATACTAACACATATAGCATGGCACCAATACATAATATATCACACATAATAAATCGAATCATGATTTTCCACACATAACACATCCCTTCACAATTCACACCACAATTCATCCCAACTCACTCATATACATCACAATGTATATATCTATACGAAACCAAGCATATAATCATGCATATTCCATTAATTCCATACTTCCACAAACCATACTTTTCCATAATCATTCATCAATGCAAATATACAAAAGATGATCAATGCATACCATAGAGATCGACCAACGACTCTATATAGATGCAAATGCGGTACCGACTCAATTGGTGATACATTAGTCCCCCAGGAACTCTTGGAATCATCGCTCGTTACATAGAGTAACTCCCCGTCGGGCCTACGATGTTCCCCGTCGCTATAAACCACTATTTCAGGGCGAACGACGTTTATGGATTGCTTTCTACCACTATTTCAGGGCGCACAATCCGATTGCTTTCTACCAGTATTTCATGGCGCACAATCGTCTATAACCACCGCTTTCAGTCCTCAGGCAACGCCTCATATCTTCGAGGCACACGGTGTTATAGAAAATTCCCTCTGGAATCATTCCGTCACTCAGGACGTCACAACAATGCATATCATGATGCTTGGCATACAAATTACTCATGACATTCACATTGCACCCACATACACATCCATAATCATGCATAAATCAACAATTACCACGTATCGCATTTTCTTGCCATAAGGTCACAAATCATCATCACAACAATATCACGTGCATATTCATTTCACAACATGTCACCACATGCATTTTCATTACAAACCACAAACCACAACAATTATGCAATCACAATCACTTCCACAAGGAATTCACATATCAAATGCTACTCACAACACATCATTATCGCACATTGAAATCAAAACCCAAAACACACATTTATTCCTCCATAACACCACAAACCATCATCACCAATACTTATCATATATATTCACATCAACACAATTATTGTCATAAAGCCACAAACCATCAACAAAGTATTCCACAACAACCAATTATCATCAAAGAATCATCACACAAGTCATACAATCACTTACCAAAGCATAACCCACAATATTGAAAAATAACACCAAAGTCCATAATTCGTTTTCTCGGAAAAGTCGGCCAAAAATAATATTTTTCATCATCACTAAAAAGTACTCCTAAAGACCTTCGATTCGATATAAAGAACTCTTAAATCCGATAAACGACGAATAAGTTACGAATATTTCCAAATAACGCAAAACATAAACCGGACGCCCGACACTACGAAACGGTTCGTAAAAACTGTACCGATTGGGAAGGATTCAGACCTCAAAACTATTTTTCCTAGAAAAAACATCTCGTTAGCTTCCCAACGCTTCGAACGGGGGTTAAAACCGACTTACGGTTCAAGAGATATGAATTTCCGAAGTTTTTCCAAAACAGAATTTTTCACCTACAGCACGCGTCCGTACGACTGCGCACAAAACCAGAAATTCTGCTACATTCTGGTACAGCCGCGTAATCGCCCGAAACCCGACCGATTCAATTACTTTCTTCCGAATAAATACATGGTAATATCACATAAATACACACCAACATATTAGGATCAAGAAAAACCCGATTCCACGACTTTTATTTTTCACCAAAATCTCAAAATCTCAAAACTCAAAAATGTCAAAACTCACAATATCAACCGATTTCAACCAAACGAGTTTCTATAATCTCGTCCTAACCTCATACGACTAATCTACGCAATTTATTTCGAAATTCATCCGTGAAAACATCGATTTCTATCGATTTGATCCCAATTTATCAAAAGAGAAAACATTGTAAAACAACCAAAACATTCACAACAAACAACACATATACATACACAAACAAGATATAATTGAAACTTCTCACCCTTACCCGATTATTCGCGCTTGAAACGGAGATTTCCTCGATTTTCCTCTTTTTCCTCTTCTCTCTTTTTCCTTCTCTTCTCTTTCTCTTCTTCCCACTTTCTTTCTTTTCTTTTCCTTTCTCTCTCTTTTCTCTCTATTTCTCTTTTTATATAAAATATCTAACTTTTCTAAAATATCTAACCTCTCAAAATGACCATTTTACCCCTCAGCTCAAATATCTCCCAAACGCTCTCAAAATGCGATAAAACTTAAACAGCGATAAAATATATTTCGGGAAATAAAAGTTGAAAAGAAATTATAATTTATTGCAAATATTTTACCTATCAGAGAAATTAACTAATTAACTCAATTAGCAGGTAAAATACAATAAATTCACACATATCACAAAATTCACATAACTGAAATAAATAAATACAATTAAACAAATCGGGGCGTTACAACTCTCCCCCACTTAGACATTTTCGTCCTCGAAAATATACTGAGACGAACAACTCCGGACACGACTCTCGCATCCGACTAACAAACTAACAGGCCAACCAAAGGCACACCACGAATAACACCACAGACAAACACCTTGCTAACCACAAATACAATAACGACACAACAACGACAAGATGCAAAGCCCATACAATGCACTTGACGACCAACTCACAACCCAAAGAATACACAAAACACAACTCACAGGTTCACTCTTGAACCCAAAACACAACAGGATCGTTACCCGCACCTTAGGTAACACTCCCCCAATTCCCAATCATAGGAATTAGCTACACACACTCGAACCATCATCATGGAAACGAGGCAACAACACAAACAAGAACATAAAATTCCACGACACCACAAGGTCTCAACAACATCAACAAAACCAGAACACCAACATCCTTGTCACACAACCATACTACAACAATGCTACGATTCACCAATCGAACATATAACCAAAACACCCGACTACATATTCGTACCTGATTAATATTGAAACCTTCCACTTATCACTTCTATTATAGAACATCCCATGGTCTCATCATTCCTACCGTTTCCCACTGTTCAACCTTTGAACTCTATCAAGTCACACACGCATAAACGAAATGTGCCACATCAGGCTTCCGATGCGCACTCTGATTACTCGTAACCATCAAAACTATCAATTTCACGTCCAAAGTCTAGCTCTTTTTCATATTCACCAAAAATCATTGTTCGCCTTTAATATACCCAACCTCACACTTGACTATGTTTTCTCACACACCAGACACAAGTCTCTGATTTGCTCAAATAATTCTCATCCATCCGAACAGACATGCATAACAACTTTCGACTTAACTCATCCGGCACAACCTCGGCTTTTCCCAAAGAATAATCCAAGCCAAATTCATAACTCATCACAAATTCTAGCCATCCTCATTGTATCATACTCTATTCCTTCAAACCAACCAAGTACTCTAAACTCTTGTGGTTACCAAACACTTCGAGTCAAGAACCATAAAAATAATACCTCCAAATTTTCCAACACAATACAACCGCAACCAATTCCAAATCCTGAATAGTATAGATCCTTCTATGAATCCTCAAAGGTCGTAAAGTATAAGCCACAAATTTACTTTCTTGCACTAACACACTGCCTAAACTTATCAAAACACATCCTCATACCTCACAAACGGTTGAACAGGATCACACAGACTCAAAACTGCAGCCGTAGACAAATTCTACTTCAGCTTTCTGAAACTTTCCTCACAATGAACATCCAAAACAAACGACTCATCCTTTGCAAGCCAACTGAAATAACAGAAGTACAAACTTAGTAAAGTCTTCCATACCCTACCGTAACAACCAACTGAGCCCAAAAGTTTCTACTCTCCTTAACCAACTTCGGAGCCTCTCATGAAGAACTACATCTACTTCCGATGGATCCGTAAAAATACCATCACCAGAAATAACATATCCAAGAAAACTAACCTTTTCAACCAAAATTCTCACTTGAATAACTTAGCATAAAACTTCGTCTCTTTCCAACACTTGTGATTCAAATCTCAAACACTCTACCGGTTCTTCTTCTGAGTTTATAACAGATTCGAATATCCTCAATCAAAACCAATACGAACTTATCCAAATAAATATGAAAGATACGATTCCTCTACTCCACAAACATTACAGACGCATTACTATCACCGAACAACATCACCGTACTTCGTAATGTCCAACCAAATTCCAAAAGATATAAATTCTTAAAGCTTTTGCAAAACCTTGCACTGGGTAACTGGCTCCTCACACACAAGCTTAACCGAGTAATTAACAGCCTATTCCGATGATAACAACATAACCAGTCACATCAAATCGATCAAAGTCTTAACTCACACAATTCACCACTCTTATCAAACATTCCAAACAATTGCAAGTTCACTCAAACTCAGTCAAACCATTCCAATTATCTATTCCCGAAAGTGAACACTTATTCTCAATCGTCACCTTATCCGCTGTTAGTAATCCATACACAATTTCTCCTCTTAACAATCCAAACTCTATAAATCCCAACATGTAGCAACAATCAACCAAAAAGAACTCTTAAATAATACATCCACACTTAAGGTTTTCTCAAAATTTCCATTAATGCTCTAAAATTCCAAAAACTCCAAACCTCTTCGGAACTCTAAGTTTGGCTTTCCATAGTCTCAATACCATTATACACATCATGCTTGTTATTTCGGTCAATCATCCTTCCTTTTTGTTGCTAACAACACTGAAGCTCTCCAAGACGACACACTTGGCCTCACAATTCTCCTTTCCAGTAAATCTTCCAACTGCTCTATCAGTCCGGGTACCTCTAACGCTAACATCCAATATTCCATCTGGGAATACGTCTTAAAATCACGCACAACCGGTAGCTCATCACTGTGTCCTCCCTGCCAATTTCTAGAAAACTATCATCACAAACATAACAACATCTTAGTTTCACTTCCTAAAAGTTCTCCTGCTTACTTAGCAGATCCAAACCTGAAATCCTTACCTTTGTCCAATTTGAGTTCACACTTTTCTCTCTGAGAACAACCATTAACGATGCCCAATCATTCTCTCTCAAAACTTCCCAACTGGACCAACATACCAAAACCTCTAATCCATTTCATCTTCCGATATTAGCATCTTCATCGACTCATCAAAACAATCTGTAATCGTTTCCTTAAATTCCAAACACTCATTTCACACGCTATCAAAGCCGGAAAGACACGTCTATTCCATCCAACATAATTTCCGTCTGCTATCAACAAGAGATTAAGGGTGATCAGTTCCTCAATTTGTCAATAGAAGCCGACAATCATGATGTGGCATAAACCGTCTTTACCAAACTATAATAGCATTTCTTGCATCCTGTGCACAAAACTACCTAAAGCACAAATCCTTAGTTGACATAAACCTTACCACCGCATCCCTTCTAGAACCGGGAACCACACTATCCAAACAACACTTACAATCTTGCAATTCACAATACACTGAGCCAACGCTCCACACCTGAAGCAACATGGAGAAGTACCAACTTCTCCCCCACTTATCTCAAACTCAATCCTGAAAACAAAGGATTAGAAAACCCAGAAAGTACTGACAGTGTTCCACACACCTATCACGTACTAAGAGATAAACAACAACGACAGTATTCAACTGTCACACCAACTGACTCAATAGCTTGGCCGGACGGACCGACCTGCTCTGATACCACTTATGTAACACCCCAATTCCCATCGCGAATAAATAACACATAATAAAAATCAGAGTAACTAAAAATTTATTTTTCCGACAGAAACAGGGATGCCACATTTAAAGAAATAAAATACAATCCCTGCTCAACATTTTTGATACATAACACAAAGAGAAACTTTTCCTCACAAAAGGATGGTCAATTATGGAATAAAGCGGAAAGATCCATAACCGACTTGTTTTACAAATAAATGGTTTTAGAACATCAAAATATAAATACAAAATAATATTTAATATATTCAACAAAAATATACATATAATAAACGTTCCCCGACTCCCGTGCTACGTATCAGAGCAGACACCAAGACCGACAACGGAACGGAGGACTAATCTTCACAAAATCCTCCACGCCTCTAAAGCTGACAATCTGCACTATGCCATAAAAAGCATATTCCAGCAGAAGGGTGAGAAATAACAACTATAACAAGATTGCATAATAATATGCCACAACACAGATAATTCACATATGTAATATTTCTCACCGCATACATCACATACTAACACATATAGCATGGCACCAATACATAATATATCACACATAATAAATCGAATCATGATTTTCCACACATAACACATCCCTTCACAATTCACACCACAATTCATCCCAACTCACTCATATACATCACAATGTATATATCTATACGAAACCAAGCATATAATCATGCATATTCCATTAATTCCATACTTCCACAAACCATACTTTTCCATAATCATTCATCAATGCAAATATACAAAAGATGATCAATGCATACCATAGAGATCGACCAACGACTCTATATAGATGCAAATGCGGTACCGACTCAATTGGTGATACATTAGTCCCCCAGGAACTCTTGGAATCATCGCTCGTTACATAGAGTAACTCCCCGTCGGGCCTACGATGTTCCCCGTCGCTATAAACCACTATTTCAGGGCGAACGACGTTTATGGATTGCTTTCTACCACTATTTCAGGGCGCACAATCCGATTGCTTTCTACCAGTATTTCATGGCGCACAATCGTCTATAACCACCGCTTTCAGTCCTCAGGCAACGCCTCATATCTTCGAGGCACACGGTGTTATAGAAAATTCCCTCTGGAATCATTCCGTCACTCAGGACGTCACAACAATGCATATCATGATGCTTGGCATACAAATTACTCATGACATTCACATTGCACCCACATACACATCCATAATCATGCATAAATCAACAATTACCACGTATCGCATTTTCTTGCCATAAGGTCACAAATCATCATCACAACAATATCACGTGCATATTCATTTCACAACATGTCACCACATGCATTTTCATTACAAACCACAAACCACAACAATTATGCAATCACAATCACTTCCACAAGGAATTCACATATCAAATGCTACTCACAACACATCATTATCGCACATTGAAATCAAAACCCAAAACACACATTTATTCCTCCATAACACCACAAACCATCATCACCAATACTTATCATATATATTCACATCAACACAATTATTGTCATAAAGCCACAAACCATCAACAAAGTATTCCACAACAACCAATTATCATCAAAGAATCATCACACAAGTCATACAATCACTTACCAAAGCATAACCCACAATATTGAAAAATAACACCAAAGTCCATAATTCGTTTTCTCGGAAAAGTCGGACAAAAATAATATTTTTCATCATCACTAAAAAGTACTCCTAAAGACCTTCGATTCGATATAAAGAACTCTTAAATCCGATAAACGACGAATAAGTTACGAATATTTCCAAATAACGCAAAACATAAACCGGACGCCCGACACTACGAAACGGTTCGTAAAAACTGTACCGATTGGGAAGGATTCAGACCTCAAAACTATTTTTCCTAGAAAAAACATCTCGTTAGCTTCCCAACGCTTCGAACGGGGGTTAAAACCGACTTACGGTTCAAGAGATATGAATTTCCGAAGTTTTTCCAAAACAGAATTTTTCACCTACAGCACGCGTCCGTACGACTGCGCACAAAACCAGAAATTCTGCTACATTCTGGTACAGCCGCGTAATCGCCCGAAACCCGACCGATTCAATTACTTTCTTCCGAATAAATACATGGTAATATCACATAAATACACACCAACATATTAGGATCAAGAAAAACCCGATTCCACGACTTTTATTTTTCACCAAAATCTCAAAATCTCAAAACTCAAAAATGTCAAAACTCACAATATCAACCGATTTCAACCAAACGAGTTTCTATAATCTCGTCCTAACCTCATACGACTAATCTACGCAATTTATTTCGAAATTCATCCGTGAAAACATCGATTTCTATCGATTTGATCCCAATTTATCAAAAGAGAAAACATTGTAAAACAACCAAAACATTCACAACAAACAACACATATACATACACAAACAAGATATAATTGAAACTTCTCACCCTTACCCGATTATTCGCGCTTGAAACGGAGATTTCCTCGATTTTCCTCTTTTTCCTCTTCTCTCTTTTTCCTTCTCTTCTCTTTCTCTTCTTCCCACTTTCTTTCTTTTCTTTTCCTTTCTCTCTCTTTTCTCTCTATTTCTCTTTTTATATAAAATATCTAACTTTTCAAAAATATCTAACCTCTCAAAATGACCATTTTACCCCTCAGCTCAAATATCTCCCAAACGCTCTCAAAATGCGATAAAACTTAAACAGCGATAAAATATATTTCGGGAAATAAAAGTTGAAAAGAAATTATAATTTATTGCAAATATTTTACCTATCAGAGAAATTAACTAATTAACTCAATTAGCAGGTAAAATACAATAAATTCACACATATCACAAAATTCACATAACTGAAATAAATAAATACAATTAAACAAATCGGGGCGTTACAAGGCGAACCATTCCATTCGCTAGATGAATGCACGAAAATGGCACTTAAGTGCCTACAAAAAGTTAAACCGCCTCTTGCTGTCTTCAGAAGTTCGCTAAGCGAACGATTTATTCGCCTAACGAATGCTCGCTAGGAAGTTCGCGAAGCGAACTTAGGCCTCTTTCTCCTCTGCCACTTTCTGGCCTCATTCGCTGAGACCTTCGCCAGCCTTCGCTAAGCGAACATTCGCTGTCACATTCGCTAGGCGAACATGACAGAAAAACAGTCCCTTATTTGACCACAACTTCTGTGCCGTAGCTCCGATTTACGCACGGTCGGAAGCGCTGGAAAGCTTGTTAGATGCTCTACAAGAATATGGCAAGATGACCTTTATTAGTTACCTACAAAAATGAGACAAAATCAATTAAACTCAACGATATATACAAGAAAACGCAATATACACACGAAAACGTAAAGTAAACGTATTTACACATAAAGTGGGATTTATTCAACCAATTTTAACACAAAGTAACGATAAGTGCAACAAAACTTATTTACAAAAATAGGTACACTTTGCACTTATCAGAAACGTATGCACATTAGTATTCATTGTAGTTATTAATTATAGTCTTCAAATTTATTTTCAATTTGTATTGAATATAAAGTAGTCCTAAATTATCATATCTTGATATTTTGACCTGAGACATGTTTTTAGAACCGTGAGTGTGAATGCTGCTTTGAACTTTTGATCATGAATTATTGGAGTTTTATTTTCTTGTTCTAGATTGTTGTTTTTGCCTTGGAAATGAATAACTACATACCCTTATAATGATATAAGCAATAGGTATGGTCTAATGACAATTCCAATGAAGAAAATATGATAAGGAAGATCTACAATTGAAGAAAATATGATAAGGAACATCACAATTGATGATACAAAAATTGCTATTTAAATAAAAAAAATTCAAAAAAACTGCTATACAAACTGATTTTTTTAAAATAAATCCAGATTTAAATCAAATTTTATTAAAAAAAAATCATAGAAAATAATTTTTTAAATATATAAAAAAACCAGTTTGAAATTTGGTGAAAAAAATAATTCAGTTCTTTCAAAAAATTGATTTTAAACTAGTTAAACTAAATTAAACTAGTTTAAAATTATGAACCGGTTTTAAAGAGGTTCTAAACCAAATTGAATTGATTTAACAGATTAACCACTTTTTGTTAAAGGTGATTTTTAAAAACTACACTGAACCATTAATATGGTTTGGTTCAATTCAATTAATAAACCACGAACACCCCTAATATAAATAGTCCAACTTAAGGGGGATGTTAGCATAGTATATTTCTTAATCCATCTTAGCCTTACACGTGTCTGGTAGTTACACTAACTTATTAGTTAGTTATTACATTTTGTATATAACACTATGTACTAATTACTCAAAGGTTAATTAATGCATAATTACAAGACTCTTTTCATCTTCTTTAATATTCTTCTTGTTTCCAATGCTGGTACAGCTTGTTTTTACTTTCACCATGGTTTGTGTGTGTTCTTACTGCACCATCAACACAATTCATTTTCATATAAACTTTGTTTTCAACCTGGTCCCTTTTCCAGAGCCTAGCCTGGGGCCATAGAAAGGTCCGTGACGTAAATGCAAAGGACCCTCACAGCTTAATTGTTATTTTTCTTCATTTTAAGCTAACCACTGACAAGCAACCACGACTATCACGTTTCTTTCTTCGCTTCATTTTCAACTTCCACCCACTCATTCACTCTCTTCTCTTCCTTTCACAATGGCAGATGGAAATTGGGCTCTGGTGCGTGCTCCCTCACAGAAACACATGTGGAAACCATCTTTATCAAATGCTGATGATCTTGAAGATGATGAACCTTCTAGGCCATTGAAGGTTACATTTTCTGGCCCTGCAAAGTACTGGACCGATGCAATCCCAATCGGTAATGGCCGACTTGGTGCCATGGTTTGGGGTGGTGTTCACACTGATGTTCTACAGCTCAATGGTAAAATGCTGCTTTCATAGAGAAAATTTACATTCCTATTTGAGTTTGTGAATTGAATGAGCTTAACAACTTCCAACTAGATAAGCTTATTCCCTTTGTCTTTGATTAGATTGATACAGTCTTTGTAGCACCGATTCCTTTAAAAAAAGACGTGTCTGTGTCAGGACACCAACACGACATTGACACTTGTGATTATGTTTAATTTTTTATTATTTTTTTAAATTATTACTAATATCGACGTGTTAGTGTCGATGTGGTGTTTGGTTTTCGTGTCTGTGGCGTCTGTGTTTCATAAGATTCAATGCAATGCAGTATTTAGTATGGTTATTAGATATATTAGACTATGGTATTGGTTGATTTTCTTTCGGGCTCTATTATGTTAATGATTGTTTTGGACAATGGCTAATGTATGAGTGATAAATCGTGCGTTGAGGCTTTGATTTGAAGGGAAGATTGTTGTGTACACTTAATTTAGTATCGATTATTTTGTAGTTCCTTCAAGATATTTGTTGGATTCAATGTGGTTCATGGTGAAAAATCTGCATTATCCGTAGTAAAACCAATTTGATATGTGTTTGGGTTTTTCTCATTTAAAAAACTTACTAATGTGGGGTTCGGTTTCTTTTTTCGTAGACGACACGCTATGGACTGGGGTACCTGGCAACTACACCGACAAAAATGCTCCTGAGGTGCTGGCTGAAGTCCGGAAACTTGTTGATGACAAAAAATATCCCGAAGCTACAACAGCAGCTGAGAAATTGTCAGGACTTTCTTCTGAAGTATGTAACATACTGCAAATTGATATAACCCTTTTTCTGCAATTTATGAGGAACTATGATATTTATTAGATTGATGTTAGGGGTTGATAACCAAGGAATATGATATATAAACTGAGGAATCCAAGTAGTTGCTATTTTTCTACAATATAAATCACTTACATATTCTTTTTTTTTTTTTTTTTTTTTTTTAAATTTTTTAAATGAAGGCATACCAACTTCTTGGCGATATTAATTTAGAGTTCGATGATGCTCATCTTAAATATTCGGAAGAGTCTTATCACAGGGAGCTTGATTTGGATACTGCAACAGCAAAAATAAAATACAATGTGGGTGATGTAGAATTCACCAGAGAGCATTTTTCTTCTAATCCGGACCAAGTGCTAGTGACCAAGTTTTCCACTAGCAAGTCTGGGTCATTATCATTCACAGTATTTTTGGATAGCAAATTAAATAACAATTCACGTTTAAGCGGCCAAAATCAGATAATATTGGAAGGAAGTTGTCCTGTCAATGGCGCACCAAAGGGAATTCAATTTTGTGCAGTTCTTGATCTGCAGATTAGTAATGGCAAAGGAGTTATACATGCTTTGGATGATAAGAAGCTTAGAGTTGAAGGTGCAGACTGGGCTATTTTGCTTCTGACAGCTTCCTCGTCTTTCGATGGTCCATTTACTTATCCTGAAGACTCTAAGAAGGATCCTACTTCCGAGTCCTTGAGTAAAATGAAGTCTGTGAAAAGCTTTTCATATGATAATATATATGCACGTCACTTGGATGATTATCAGCATCTATTTCATCGGGTCTCATTGCAACTCTCTAAAAGTTCCAAGACTAATATCTCTCAATTGGGAGGCAATGATACTGTTCCAACTTCATCAAGAGTCAAATCATTTCAAAAAGATGAAGATCCTTCCTTTGTGGAGCTTTTGTTTCAATATGGTCGATATCTACTGATTGCTTGTTCACGTCCTGGAACTCAGGTGGCAAACCTACAGGGTATATGGAACGAAAAAGTTTCTCCTGCATGGGAGTATGTATTCCCTTCGATTTTTATCCCTCCTCTAGCAATAAATAAATATCTATACGGAAAGTAAAGACATTAGGTTTTATAAAATGTCTTAGAGTTTCTAATTCCATGGATAACGATTAACGAGTATCAAATAACTATCTAGAAGTAATTTTATAAAGAATTCACGAGATATGAAAACTTGTCTTTTTTTTTTTGTCATCCAGTGGGGCTCAGCACTTGAACATAAATCTTCAAATGAATTATTGGCCATCCCTTTCTTGCAACCTACATGAGTGTCAAGAGCCATTATTTGATTACATTTCCTCTATGTCAGTCAATGGTAGTAAAACTGCAAAGGTATTTTCTCTGTTTACTCTTTGTTTCTTATAACTCTTGACATTATATGTAAGAAAGAAATCGTCTATAATTATGTTTGCCAGCTATCAGTAACTTGTTAGTAGACCTCCTATTAATCAAGTGCATGCTAGGCGCAAGCCTAAGTAATTAGGCCCGATTTAAAGTAATTGTGTGTTTTAAATAGAAGGGTAGGAATGGGACTGTTGTGAATTTCATTTGATCTGGCATGCAGGTGAACTATGAAGCAAATGGTTGGGTTGCGCATCAGGTTTCTGACTTATGGGTTAAAACATCCCCAGATCGTGGTCAGGCTGTTTGGGCTTTATGGCCAATGGGTGGAGCTTGGCTTTCTACCCATCTATGGGAGCATTACACCTATACAATGGATAAAGTAAGCTCTGATTTTTTTAAGAAACTATCTAAGGCTTAATCTCATTGAAGGTACAATCTGCTGAGGGATGGAAAATATAATATACTATATACTATAATGCTACATATATACGTCTTCTTTTTTGGTGCAAATAACTACTGTTTTCTTAAACTAGATTTGCTCTATCAGCTGTGCTATTACATACACACATTACAGATATTCGGAAAGTAATGCTTGATTTTTCCTTTATATTAGGAATTTCTAAAAAATAAAGCATATCCTTTGTTGGAAGGATGCACATCATTTTTGTTGGATTGGTTGATTGAAGGCCCTGGTGGACGATTGGAAACTAACCCATCAACTTCACCAGAGCACATGTTCACTGCACCGGATCAAAAGCAAGCTAGTGTGAGCTACTCATCAACCATGGATATTTCAATCATAAAAGAAGTTTTCTCTATAATCATTTCTGCTGCTGAGGTGAAATGATCTTAGCTCTCAAACTAATACTAGTCACTAGTTTTTTTTTGTTGTTATCCTAACTTTATCTTGGTTTATTGAGTTTGTCAAAATTAGGTTTTGGGAAGATATGATGATGCTATTATCAAAAGAGTAATCGCGACTCAGTCTAAGCTTCCTCCTACAAAAATTGCTAGGGATGGGTCCATTATGGAATGGGTATGCAATTAGTAACACTCCTTTTCTTCATTTCCGACATATCAATTTGTCTAGTGAATTTCATGTTAAACTTAACACCTTATTTATTTGACAGGCTGAAGATTTCCAGGACCCAGAGCCAAATCATCGACATGTTTCACATTTGTTTGGCTTGTTTCCTGGACACACAATAGATCTTGAAAAAACTCCAGATCTCTGTAAAGCTGTTGATAATAGTCTAATTAAAAGAGGTCTTTTACGATAGCTTTAAATGCTGAATTTGTTTTTTCCGGACTTAAATAGGCTGTAGCAGAAGAGAATTATGTCTGTAGGTTTTGACATAAGGCTGAATTTTTTCAGCTATAATACTTTGAAATAATATAATTCAAAAGTAAATGTCATTCTTGCATTGTGTTACAGGAGACGACGGTCCCGGATGGTCAACAACTTGGAAAGCTGCATTGTGGGCTCATCTTCACAACAGTGAGCATGCATATCGCATGATAAAACACTTGATTATCTTGGTGGACCCTGAGCATGAGGCAGATTACGAAGGAGGACTTTACAGTAACCTGTTCACAGCACATCCTCCATTCCAAATTGATGCTAACTTTGGGTAAGTCCCATCCAAACTTTAACCTTAATGTTTCTGTACCTTGTCGGTTTTCACATTCATCATATGAAAGCTTGAGCTGAAATATGTTCCCTTAGAAATCTTTAGTTGATGAAACTAGGCAATTGTTCTAGAAATTTTGAATTAAATTGGCTGAGAAAACCATTATTGTTTGGTGTCAGTTTTTCATCAGCAATTGCAGAAATGCTTGTTCAAAGCACAACAAAGGACCTCTACTTACTTCCCGCGTTGCCTCGTGATAAATGGGCGAATGGTTGTGTGAAAGGATTAAAAGTCCGTGCCGAGGTGACTGTTAACATCTGTTGGAAAGAAGGAAATTTGCATGAAGTTGGGCTTTGGTCACAAAACCAAAATTCCAAAATGAGACTACATTATAGAGGGACCATGGTTATGGCAAATTTATCACCAGGCAGAGTTTACTCATATAATAATGGCTTGAAGTGTGTGAAGACATACTCCCTTAACGAAGTTAATCGTTGATTTTTGTTTTCCAATTTTCCAATAAAGTTTTAAGGAACAACATTCATTACTTTTTACAATACTATGTTATTGGACATGCTTGTTGGATCATGGCATATCTTATTGTTTCCTATATGTATTCCCCATGAGCCATTTAGCCTCGGAAGATGTTATTTAATTTAGAGATGCATCCCCTAACGTACCATTTCCTCACTTTTCCAAATTTAATTTGGAGACGCATCTTCGTATTTGCTTAAGATTTGTTTGCAGATGCATCTTTGAAATAATTTTTAATTTCAAATCTAAGGGAATATTCGGAGATGCATCTCCGAACGTGTTTAAAGTATATATATCGCGCCAAACCCTCTCTCTTCTTTTTCATTTTCTGAAATTTTCATCCTCAATTTCAAGCAACATTGGATCTCGTAGTAACATACTTCTATTCCATTTTTCAAACTTCTTCAAGGATAAGGGCTAACTCT
This sequence comes from Lathyrus tuberosus, assembly GCA_022829125.1. NCBI lineage: Eukaryota > Viridiplantae > Streptophyta > Magnoliopsida > Fabales > Fabaceae > Lathyrus > Lathyrus tuberosus. The sequence goes on along the minus strand of JALAZF010000299.1, from coordinate 831,145 downwards.
ACTTCATTTTCAATCCCAACAAACTACACTTATTCATCCTCAACACTTTTTTGAGTAAGTTTCTCATTTAAGTTATTTTGATTTTTGATTATTGTATTAGGTAAAATAGTTTGTTATAAACGCATTAGGTAGTAGTTAAATTTGTAATAGATAGCTGTTAGAGACATGCACTATGATTTGATTGCATTTTGGGTTGTTAGGGCAAGACTGATATAGTTTCTACCATTGATGCGAACACGAGTTTTTTTAGATGCAAACAATGACGATAGACTGAGGCTCGACTGTGAAACCCATTATGCGTTCGTTCGACGTGAGAGGGCTAAACTTCAAAATGAACATACAAGAGTTAGGCGAGGAACCGTCCTTAGGCCTCTTGAGGGGGGAAGCATCGACTTCTAACAGGGGTCCTCATCCCAGAGGTAGGTCTCTCTTAATCACGTAGACTGGAAGGAAGCTCCTGCTGCTGCATATGTGTGAGGTGTCAAGAAATGCTTATTTTCATAATTGATTTTGATGCCTTTAAGCTCTTTTAATCGCTTTAATCGGGAAACGACTTATTAATTAAGCGATTCTTGCATTTTTATAGGTATTTGGTATTTTTATGTGTTCGTGTATTTTTTGAAGCATTTTAGGTGAAAAGATCGCAACTCAATTCGCAAGGAAACGCTCAGAGCAGAAAGCTACGTGTCGCAAATTAGGCCTCTTGGATCGTCTGACGCTGCTAAGGCGCAGGAAGCATGCATCGCCCGGCGCTGCTAAGGCGCAACATTCCTCATTTTTCATCAACTTCCAGAACCGTTCCCTGCTGCGCCTCTTCAGGCTTTGCCCGGTCGTGGACTCATCGCCCGACGCTGTGATTGTATCGCCCGACGCTGGAAGATATTTTGGGAGGTCCAGCTGACACTGTAGTTGTCACGTGGACTCACTTTTGGCCATCGCCCGACGCTGTAAAGGACCGCCTGGCAATGCATTCTGGGCTGAAAATGTACTTAAGTACATTTGGTAGATATTTATGGGGATAATCACTTTTCATTGTCCTCTCTTGTAACCTAAAAACTTGTTTAAGGAGAAAAACTCCATTGTTATAATTTTTCTTAGTTTCAAAGCTTTTATGCTTCAATCCTTGAATCTTTGAAGATTGATGCTCCAAAAGCTTTGCTACTTACTTGTCAAGCAAGCTACCATGTCTATGGGTAGCTAAGCACTTTTGTGTCAAGATTAGAGGTAGATAATCCTCTCTTTTGTATGTATTGATCTTGGTTGTAAGTTTGTGAACTTTGTTGATAATGAATATAGAGGAAAAACTTTGTTTTATGGTTGATATTTTGTTTTAATCCATGTTCGAGAGAAATGTTTTAAAACTTGACATAAGTTTCAATCCATCAATATTCATAAGGCTAGAGATAGTTTTGAATATTGATGTTCATAAATGTTGAACTTGAATTTTATCATATTGGTAGTTTGTGTGAGAGATCAACAAAGGATCAATATGATAAATCCCACAACAAGTGTTCGAGAGAAACTTGTTGAGAGGATATGTGGTTATATTTATTGTTAATAAGTTCACAGGCTTTGTCGAGTTGATACGTACGAAACGGATTATCGAAAACTAATCTTGACATGTTTTTACCAAAACCCTAAAACCAATCTTTTTACCGTTGATTTCTAAAATTTCAAATGCAAATGATCCGATTGAAAATTACCCAAAACCTTTGTTACTATTAAAGTTTGAAACCCTTTTAACTATCGAACGGCGGAAATATACACAATCTCTATGGATACGATAAAACACCCCCTAATTACTTTTCAACAAAATGGCGCCGTTGCCAGGGATTGTTGTTATATTGCGAGCATTGCAATAGTTATTGAGTTTTAAACTTGTTAACTTTTTCTTGTGCTTGTTGATTTGTTTGGTTTAGTGTGTAGACTCTGTTTTATGCGAGGGAAGTTACCCGCATACCAACTTCTTTTTGATCCTGAAATCGAAAGAACTGCGCGTAAATTAAATAGCAGAACAAGGCGGAGGAGGCAACTTGCCAAAGAAAGACGAGAGCGAGACGAAAGTTCTACTTCGACGCAAATACCACAGTTACCACCAACTATGACTGAACCACCACCACCATCACTTGCTTCAAGACCTTGTACAAATAGTCTGAGACACACCGCACAATTTTTGCGCAATGCTCAGAACAGTCGGCATTCAGAAATGAAGACCGGTATCCTCTCGCTGCTATATCAGAATCCTTTTATTGGTATGGATCACGAGGATCCTTTACACATCTGACTAAGTTCTATGAGATTGCGGGAGCAACTGGTGCGCCCGAAGCTGGAGAAGAATCAATGTTTAAGAGACTATTCCTGCATTCCCTCATTGGGAAGGCCAAGGAATGATATCTTGACCAATCTACGACAATCATGACGGACTAGAATGTACTTGAGGAAAAAATTTTGGAACGATTTTTTCCACACAATCGTTTCATGGAGGCTAAAACAGCAATTTCAGTTTTCACTCAAGGTGGAAATGAATCTCTCAACGAAGCTTGGGTGAGATTCAAATCCATGTTGAGAAAGTGTAAAGGGCATGGTTTCGATGAGCTTTCTCAAATTCATATTTTCCGAAATGGTCTTCAATTAGTGCAGAAAACATTGTTGGATGCCACCGCGGGTGGATCCTTAATGAGCAAAAGTGCCGAAGAAGCCATTGCCATAATTGACAAGATGGCTTTAAATGACCATCAGGGGAACCATAATCGTGGTTCTTCTCAAAAGAAAGCTGGAGTGCTAGAGTTGGGGACAAATGATGCAATACTTGCCCAAAACAAATTGCTATCTCAACAGGTTGAGTTGTTAACACAACAAATGTCCAAGCTACCTCAACAGATCAAAGAGATGCATGAACGTCCTAACATAAAGGTGCAAGTAGCGGTTTGTGAGTTATGTAAAGGTGATCATCCAACTGGCTATTGTCCTTCTCCTTGTCCTCAAATTGAAGAAGAAGTGAATTACATGAACAATCCAAATCAGCAGTAAGGTTATCAAAGGCAACAACAACCTTATCAACAAGGGTACCAAAATCAACAACCAAGAGGAAATTTTTATCAAAATCAAGGATATCAACAAAATCGACAAAATCCTTATCAACCTCAAGGTGGGAGTTCCAAGCTTGAAGAAACTCTTAACTAATTTATTCAAATGTCCATGGCAAATCAAAAGTCAAATGAAGCATCGATCAAGAATCTAGAGAATCAAGTTGGGCAACTTGCAAAACAAGTGGCCGAACAACAAATTGGACCTTCTTTTCCCGCCAATACTCAAAACAACCCAAAGGAGCATTGTATATCAATTGTTACTCGAAGTGGGAGAGAGTTGGGAGAAGGAGAAAAAATGAGAAAAATGATGATGTGATAATTGAGGATGTTGAGGAGGAAGAGAAAGTTGATGATGTTGTAGTTGAAAATAATGATAAGGAAGAAGTTGAAAAAGATAATTTGGAAAAAGAAAAGATTGAAGAAAATAAAAGAAGAGTGAAAAAAGGGAAGGAGATAGTGAATCCAATTCCGATCCAAAACTTACCTTACCCTCATGTGTCCACCAAGAAAGACAACGAACGACATTACACTCGTTTCATGGACATTTTCAAACAATTACAAATCAACATTCCATTTGCCGAAGCTCTTGAACAAATTCTGAAATATGCTAAGTTCATGAAGGATATCCTTACAAAGAATATAAGATATTCGAAGCCGAAAACAATTGTCCTTGATGCTAGTTGTAGTGCTATCATTCAAAGGACTTTACCAAGGAAAGAGGTCGATCCGGGACGTGTTACTTTGCCGATAACAATTGGTGATGTCTATGTTGGAAAAGGCTTAATTGATTTTGGCTCAAGAATATATTTAATTCCACTGTCCATTGTGAAAAGGCTTGGGAACATTGAGATGAAGGCAATTCGGATGACGTTACAATTGGCCGACAAGTCCACAACTCATCCGCATAGGATGACTCAAGATGTCTTGGTCAAAGTTGATAAGTTTTTCTTTCCGGTAGACTTTGTTGTCATTAATATGGAAGAAGATGATGATGCTCCATTAATACTTGGACGCCCTTTCATGAAGACCGCCCGTATGATGATTCATGTTGATGACGGTCTAATGAAAGTGCGAGTTCAAAATAAAGAAGTGAGTTTTAATCTCTTTGAAGCAATGAAGCATTCTAAGGAAAAACATGATAGCTTCCATATTGATGCAACAGAAGAAGCCGTAGTGGAAGTTTCAAAGCAAGTTCATGTAGTGTCTCCTTTGCAATGAGCTCTTGATGATTCCTTTGAAGTATTTTCCGATGAAGAAGAAAGGGAACTTGAAGAGTGTTTGAGGGAACTTGAATCTTTGGAGGAGTTACAACCTTGGGAATGTGAAGAGGAAGTGTTAAAAAAAGAGGTGAATGATGAGAAGTATCAACTTGAATTGAAGGTGTTACCTTCTAATTTAAAAAATGTGTTCCTTGATGACGGTTGTAATAAACCGGTTATCATTAGCAGCATCTTGACCGACAAAGAAGAGGACCGTTTGATTCAAGTTTTGAAGAAAAATCAAGAAGCTCTAGGTTTGGTTCTTTCTGATTTAAAGGGAATTAGTCCGGCTTATTGCATGCACAAGATTTTAATGGAAAAATATTTCAAGGCGGTAGCCCAACCACAACGCCGTTTGAATCCAACGATGAAAGAAGTAGTGAAAAAAGAGGTTGTCAAGCTCTTGGATGCCTGTATGATTTTCCCAATTTTCGATAGTCCTTGGGTAAGTTCGGTCCAAGTTGTGCCTAAGAAGGGAGGAATGACCATAATCCAAAATGAAAAAAATGAGTTGATCCCGACAAGAACGGTGACGGGTTGGAGGATGTGTATAGATTATAGGAGGCTAAACACCGCTACAAGAAAAGACCATTTTCCACTTCCGTTTATGGACTAAATGTTAGAAATATTGTCGGGCCAACAATTTTATTGCTTTTTGGATGGTTACTCCGGTTATAACCAAATTTCGGTTGACCCAGAAGACCATGAGAAGACGGCATTCACATGTCCTTTTGAGATTTTTGCTTACCGAAAGATGCCGTTTGGTTTGTGCAACGCACCGACAACGTTTCAACATTGTGTGCAAGCAATTTTCTCCGATCTCATTGAAAAAATGATGGAGGTATTCATGGACGACTTCTCCATTTTCAGAGCATCTTTTGACCTTTTTTTGAGAAATTTGGAGGCCGTTCTTGAACGGTGTGTTGAGACAAATTTGGTATTGAACTGGGAGAAGTGCAATTTTATGGTAACGGAGGGGATTTTGCTTGGCCACAAAGTCTCCTCTAAAGGTCTTGAGGTTGATCAAGAAAAAATTAAAGTGATTGAAAAGTTGACTCCTCCAACCAATGTCAAAGGCATCCAAAGTTTTCTTGGCTATGCTGGTTTTTATCGGCGGTTTATCAAAGACTTCTCCAAAGTCGCAAGGCCATTGAGTAATCTATTCAACAAATATAAGTCCTTCTCCTTTGATGATGAATGTTTAAATGCCTTTAAAATTTTGAAAGAGAAACTCATCACCGCACCCATAATCTTTGCTCCAAATTGGACTTTGAATTTTGAATTAATGTGTGATGCTAGCGATTATGCCGTTGGTGCGGTGCTTGGACAAAGAAAGGCAAAAAATTTTCTTTCTATTCATTATGCGAGTAAAGTTCTTAATGAGGCACAAGTTAACTATGCCACCACAGAAAAAGAATTACTCGCTATTGTTTACGCTCTTGAGAAATTTCGGTCTTATCTAATTGGTTCTAAGGTGGTAGTCTACACTGACCACTTGGCAATTAAATATTTGCTAACCAATCCGGATTCGAAGCAAAGATTAATCCGGTGGATCCTCTTGCTACAAGAGTTTGATTTAGAAATCCTTGACAAGAAAGGGTCAGAAAACTTGGTAGCAGACCATTTGTCTAGGTTGGTCAATGTAGAGGTAACTCACCGTGAGAATGAGGTCCGTGAAGAATTTTCAGATGAAAAGCTTTTTTGAGTACAAGTTAGGCTGTGGTTTGTAGATTTCGCTAACCACAAAGCCACCGGTTTTAAACCAGAGGACCTAACTTGGAATCAAAGACGGAAATTCCTCTCGGATGCTAAATTCTATGTTTTGGATGAGCCATACTTGTTTAAGTTAGGAGGTGACAATTTGTTAAGGAGGTGTGTCACTCTTGATGAAGCCAAAAGTATCCTTTGGCATTGTCACAACTCGTCGTATGGAGGGCATTACAATGGTTTAAGAACGATAACTGAAGTCCTCCAATCGGGCTTTTATTGGCCTACATTGTTCAAAGATGTCAACCTTCATGCTAAAAGTTGTGATATATGCCAAATAAGTGGCGGGATTGGAAAAATAAATGAAATTCCCTTGCATACAATTTTAGAAGTCGAAGTTTTTGATTGTTGGGGCATTGATTTTGTCGGACCATTCCCACCATATTTTTTAAACGAGTATATTTTAGTCGCGGTTGACTATGTTTCCAAGTGGGTGGAAGCAATTGCGTCACCGAGGGCCGATGGCAAGACGATGATAAATTTTTTAAAGAAAAACATATTCTCCCGTTTTGGCACCCCTCGTGTGTTAATTAGTGACGGAGGTTCGCATTTTTGCAATGCATCGCTCGAAAAAGTCTTAGAGCATTACGATGTAAAGCACAAAGTTGCAACTCCGTACCACCCACAGTCAAATGGTTAGGCCGAGGTGTCTAATAGAGAAGTAAAAAGAATTTTGGAAAAAACTGTGTCAAGTTCGAGGAAAGAATGGTCACAAAAGTTAGATGAGGCTTTGCGGGCGTATCGTACCGCTTACAAAGCGCCAATCGGTCTAACTCCGTTTCAAATGGTTTATGGCAAGTCATGCCACTTACCCGTTGAATTGGAGCATAAGGCTCTTTGGGCGTTAAAAATGTTGAATTTTGATCCGAGTTTGGCCGGTGAAAAGAGAAAGGTTCAGTTGCATGAGTTAGAAGAAATGCGAAATAATGCTTACCATTCAAGTCAGATCTATAAGGAAAAAGTGAAAGGATATCATGACAAGAAAGTTTCTCAGAAGGAATTCCGGGTTGGTCAGATGGTACTTTTATTCAATTCCCGCTTGAAATTATTTCCGGGAAAATTAAAGTCCAAATGGTCTGGACCGTTTCTTGTCAAGGATGTTAAGCATTATGGAGCTGTCGTGATAGAGGATTTACAGAAAAAAGAAAGTTAGACCGTGAATGGCCAACGTTTGAAAATTTATCTTGGAGGCGATTTTGATCGCGAGATTGGTTCTGTGTTTACATTGCCCTTTGAATGAATTTTGAGGATTCTGCATGATTTGAGTTGAGTTATGCCTAGAGAATGCATTTTTCTGGTTTGAATCACCATAGCAGGAAAATCTGCTATCTGGCGTAGAGCGCCCGTCGGACGTTTTGCTTCGCCCGGCAGTGGGTGAAATTAAAAGAGGCTTCGCCTCTGAGTGGCCAGGCGAGAGAGTTGAGAGGGTGGGAAATTTGAAACGTTTTCTGAAGTAATTTGTGGATTAGTGACTCCATTTGGGTATTTTTTGAAAAGTACCCCTATTTTATTAAAAGACTTAAGAGAAAGTGTAGAAACTTTTCTCTCATTCTTCCCTTTGACAAACCCTAGCTCTTTGCTCTCTCACTATTTGCTCCCTCACATTCTCTCATTTCAGAACTCTCCAAACTCAAGGTAATGCATGTTCTAACTTTAATTTTTGTCTTTCTTTTCTTCATCATGCTTCATTAGAATAAAATGTGGTTAGGTTTGTGTTGATTGTTAGATTTAGATAAAGGTTAGCTTGATGCTCTTCTTCAAACTTGCATGTCTTGATTTTTGCAATCTTAGTTGTTAACTGGTTGTGGGTTTGAAGAAGAACGTTTTGGAAAAACAATGCTGCTTTTAACATTTTTTCTGGTTTCGCATGTACCGGCCGACGGCAGAGGGGCGTAGCAGCGCTCTTGCTTCGCCCGACGCTGCTAAGGCGACAGCCCTGTTTTGTCCAGTTTGGATTTGCTCTGTTTTATTTCATTTTTTTTGTTCTGTCAGTGCTAATGAGTATATTTCTGTACTGGGCTGTTTTCATTTGTTTTTTTTGCAGATGTCTGGCTTTTTTGAACCACAACACGCTTCCAAGAAGAAGTAAAAGAGCGCTGCTACTACGTCAAATGTTCCACTTGAGTTTGACAACATCCATTTTTTGTCCGCAGAACATGAGGCTAGGATCAAATCCCTCAAAGGCAGAACTATTCTCTCAGAAAAAAGATTTGTGATAAATCGTGAGGGTGATTACCGAAGGATTCAAGCAATCTTTGAGAAGAAGAAGTGGGATATCCTGATAAACCCGGCTGACCGTGTGTGCTATCAGCTTATTAGAGAATTCTATGCAAATGCGCTGTAGCCTGAAGGAGAATTCTACAGATTTAAGACCTTTGTAAGGGGTCAAGAAATCAGTTTCAGTCGGGATGCGATTAACAAGATTTTGGGTAGTCTGAGTGCCTTGGGAAGTCTTCAAACTGATGACTTTGTGAAGATTTCCAAAAAGGCCCACGATCACAAAATGGTTGCAAAAACGATTCTCAAACTGGGATGTAAGGTGGATTTGAATGCTAAGAAGGAGCCAATCAAGTACAGGCGCAAGAATATGACTCCGGAAGCTCAAGCCGTCCAACTTTTACTGTGTTATAACGTGAGGCCGAGGTTTCACCGGTCTTCCGTTCCTTTTGATATTGGACTTCTCATGTACTGTATCATGGAGGACAAGGAAGTGGACTTCGCCCAAATAATTGCTTATGAGATGAAATTTTTTGTAGAAAACACAAGGAGGCCTGGAGTTCATGATGATGCTCCAATCATTTTTCCTTGACTGGTTCAAGCCTTGATTTATCAAACTGATATTCTTATTCTGGGTGTGGTGAATGAGAAGCTGAAATGTCTGGTTAATGATGATTATTTGGATCATTTTTGTAAGTCCAAAGAAGAGAGGCAGAAGAAGAAAGTGGCTGAAATATGTAGAAGCTCAGGAGGCCAACGAAGTGGGCCGGTGGAAGATAGTGACTCATCCGTTTTTGACATGAAAGAGACATTTAGTTATACTTGGGATATGGGTGAGTCACTGCACAGGTGTAACCAATTTAATTTTGAGTGTATGCAGCAACTTTATCATTTTTAGACGCATCCGGCGGAGTTCACTCCCTTTCCTACAAGGGAGTCGTTCGATGCTTATGCTAATTGGCCTGGGGACAGGCGCCCATTCTTTCCGGAGGGGGCAAGCACCGGATCTGGTGTTGATGTTGATGCTGAGGACGATGATGATGATGATGGTGGGGATGAAGACATTGATGAGATGTTTGATTGAGGGGATGTTTTGATGCAAGCTCCAAAGTGAAGTTTTATTTTCTGCTTGCTTTAATTTTTAGTTTTAAAATTATGAATTTTATAATATTATAGTATAATGAGAAGAATTTTGTTGTGAAAGTGCGTCTTGGGCACTATTTTGACGCTTCGGCGTAGTTGGATATTGTATTCCGTTTTTGGCAGAATTTTTGAAAATGGTGTGGGCACACCAAGTTTATGACAAGTATTGTTGATAGTTTAAATTTCTGTTTGTTTTTATTGATTTGTGTTGTGTAAATAACTTAGTCATATTTGGTTTGCCTTTGAGTGTGAGGAAATTGAGTTTTTAGTGACTCAAGAACTGTTGAGAAGCCTCTTTTGCTTGTAGCATGTGGTGATGATATTAATCTTGGCAAGAGGCGTTACAAAGAATGAAAAATATTGTGTAACATTTTGTTGTTAATATGAATTTCATACTTTTAAAAAATTTTGTCAATGCATTAGTTGGTAATATCATGTTCATGTTGAATCAATTAGGACTTAACCAAAGATGTGAGTAGCCTTTGTTGTTCACAAGTTTAGAGTGGTTCGAGTAATCGTTGTTTAACTCGAACGTTTTATGTTTAATCTTACTTGTTGTTTGAATTATGGAAACTTAGAAGTGATCAAGGCATTTTTGAGTAGTATGAGTAGAACCATGATCGGAAAAATAGTAAGTGTATTATTTTTACCGATGTAGTAATAGTCGGGGTTATCCCCAGAATCGATCTCTCGAGGACTGCGTGCAATTGTAAGTACAGGTGTTATTTCAATTAAACAAAAATATCCTTGGGGGGGGGGGTTGTTTGGTGGTTTTGAAATAATTCTAATGACAGAAAGAAATAAGCATAATAATAAAATGACTTTAACAATTATGAGAAAATATGCTAGGAAAGGTGTATGAATTGCTTAGTAAAAACCCTAAATTATCATCAAAGAGACATGCCTCAAAACCTTAATTTTATTGAACCTTAATAATATTTTTCTTAAATTCCTTAACCGAAAAACCTTTGAAATTCTCCCTTGACCCTAATTCCTCAGCAGTCAAAGAAGAACATCAAGCAATAGTTCTAACAAAGTTTTATCAGTCACTACAGGATATCCTCATTCCTAGGCAATATCTACCGAAATGTTATTACGCAAAAATAATAGATTGGTTTTTCAGGCCAAATCCCTAATCGTAAATCGTTCCCAATTTATACAATCGAAAAAATGTTAAATAATTTGCATAACAAAAGATTAAGGTAAAAAAACATTGTCTCATTGAATAATTCAAAAGATGTTCATTACATAACAATTCAGGGACACCCCCTAGCATTGGGGGGTTTAGCCTCTCATAATATTCAAAACAAAAACAAAAACAAGATTAAAAGTAGACATTACAATTTGATCAGAGTAAAAATGATTATTCAATCGCTTCCGCTCATGAACGATCTTCTTCTCCGAATCTCCTTAATCGCATAAAACTATCGTAAATTATTCGAGAAAGTAAAAAAGTGTTTCTTCCCTTTTCCCAACCTTGCCTAAGTAATTCCAAAACAATTATAACAATGCGGAATTCCCAAAATACCCCTCAGGGCACTAAACTCAACAAATGAGAAAAAATCACAAATTTGGTACTCCCAGGTTTGCTGACATGGGCACCCATGTCAGCCCTCTGACTCTTGCGTGCAACTTGTTTCTGCCCGTGTCAGCTGACACGGGCACCCGTGTCAGCTCTCTGACTTCAGCCCAAATCTTCAATTTAAAAAACGTGCTTCTCCAGACCTGCTGACACGGACCGTGTCAGGAGACACGGGCACCCTTGTCAGCCCACTCTCTTCAATCCAATTTCAATCCGCATTTTGCAATTTTTCTCGATTTTTCGCTCCGATTCTTCCTGAATGTTTATGTGAACCTGAAAACACTAAAGAACACAACCAAGGCATAAAATATGGTAAAAGAGATATAAAACAAATAAACGATAACAAAATAGTAACTAAAACAAATAGGGAAATAATGTATGAAAACCACTGATCAAACTCCCCCAAACTTAAACCGTTGCTTGACCTCAAGCAACAAGCTTGCATAAAAATTTCAGATCAAATGGTACATATCAAATGAAAGACTTGTGAAGGTAAGGTGTGTCTGTACTTATTCGTGAGCCTTTGTTCCGATCGGCGAAAACTAGTTCTCTTGGTAATCGTCCGTTAACGAAGGTATTACACAAACACAAATCGCAGTAAAACCACGGACCTGCATCCCCCTTTTCGGTTACCTCTCCAACTATGCTTTGGGCTTAAGTCTTTTCTTCGATTTTCTACCCCTTTCATTCGGATAATCAGATTAAGGCATTTTTTTTCGTTTTCCCTCGCATGTACAAGATTGATCGAAAGTTTTTCTAGGCACCATTATCTCTTTTTTTTTTCTCTCGCTCATTGGCGTTTATTAGTCCACTTTGGGACGACAATTGAGACTCAACCGCCGTTAGGCTAAGTAACTGGGTAAGGGTTACCCAACTTAGAAGGACTAGTTGTCTTTATCGCCATTATTCACTTTTTCGGTGCCTTAAGTCATTCTATCAATCAACCTTATACATGCAATTCTTTCAAGTCATGTCAGACTATCACTATGAACTAATCGGGGAATACTTCTCAAATCCAAGTACTATGGTACAAATCTACACGTTGGACTCGTTTTCTTACTCCAGGGAATCTAGGGTGTTTGGGTCATTCCTAAGTTTTCAAACTTTCCCGATGTCCCTAGTTCTAACTCCTCTTCTCTCAAACTCAATATGCTTTCTTGACCATCTTAAAATACAGTATTCATAAGACAAATTTTGACGGTTCTTATTCAGGGATAATTCAGAGAGGTTTTCATAAAACAACACACATGACCCGTACAAAGAGGAAAAAACTAAAAGCAGTAAATCCTCCCCCAAACTTGAATTACACATTGACCCCGATGTGTTAGAACAAGAGCGAGAGAGGTCACTCACATAGATCCCGATTCAGGATGCTGACGGTAATGCCACACCACTGCTACATCATCGTTTGCACATGTAGGATCCGAATTATTTCCTGCAACCAAAACAGAAACAAACAGCAAATAGAAAATAATTACTCAGACAAGTGTGGGTTGCCTCCCATGTAGCGCTTCGTTTAACGTCGCATGGCTCGACGGGTTACTCCCCAATGCTATGGGGGGTACTTCAGCTTATGCTTTTTGTCACTTAACCTTTCCGCAGCAGAGCTCCTGTCATGTTCAGCAATATGGACTACTTCTTGCCTCAAGTCAACTCCCACTTCCTTATCCTTCCTTCTATGTCTCTTTTTCTTTCTTTTCTTGCTTTCACGATTGGATTTTACAGTGTTAACATGTGCACTACATGCCCGAGAGACTTCATCCTTATATATGATGCCAAAGACTTTTTCAAGATGGGGTTTCGTACTTTTGTCTTTTTTCACCATTTCGATCATTCCAAGTGAAGCTTGCTTACCTTTACCTTCATTTCGCTTCTTGAAATCCAACACTTTTAAAGTGATTTCCTCATCAAAAGATTTAAAAGTCACCATGCCTTTTTTAATATCGAAATTGCATCGACTAGTGAGCAGGAAAGGTCGACCGAGGATGATAGGGATTTCTTTATCTTCTGGAATATCCATGATCTCAAAGTCAACTGAAAAAAAAATTCACCGACCATCACCATCACATCTTCAGCTAGCCCATAAGATCTCTCAGTTCTGTGGTTTGCAAATTTTAAATTTGTTCCCGCATCGCTCACCCTTCCAATTCCCAATTTTTTATAAATAGATAATGGCATGAGACTAACACTAGCACCTGAATCAATCAGAACTTTTTTGAAATTTGTATCTTTTATAGTGCACGGTATTGCAACAGATCCAGGATCCTTCTGCTTGGCGAGGATTCTCCAATTTTGTGGTACTTTATTGCACTTCCCATTTACAGTTTTCAACTCTTCCTCAATAGGTCTCTTTTTAGTGATCACTTCTTTCAAGAATTTCTGATACAACGACATTTGCTCTAGCGCCTCAAAGAATAACATATTAACTGTCATACCCTAAATTTTGACCACTAAGATTTCCCATCATTGTACAAATCATCATCACAATATGGGTGAACCATCATGCCTCATCAAATGCCTCAAGGGTTGTTGAGCATTTACTACAATCAAAATTAGGGTTTTAAGCCCTCTCAGAGCTTTAGACAAAGGATCAATCAAGGAATGACTTGATCTTCAACTTGTCTAAACTCTCAAACATCTACAAAGGATAAAAAAAGACTCCCACTTCAAGGATTAGCACAAGGCTGCTCCCTTCTGAGTGGATCTAGTCTCAAGATCGACAGTGTCACCAAATTAGGGTTTTGGTCGATCAGGGCCTCCAAAGGGAAATTTTCCTCTGGGCATGAGCCAAGGATCCAAAACACAACCTAATATACTCCATGGAACCCCATGGACCCAACCATCAAGTCAATTTTGCCTCAGGGGATGCATTCATCAAAAATCAGGAATTAGGGTTTCTTGACCTAATTCACCCCTAAGTTGACTTTTGGGGAAAATCATGAGCCAAGACCTTAAGAGATGGTTTGAGGGTCTCTAATGAACTATATTGATCCATTTGGAATAATGGATTAATCCAAGAAGTTTGAGCAACAAGTCTCAATTTCATCTGCACCACAACTAGGGTTTTAAGGAAAAAAAGTCAACTATAACTTTGACTTTTGACCAGGACATGCTCCCAAGCTCTAGGACATGAATCAATATACCCTATGACACCCATGGAACATGTCCATCAAGTTTGATTTAGGTCAAGGACATGATTTCCTGAAGAATTGCACAGTTTGGAATTCATCTGATAAAAAGTCAACTGTGCACAAAAGTCAACTTTGACTTTTTGAGATTTTTCACCAAAATGGTTTTTTAACCCTAAAATGATGTTAAGGCATGATTTGAATCATCATTCATCAAGAAAAATCAAGAAAAGTTGGATAACTTGTAAAAGGGGTAACCATAAAAACTTAGAAAATTTTCTAAGTTAAAAATAAAGTGGCTAGGGTACCAACTTTGGAGGGTCATAACTCCTAAACCACAAAGCCATTTTTCCCCATCCAAGGCTTGATTTGTAGATCTCATTGCCCTCTACAAAAACTTAAACTACAAGTCATTCCAATTCATTATGGATTTTGAGTTATGGTTGGAGCAAAATCACTATAACATGAAAATCCATCATTTTCCAACACTTAGAAATTTTTTGGGCAAGACAGATTTTGTGTTGAAACACCAAAACTTGTGAGGTTTTTTCACACAGTTACAAGCTGAATCAGTTCCAAAGATAAACATCAATGTTGTTGCAAATGTTGCCAAGAATCCAAGCAACTCAATAGCATGAAACTAATCCACTTGTGCCAAGAATCATGGCTGCCACAACACACCATGTCAAGGCTACCATGAAAAATCAGTTTGGGAGTTTTGTGCCATCCATGATTTCTGAGTCAAAAGGAGTGATCACTATGCCACATGCCTTCAATCTGACCATGAACCAACTGATCCAACTGATAGGGCTGAGTCAAAAAGCCAAGGAATCTTCCAACTAGAAATTCATCCACTTTGGCACATTTTGCCTTGAATTCAAAGGGCATTAATGTGGAATAGTGCATTTTCAACAAAGTCACTCTACTCAGTCAAGTTCTCTGATTAAACAACAATAAAAACATCCGAAGAATGTGATTTTGGTCAAGGCATAGCCCTGCTCTTGGGAATGGCTAGTTTGCCTTGCTTGAGAAGAAATCCTCCAAGCCAATCCATGCAAATGTGATCTGATCCAGCAGCCATTCACTATTCCTCCAAGACAAAAGTTGATCACCTATAAATAGAGGTTCCAATGGATCATTCAACTCACACCAAAGCCAGTTACAACACTGCTTTCTCTCATTCTTCCTTAAACCTCAAGTTTCTTGGTTTTTGAGTAACCACTATCGGGTTTTGAGTTGCAGCCTTAAGCAATCAATTCCAATTGCTCAAACACATCACATATGATGTATTTGAGGTGTCCAAACACTTAAACACTGACTGTAACACCTCAGGCTCAAAATCACCCTTCAACCAAGCCATTATGCCTCAATTATGCAGGTGGAGGTCTCCAGCTTGATCCAAAGAGTTTCAAAGTGTTCCAAAGCTTGCAACACACTCCATAACATCCATTGAAGCTGTAGGGATCATTAATTCACAACTGGAACAAGGTTTGTGCAGAGTTCCATTTCAGCTTGCATCAAGGTAAGCCTCAAAACTCCAACTCCATGATCCATGCATATTTCCTCGCATGATATTTTTTCCAATTGCTTGCCATCATATGTTGATTGTTTTCCCTCAAAAAATTTGATCATAGCACCCATAATCATGCCTACTCGATTGCTTTTACAAAATTAGGGTTCATACGACCAAAATGATATAATTTGCTATACACTGAAAATAAATGAAATTGGGTATTGCCATCTTCTTCCTTGTGAAAAAACACATGAGTTTGGTATTTGAATCATGTCAAATGGTTGAGAAACGAGAGAGATGGAGGGCTTCATGCACGAGCTAGAGGAAGAAGATGGCCATGGCGCCATTTTCAGAAAATCTAACTAGTTTGATATATATTTTCACTTGTCATGTTATTAATGAATTGGCATTGCGCCCCAGTGGTTGATCAGCTGGTTTGTATGTATTGGCAAGCGAAAGGTCTGGGGTTCGAATCCCCCTCGCCCCAGACCTTTTTTATCACTTTTTCCTATTTTCCAATTTTTCATATTATTTTGTTAATGATTTGAAAAATTAATAACTCACTCAATTTTAATTATTTTTTACTGATTCTTTTTGCAAAAAATCATAAAAATGTTGAAATATTTTATTCCACAAAAAAATTAGATTTATATTATTTATTTAAGATAATTAGTATTTTTGTGAATAAATTCATTTTTATTTGTTTTTTTAACATTTTTAAATGAATATTCATAATGAAAAATCAAGACCAAATGAGTTTTAATATCTCTTGTGATTTATACCTCATTTTTCAAACCTTAAACAAAAATCACAAGTGGTTTATTCAAACCTAGTTGGTATTTTTTCATTAATTTCCTTTAAATATTTACTTTTAAAGAATAAAATTAGGGTTTCTTTGATTTTCACTCAAACAAATCATTGTCAAAAACTCTTTGGGCCTCTAATAGAGTGTAAGACCCAACCCTTTGCAAATACAACCTATTTTGGGCCTCACTTATTGTATAAGTCCCGTTGTATTTCAAAAATTTCGACGCGATCATCATCCGTTGAAAAACAAACTTTGGGCCTCTCCTTGAGCTATAAGACCCATTCAAAAATTTTGGGCCTCTAATAGAGTGTAAGACCCAACCCTTTGTAAATAGAACCTATTTTGGGCCTCACTTATTGTATAAGTCCCGTTGTATTTCAAAAAGTTCGACGCGATCATCATCCGTTGAAAAACAAACTTTGGGCCTCTCCTCGAGCTATAAGACCCATTCAAAACTTTTGGGCCTCTAATAGAGTGTAAGACCCAATCCCCTTTTAACCAAAACAATTTTGGGCCTCACTTATTGTATAAGTCCCTCTGCGTTAAAAGAAAACCTCGGCGTGATCGCCCTTTCAAACGAAAAATCATCTGGGCCTACCCTCGTGTTATAAGCCCCACTATTTTCCTTTAAACTTTTTGGGCCTCTTGAGAGAGTGTAAGACCCATCCCTTTGTATAGAAAACAATTTTTTGGGCCACAGTCACTTGTATAAGCCCCCTCTGTATAATTTTTTGGGCCACAGTCACTTGTATAAGCCCCACTATTTTCCTTTAAATTTTTTGGGCCTCTCCTTGAGTTGTAAGCCCCAAATCTTTCTTTTTCAAAGTGCTTTCCCCTTTGATTTTTAATATACTGTTGTTTTCAATCTTTCTTTGTTGAACAACTAACCAAACAGCATGGAAGCTCTACAACCGAGTAAGTGGTTATCGCTTTCATTTACCGCTTTCATATACATATAACTGTATTGTGGGGCTGTTTTGCTGTAAGTCTTCTTTCATAAACTCATATCAACTGTGTAATAATAGTATAGATATTTAGAGTTTCCCCGACAACTACGTCTAGAACTAGGTGACGCCGTTTCGTTTATTCGTAGAAATAGACAACTAGATCCCCAATAGGATCACCAGATACAGTCTTCCCTTCGGCTGTCCTCATTAGGAATTGTCAAGAAACTCTACTCCCAGAGATGAATGTATTCTCCGTGAATGGCATGTTTGAGTTTCTTCCAAATTCTCGAACTTTCCTGACTTTGATCTATTCTCGGTGAATAGCATTGCCTTGAATTTCTTGGGGTTTGGGGACCCACGGGCTTCTTAGAAGCATCAGCCTCCTCTTGGGCATCGTACAAGGACCCACAGGCTTCCTAAAAGCGACCCAGCCTCCTCTTGGGCTTAGTACAAGGACCCTACGGCTTTTTAGAAGTATTCACAGCCTCCTCTTAGGCTTCGTATAATGATCTCTTCCTTCGGGAATGATAGCCTCCTCTTGGGCTTCGTACAAGGACCCGTCGGCTTCTCAAAAAGTTTCCAGCCTCCTCTTGGGCTTCGTACAAATTGTCTCGACGACCTCCTAGAGGTATAGGAATAGAACTTAGTCATCTTCATAGAACAGTCTTTTAAAGAGTCTACTACTGTTTCTCAAAGCATAGTACAAAACTTAGAACTCTAGACTTGGACAGTCTAATTTCCTTGAGTCTAAAAGACATTCTCAAGCACCCTGCATTAAATAGGAAGGAAACCCGTAGACTCGGACAGTCTCAATACCCTTTGGATTTCCCGTTTCCTCAAAGAACAGGAGATAACCCTAATCCTCGAATCAAATCCCTGAGTACAACATTGCTCATATAAGAACTGATTTTCTCTTTAAAATCAGTATACTGGATCTGTCACTCAACTGAAATAGTTACCATAGCCTCCTCTTAGGCTTTGTATAATGATCCTTCTTCAGTGAAGTTAGCCCCCTCTTGGGCTTTATACAATAATTCTCCCCAGTGGAGTCAAACAACGTTTAGCCTCTCTCTCAGGCTTTGTACGAGACACATAAGAGTCAATCACCCTTTTCGCCTCCATCCCGGGCTTTATACGAGATACAAAAAGGTTCTTATTGAGCCAAACAAACTTTAGCCTCCATCTCGGGCTTTATACGAGATACCAAAAGACTCACTCGTCGAGTCAAAACCTTTTAGCCTCTCTCTCGGGCTTTGTACGAGACACATATTAGCCTCCTCTTAGGCTTTGTATAAGAAAACCACTGGTTAATCCAATCAACCTTTTAGCATCAAAGTTGTGCCTCGTTCACAGTACACAAACATCAACAACTCCTTCCCCTTTCATCTAATTGCTGTAAGCGGTAAGCCTCTGGATCATCTACATCCATGCCACTGTCCCTCTTTTAGCACGAGAAGTTCCTAAGGAAAGATAGCATTGCTCTACACTGAGTTAAAGTCTTCTCTTTTAGGTTAAAAATCCCCTTTAAAGGAAATTATAGCATTGCCGGATTCACAAATCCCGGTTAAAGTAATTCTCCTTTATAAACAGTTGTGACATACAACCCCCTCTTTAGAGATGACAAATTCTCTCTAAAGTCAACACCCCTTTAGCTTCATATCTTGGGCTTTGAACAAGATACAAACACCTTTCGCTTCACGTCTTGGGCTTTGAACAAGACACCAAAACAACCAATTTCCTCCCATAGAATAGGAGGAACTACGAACGCTCTGATTTTCCTGTTTCGGTAAATGGGAATACGTAGGCATAAGATTGAAAGAAAAATCTTAGCGAGCACACTAAACCAAAAAAAACCCCAAAGTCCCATACATCCTAATCCGAAGAAGTATCCTAACAAGATCCCAGAGAGAAATCACTATTGGCGAAAATACAAATAACCAATACAAAGGCCCCACCACATTGATCGCATCTGTAACCTAACAGACCGCTGTTTAAACTCAGTATGCAAAGCAGGGTTAATTGGAGACATCTATTTCCCTTCCTTCATCAGCTTTAATAGGATAAAAAATGAATCGACCTGTAGTAAGCTCAAACCGCAGAGAGCGACCGCACTTAAGAACCACGTCCAAAATCGCTCGCTACATTAACCTCCAACTTTTCAAACATTGTGACAAACTTCTCAAAGTCCTTCTCTTTTTGATGCTTCTGTCGCACTCTCTAGGGGTAAGGTAACTTAATCGTCGGTTTATCTTCCTTTTTATTCTTCTTTTCAGGTGGATTTACAGGTGATATGACTTCTTCCTGCGGTTTTTGATGATTTTGGATTTCTAGGTCAACCTCAATCAAACCTTCATCTTCAGTTCTTACCACTTCATAATTCTCACTTGCCTCACCACTTTCAGTCATGATGGCATTCACATTCTGATTATCTCTTGGGTTTGTCACTGTTGCACTCAGTAAGGCACTTGGTGTTTGAGAACTTGCTAATTGTTGTGCTATCTGGCTCATTTATACTTCAAGATTTTTAATGGAAGCACATGTGTTCCTTAGATTACTTCTTGTTTCTTCTTGAAATTAGGAACTTTGAGCGGCCATTTTTTCAATGGCAATTTCCCAATCAGCTTTTCGTGGTGTTTGCTGCTGAAACTGTTGTGGGTATTATTGAAACTGTTGTGGGTGTTGTTGAAACTGATCTTCCCAGGAGAAGTTAGGATGATTCTTCCACCCTGGATTATAAGTTTGAGCGTAGGGATTATTCTACTTTAGGAATTTTATCTCTTCAATTTGTTGCGGAGTCGCAACACAATGTGTAGTATAATGGGGTCCACTACAAATCTCACAACTCATGGGTTGACCAGTTTGAACTTGTGCCACATTTTGAGTACCAAGATTCATCTTCTTAAGTGTTCTCTCTACCTCAGCTGTAATCTGATCTTCCATCTTTACCACTTGCTCAGTAATCTTTAAATCAATCAACTTTTCTGGTTGGCTCACACTGCGATCATACAACTCCAAATGCTCGTTAGCGGCTATGGCTTCAATGATCTTTTTGACACCAGTGGCTGTTGTAAAATTATATGAGCCACCGACAGCTGTATCAATTAGTTGCTTAGTCTTGATCTGGAGGCCATTGACGAACACCTGCATCTGTTCAGTTTGATCCATGTTGTGAGTCGGACAGGCTACCAAAACTTTCTTGAACCTCTTGTATGCATCTCCGAGAGATTCTCCGTCCTTCTATTTAAAGTTCACAATATCATATCTTTTTCGGATATAAACAGAGGCTGAAAAATACTCATTCAGAAATTCCTTCTCCATCTCTTCCCAAGTGGCAATACTCCCTGCAAGTAACGAGTAGAACCGCTCTTCAGCCTCTTCCGCCAGAGTGAAAGGAAACATTCTTAACTTCATTGCTTCCTCTGTGTGCCCCTCAATCTTGAGAGTGGTGCTCATAGTCAAAAATATTTGCAGATGTTTGTTGGCATCTTCATTAACCTTTCCGGTGAAAGGTCTCCTCTCAAGTTGAGTGATGGTGCTAGGATGCAGCTGGAAATTTGGCACATTCACCGGTTGGTTCACAATGGTCAACCTACCAGCCGGTGCATTTTCCCCACCGTAATCGCTCAGAAGTCTCTCCGCTGGTTGATTTCCAGCCATGGTCACTGTATCTTTGTCTGACTCTGAACCTGAGTTTAAGTGCTTAGACGGTTCAGCTTCAGACACTGCAAGTTTTGCTTGTCTACGCCTCTCGTGTAGTGTTCTTTCAATTTCTGCATCAAAAAGAAAATTTGCTGAGGATTCTCCTCGCATAAAAATGTTAGACGCAGATTAGTAGCAATAGTAATAATCCAAAAGTTATAAAAAAAATGAAAATAAAAATAACAGAAAAATAAAATTTTAGTCACAGAGTGACAAAATTCCAATTGACTTAACACAAGAACTTATAATTTGGCAGTCCCCGGCAACGACGCTAAAAACTTGATCAGAAAAATAGCAAGTGTACTATTTTTACCGATGTAGTAATAGCCGGGGTTATCCCCAGAATCGATCTCTCGAGAACTGCGTGCAATTGTAAGTACATGTGTTATTTCAATTAAACAAGAATATCCTTGGGGGTTTTATTTGGTGGTTTTGAAATAATTCTAATGACAGAAAGAAATAAGCAGAATAATAAAATGATTTTAACAATTATGAGAAAATATGCTAGGAAAGGTGTATGAATTGCTCACTAAGAACCCTAAATTATCATCAAAGAGAGATGCCTCAAAACCTTAATTTTACTGAACCTCAATAATATTTTTCTTAAATTCCTTAATCGAAAAACCTTTGAAATTCTCCCTTGACCCTAATTCCTCAGCAGTCAAAGAAGAACATCAAGCAATAGTTCTAACAAATTTTTATCAGTCACTACAGGATATCCCCATTCCTAGGCAATATCTACCGTAATGTTATTATGCAAAAATAATAGATAGGTTTTTCAGGCCAAATCCCTAATCGTAAATCGTTCCCAATTTATCCGATCGAAAAAATGTTAAATAATTTGCATAACAAAAGATTAAGGTAAGAAAACATAGTCTCATTGAATAATTCAAAAGATGTTCATTACATAACAATTCAGGGACACTCCCCTAGCATTGGGGGGTTTAGCCTCTCATATTATTCAAAACAAAAACAAAAACAAGATTAAAAGTAGACATTACAATTTGATCGGAGTAAAAATGATTCTTCAATCGCTTCCGCTCATGAAC
This sequence comes from Lathyrus tuberosus, assembly GCA_022829125.1. Lineage (NCBI taxonomy): Eukaryota > Viridiplantae > Streptophyta > Magnoliopsida > Fabales > Fabaceae > Lathyrus > Lathyrus tuberosus. The sequence goes on along the minus strand of JALAZF010000299.1, from coordinate 808,944 downwards.
GATCTTCTTCTCCAAATCTCTTTGATCGCATAAAACTATCGTAAATCATTTGAGAAAGTAAAAAAGTGTTTCTTCCCTTTTCCCAACCTTTCCTAAGTAATTCCAAAACAATTATAACTGTGCGAAATTCCCAAAATACCCCTCAGGGTACTAAACTCAACAAATGAGAAAAAATCACAAATTTGGTACTCCCAGGCTTGCTGACACGGGCCGTGTCAGCCCTCTGACTCTTGCGTGCAATTTGTATCTCTCCCGGGCCTGCTGACACGGGCCGTGTCAGCTCTATAACTTCAGTCCAAATCTTCAATTTCAAAAACGTGCTGCTCCAGACCTGCTGACACGGGCCGTGTCAGGTGACACGAGCACCCGTGTCAGCCCGATGTCTTCAATCCAATTTCAATCCGCATTTTGCAATTTTACTCGATTTTTTGCTCCGATTCTTCCTGAATGTTTATGCGAACCTGAAAACACTAAAGAACACAACCAAGGCATACAATATTGTAAAAGAGATATAAAACAAATAAACGATAACAAAATAGTAACTAAAATAAATAGTGAAATAACGTATGAAAACCACTGATCAACCCACTTTTCCAAAATCACTTCAAGTCACCTTGTGAGTGTGTGAGCATTAGAAACCTCTTTTGAGCCAAAAAAAATTGTTATCTTTGAAGCATGAAACCGATCTTCAACCGTTTTGAAGAGCATTTTGATTTAAGTATATAGTATTGTTGAAGTTGGGGAGATTGGTTCATTGTGAAAAGAGAAAAAGGAATTGTGGATACAATGCATTCTCAAAAGAAATAAAAAAGAGAATGAAAAAGAAAGAAAAGAAAAAGAAAAGGAAAAATCAAAAGAAAAAAAAAGGGAATCAAAGCAAGAAAAGAGAATGCATTGTGTGAATAAGAGTTGGAAGTTTGAGCAAGAATGGTTGTGTTTAAAAAGAAAAATACTCTTCATGAAATTTACCCTTTCTTGATTCAATGGACGTGTATATATGTCCCTTGTTTTTTTGCCCTGGCCAAGTTACAACCAATTAAAAGCCCTTAGTGATCTATGTTTCCATGGTTTGTTATAACTTGTGAGATGACTACATAACTTGTTTGTTGTGACACGATTACTTGCGAGTGTGTTATGTCCTGTGTAGATAGTTATGTGCATAATGTGTTTGAGTGTAGCAGGTGATTCAATTTGGGCATGAGGGTACTAATAGTTGCATTGTGTAGTTTCTCATTTAGGACATTGTTCATATTCATGTTTGAATGCTATGTGGTGTGAAGTAATTCTTTGTGTGTGTTAATTGCCGAGTTTGAACCATTGGTGTTATCAGTCGATTTGGTGATTGAAAGCTTTTCTTGAGACTTTTTGATAATTTCTTTGATTGAGGGCAAACAAAGATGCAAGTTGGGGAGAGTTTGTTAGGTGTCAAGAAGTGCTTATTTTCATAATTGATTTTGATGCCTTTAAGCTCTTTTAATCGCTTTAATCAGGAAATGACTTATTAATTAAGCGATTCTTGCATTTTTATAGGTATTTGGTATTTTGATGTGTTTGTGTATTTTTGAAACATTTTAGGTGAAAAGATCGCAGCTCGATTCGCAAGGAAACGCTAAGAGCAGAAAGCTGCGTGTCGCAAATTAGGCCTCTTGGATCGCCCGACGCTGCTAAGGCGCAGGAAGCATGCATCGCCCGACGCTGCTAAGGCGCAACATTCCTCATTTTTCATCAACTTCCATAATCGTTCCATGTTGCGCCTCTTCAGGCTTCGCCCAACGCTGTGATTGTATCGCCCGACGCTGGAAGATATTTTGGGAGGTCCAGTTGACACTGTAGCAGTCACGTGGACTCACTTTTGGCCATCACCCGACGCTGTAAAGGATCGTCCGGCGCTGCATTCTGGGCTGAAAATGTACTTAAGTACATTTGGTAGATATTTATGGGGATAATCACTTTTCATTGTCCTCTCTTGTAACCTAAAAACTTGTTTAAGGAGAAAAACTCCATTGTTACTATTTTTCTTAGTTTCAAAGCTTTTATGCTTCAATCCTTGAATCTTTGAAGATTGATGCTCCAAAAGCTTTGCTACTTACTTTTCAAGCAAGCTAGCATGTCTATGGGTAGCTAAGCACTTTTGTGTCAAGATTAGAGGTAGATAATCCTCTCTTTTGTATGTATTGATCTTGGTTGTAAGTTTGTGAACTTTGTTGCTAATGAATATAAAGGAAAAACTTTGTAATATGGTTGATATTTTGTTTTAATCCATGTTCGAGATAAATGTTTTAAAACTTGACATAAGTTTCAATCCATCAATATTCATAAGGCTAGAGATAGTTTTGAATGTTGATGTTCATAAATATTGAACTTGGATGTTATCATATTGGTAGTTTGTGTGAGAGATCAACAAAGGATCAATATGATAAATCCCACAATAAGTGTTCGAGAGAAACTTGTTGAGAGGATATGTGGCTATATTTATTGTTAATAAGTTCACACGCTTTGTCGAGCTGATACGTACGAAACGGATTATCGAAAACTAATCTTGACAAGTTTTTACCAAAACCCTAAAACCAATCTTTTTACCGTTGATTTCTAAAATTTCGAATGTGTAGCACCCCAAAATTTTCTATTGGCATTTTCCCTTATTCAGAAGTTCATCAATTTCTGAGGTGTTCTTATTCAAAGAGAGCATCAGAGGCTCAGGGTTTCTTCGTTGATTCAATTGAGGGTGCTATTGAGCTTGGGTTTGATGTTTCGACTTCTCAGGTCACTTCTTCATCATTGTACACCTAAGGCAATGTGGTTCAGGGTTTCTTGTCTTAGGTGTGGGTTTGCTGATATTCATCAATTAAAGGTGGTGGTTAGGGTTTTGTGGTGAAGGCATTTTGGGTTATGGTATAAGAGATCCAGTTGTGGATTCATGTTGTGGTCAAGGCATTGTTGTCCGCTCCGTTGCTTATCATTTGTTGTTGGGGATTCATCGAGAATACAAGTTTGGTTTGAATTGGAAGTTTGATTGATTATGTGGATTTCTTGGAATTCATTCTTCATTATCCATCTTTTCTAATACTATATTTAGATGTCCATTTTATATCCATTTTTGGAAATTTTCCTAATATCCATTCATTAACCATTTTCCCATTACAAATATCCAAAACCATATTTTTCTTAATTCACTCCATTCATAATCCATTTTTTTAATCGACATTTTTATTTTACCTATATTTCCAAATCCACTTCAACTCCATTTTTCCAATCCAATTAACCATTTCTGTCCATATCCAAATTGAATTCAACTTTCATTTTGTATCCAATTTTTTATTCTAAACCATATCCATTTGTTAAAACTATAATCCAATTTAGTACCATTTTTTTATGTCCATTTTAAAATTTGAATCTATTTCCATTCATGTTACTAATAACCAAATCAGATGATTCCATCAAGCTCATTACCAAAATAAAGGCCACGTGAATGAGAGAAAGTACATGGTGGTGATGTAAAGCCAAAGAAAAACAACATAGCAATATAGAGAAAAATACATGGGTGCAGGTGCTATTCGCTCGTGAAAGGCCCAACAGAATTTCACAACAAATAAATAGCAGAAAAAAGTACATAGCAGGTTGGTGAGCAGAAAAAATAAAAGAAAGTCACATCAGCTAAAGAAAATTCCAACGAGCAGTTTCAAAAGAGAAAAATTACACAGGAAAAATGTAAGGCACATGCAAAGCTACACCAATTCAAGGCCACAAACTCGTGATCCTTTTTCACAGCTCACTCTAATTACAAAGTATTTTCTAACAGAATTACAAACTACAAAACGAGTGAGAAATACTCGTGATCAATTTCACGTGAACTCTCTAACAGAATTTCACTTAAAAATCCCAGATTACCCTCTGAATCATGCTATATAAACCAAGCAGCTGTAGTGTAATGGGAGGATTCTCAGTAACAAGTTCAATCCCAAATTTTAACTCCAAATAGAAAAAAACTGTATTGAAATTGGTGGAAGAATTCTTCATTTCTTCATACACTCTTCACCATTTTCAGAACTCCTTCCTCCTCATTTCACAGTAACTTGAAAAATCACAGCCAAACACTTTTCATCACCTTCGATCTGCAACTCTGCATCAACAACAATTCAGATAACCTACAAAATTGTTCAATAATACGCAAAGACTTAGAGCATCAACAATTTGAATTCAACACTTGCAATCTTCATCATATCATCATCACCTTTGCAATTCAACAACAACGATGTTCAAAAACTCAAGAACTCATAAGAAGAAGGCGGATTGAATCGAAAGCAAAAGTGAGAACGTGAAGTGAGAACGTAAAGCGCATACCTGAATTTGTGGATTGAAGAGCCATCAGAGCGACTCTGATAGGTAAGTGTTTCTATCTGTTACGTCTTCTCCATTTTTTTTTCCGTTCGCATTATACTATGTCATTTGCTCTGATTTGATTCATGTTGTTGTTGATCTTAGATTTGTTGTTCGTGCACACTTCCGATTTTTGTTGCTCTGGTGTTTATGTTGTGTATAACCTCTGAGTGTTGTCCTCCGTGTTCTAATTTTTCTGCAACTTTTTCCGGAACGTTGAGAAAGGATGAGACAAGCGAGATTCCGGTGCGGCGTCGTTATTTCCCGGCGTAGTTTGTGAGATGCAGAGAGCGTTAAGATGTAGGAGATGACGAGAACGAAGGAAAATGTTGAGAATGGTTGGCTCGATGTGAGAGGGAGTCACCGCGTGTTGGTTGAGAGGAAGGAGAAAGGAGAGAAGGACGACGTGTCCACGACAGAGATATTGGAAGAAGAAGAATGTCGAGGGTGGAGAATCCATTAACGACATGGAGAAGAAGAAGTTTGATGATAGGGGAGTGAGTTAGCTAGGTTTACTGATGAGTTCTATCTTGTTCAAGTTGGATCGGGCTTTGCTAGGCCCAGGGTGAATTTCAGTTTCCACACTCCCTCAATGTACTTCGCACTCCCCTTGGCTTCGTCTGGCTGAATTCAGTGGGCTCAAGCACAAGGCCCAGACACCTAATATTATCCACACTGCCCTCAATCACTGACCGCACCCCCTTCTGGCTGATTAGAGGATATTGGGCATCAGGCAACCAACAGCCCATGCACCTGCCTTTTTCTTGATGCACCTGTTTTTGTTAATTGTTCTTTTTTGTTTTGGTTTTATTAATTGTTTAGTTAATTAATTTAGGATAATTTAAAGTTAGATCTTATTTTTTTTTAGTTTCAGAATTAGATTAGAAATTAACTAGATATTAATTTTAGAATTAATTTTCTTTAGAATTAAATTTTCTTTTTATTAGATTATTTTTGAAATTAGATTTTAATTAGAGATTAGAATTTTAATTTTGATTTTGGTTTTGAGTAATTGTTTTTTAATTAAAATTTAATTTTGATTTTCTTTTAATTAGATTAATTTTAGAATTAGAATTTAATTAGAAATTAACTTAAATTAATCTTAGGTTTAAATACTTTTTTTGATTTATCTTTAATTTTAGCTTTTAGTCTTAGAATTTAATCTTGATTAATTAGCATTTTAATTTTAACTTGGATATTCTTGATTAATTGTTGATCTTGATTTTGATGCATATCTTGATTAAATTTTGATTTAATTCCTGATTTTCTCTCTGTACTTGAATTTCTCTTAACTTGGTTTCGTATTTGGTTTCTCTTTGTGATTGAGTCGTCTGGTGTTTATTTGTTAATTACTCAGTATTCACATGCTCCCTTAAAGCTTCTAGTCCGACTTAATTTCTGATTAAGCTCGGAGTATGATAAACATTAGGTTTCAATCCATGCATGCTAACATTAGGTAGAATTTTCCCTTCTTACCTCAACCTTAGGGCCACCTTTGCATGACAACATTAGGATAAAATTCCCTTAGTGTTTTTCTTTCGACTGTGCGTCTCTCTCTTCTTTCTCAAAACAATAATCAAGACACTTAATAAATACGACGAGTATTGTGCGCCATGAGCCTTAAGTACATTGGGAATGACGAGTGAGAGGTCTCCCTTCACTTTTCTAGAGTGTTTAGCATACGTCCCATTGGGGGAGACCATGCGACGCATTCGCTCCTATGTCATAGACTTTAGTGCAGTATGAGTCACAAACAAAGTCAATTCACTTCTTCAGGAGGGCTTCTTCGATGAATCCCTTTTTTCTCTCACCTCAGTGTGATCGAGACCATTTCCATTTTTTCCGTAGTAGCGTGAACTATAGATGCTCTTATTCTCATTCCAGATGAGATACGTAGGCACGAGATGCGATATCTCGGCAAGAACACTAACAACTAACTTCTCATTTTGTCTCTTGCCCCAGTGTTATCGAGACTTGTTAACCGACCCTTTTCTCTCGCCCCAGTGCGATCGAGACCCTTTTCGACCCGTAGGTCGAACTACGACTGCTCTGACTTCCTCCTTCTGTTTAGATTGAGGATATGTAGGCACAAGACGACGATGTCTTGGCGAGCAACCTCCTCCCTTTAGTGTGTAGTCCGTCGAACTACGTCGACTCTGATTCTTTGTTCGTCCACGAAGATATGTAGGCATAGGATGCGAGGATCCTTGCGAGTCCATTTTTTCCCTTCACGTTTTCATTTAGCAGTAGGCTTTAGATAGCTCACCCTTTGATTAGACAACAAGCATGGATCCCATCAACTATGATGGACGCGTGGGGGTGCTAATACCTTCCCCTCGCGTAACCGACTCCCGAACCCGGACTATGGTTGCGATGACCATGTCTTATCCCTTTTGAGGTTTCTTCGATCGTTTCCTTTCCCTGCGTCGGGTTAAATAACGTTCGGTGGCGACTCTTCTGTTCTGTTTCCGCCAGTTGTTTTTTTGCAGTTGCGACAACTGGTGTCTTTGCTGGGGATGCTGGTTCCCTATGCGAGTCAATCCTAGCGCTTGTCTATTTTTATTTTATTTGGTGTTTACTGTTGTGTTTTATTTACTGTATGTATTACTATATTTTATTGCATTTGGATAATTGTTATCGTACTGCTCTGCTGCTGTTGTGATGTTGGGTGGGTTGGTTTCATGAGAGATAAGCCCAATACCCAGGCTTGAGTATACACCTAGGATTAGAGTGGAAAGTAGTGTGACTTGTGTGGCATTTGGCCAGACTTAGTATACACGAAAACTCCACATCCAAACGAGGTTTCCTTTGGTAATGTTCTATTCTGCACATTGGGGCAGATGATAGAATGTAACCTGGAGAGCTGTCGACTTTGGCGACCATTCCCCAAGGACTCAGTTGAGGAACTCCTCCCAACTGGTAATAATGGCAGACCAAAAATGGCAAACCCATTATGCTTCTTGATCCGAGGACCCGAAGCTGGGAACTTATCATAGGGTGACCTTTTTGAGGGGAATCAGTTTAGGCCTCCTCGATTGATGATGATGCCAAACCAGAAATGGTGAACGTATCATCATTTCTCGACCTGAGAGTCCGTGATACTGAGGATCCTTGGTTTTAGTACCCACATGTGAGAATGGACGGGTGTTTACATTTTTGCAGGAAACCTTGACCTTCAACCTACTTGGTATTCTGGTTTTCATATCACTGTGGACTTATCAGCCTGGTATTCCGGTATTTTGATTATTCAGATATTCTGGTATTCCGGTATTTTCTTCAGAGTAGGCCTTTGAACTTATTCAGTCATCAGTACAACAGTTGTTCAGAACTTATGGATACTTCGGTCTCGTGTCTTTGCATTTGCATGACATTTTGCATCCTCATACTCATATGCATAACAGGTATTCAAAGACGGGAATTATTTTTCTGACTTGGTATTTTCCTCAGAACTGCAAACCTGACTTCTCACCACTACGCAACTCAAACCAATCAGAGGAGAATCATGGACCAGGTACGAGCAGAAATGTCGGAATTCCAGACTCATATGGCTCAGCTCATGGAGGTGATGCAGGGTATGGCTCAACGTCAAGAGGAATTAAGGGCGGTTATTCACAGGGCCGCTGTTGTTATCCCAGAGGCTGGTAATGGGAATGTTGTCAGTGGTTATACTCCAGGCGGAGATGTGAACCCTCCACGTACTAATATTCCTTCACCCCTCCTATGAGTCGATCCAGAAGAAGTGTTACTAAGATTAATGTTCCTCTTCGGGAGGTGGATAATCAGGATGAACAATTTTATGATGCTGAGATGAGTTTCCCTACTAAGGTGGACACAAAGTTTTGTATGCTCGAGGAGAGAATGAAGGCTTTTAAGAGCCATAATGCTTTGGGTATGGACATGTCTGACTTAGGGTTGGTCCCAGGTGTGAAAATTCCTCCAAAGTTCAGGGTGTTTGTTTTCAAAAAGTACAATGGAACCACCTGCCCCAAGTTTCAAATTAAGGCATATTCCGGAAAAATGTCTGCCTATTCGGATGACGAGAAGCTTCTGATGCATTTCTTTCAGGATAGTGAAATTCTGGCACATATATCAGATGTCCTACACAGATGTTGAGACACGAATATCCAACACAATGAACAAGATAACAATAAAAAATAACCGTGCAGAAACTAAAGAACACACTGATATGTTTACCCAGTTCGGATTAACAATCCTACTCTGGGGGCTACCAAGCCAGGGACAAAATCAATATACGATAGTATCAATTCACAGATCATACAACAACCACACCTGGTTACAATCCGCTCACTTAATCACTACCCTTTCTATGACTTCTACCTAAGACTCACCTAGGTATGAGGCCCTCCTCAAATCCCTCTTCAATCACACACCGTGACTGGTTCCTTTCAACAAAAGTAACAAAACAAAAGACACACTTTCAAAAACACACAATTCTCAATACTTCAAAGCTTATGAGAATTGACACACAAGAAACTCAATGCTTAAAAGCTTATGAGTAACTAACATAACTTACAACACAAAACCAATCCTTATACTGTTATCAGAATGATACCAGTTAGGATCACAATTAACAATCACAAACCATAACAAAACACACGTAAGTTCCACACCTAAACTAGGTTTACACCAGTCAATATATAGCATTAAAACTGGAGTGGGCTGGGCTTCAAAATGCAGCAGAGAGACTGCACATAATTCTGCAAAATAAACTCCAAGAAAATAGGTCTTCAATCTAAAGTTTCCTAATATGTCTCCATATTTAGAAAGTAGTGAAAATCTGAAAACCAACACAAAACTCAACTCAATTTACTTTGGACACCACATAGGATAACTAAATATTCACAGAATATTCAGTAATAAATAACAACTAACAGAATCTTCCTTTTAAACCAAAATCAGACACGATGTCCTATGAGCCAGGATGAGACATCTTTATCCGACATGTTGAATGCAGAAAATTAGAACATCTTGTTTCAACATCTTGCTGCTAGAATAGTTTTAGCAAAATAAATGCCAACCACATAATCAAAGAAATATCAATCTCCCCCTTTGGCTTATTTTTCTAAAACTACACAACAAACAATCTTGCAAAGATATGACAAGCAAAACAACAATATCAGAGACAACAGCGAAAAACACAGCATAACAGCAAAAAAAAACTCCCCCTCAACTGCAGAAACACAACAACATTCTCCCCCTCAACTGCAGCAAAAAAAACTCCCCCTCAACTGCAGCACCAGCACAAGCACACCACAAGCACACTACTCCCCCTTTTTAGCCATAAATTAGAAAAAGGCAAGTAGAACAGTTATTAACTTTGAGAAATGATTAAATCATACACCAGAATAAACAGCATAAAAAAGTAGATGCACACTCAATCACATAACCAAATGTCATGCATAAACTTCAGCATCTTTCCCTTCATAAACACCTGCACCATCTGCACTACCAGAATTACCTTTAATCTTTTTAATCTGGCAGCCACAAGGAACATTAAATGTTATAATTCTTCATGAATACAAACCCCAAGTCTTCTCCTCAGGTTTTCAAACTGAACTGCATCCAGAGCCTTGGTAAATATGTCAGCAAGCTTATTTTCTATGCTAACATGCTCAAGAGTTATGACTTTGTCCTCCACAAGTTCTCTGATGAAATGATGCCTGATATCAATATGCTTAGTCCTGCTATGTTGAATAGGATTTTTAGAAATATTAATAGCACTCAGGTTGTCACAAAATAATGTCATGACATCTTGTGTGACATTATACTCAGATAACATTTGCTTCATCCACACCAGTTGAGCACAACTACTTCCAGCTGCTATGTACTCAGCTTCAGTAGTAGAAAGAGATACAGAAATTTGCTTCTTACTAAGCCATGAAATAAGATTATTTCCCCAAAAGAAACAACCTCCAGAGGTACTCTTCATATCATCAACACTTCTAGCCCAATGAGTTGGTACAATCTGATGGATTCCAAGCGAGCCACAGGAGAAAATGTTTCATCAAAATCTACTCCTTCAATCTGCATGTATCCTTGAGCAACTAGTCTGGCTTTGTTTCTGGTAACAACTCCTTGTTCATCAGACTTATTCTTATATACCCACTTTGTTCCAATCACATTTGTTCCTACTGGTCGTGGTACTAGTTCCCAAACTTCATTTCTCTTGAATTGACAAAGCTCATCCTGCATAGGACTTATCCAGAACTCATCTGTCAAAGCCTCTTTAACATTTTTTGGTTCAAGCTTTGAAACAAAACATGCATTTAACACAGCCTCCCTCGATCTGGTTCTTACACCTTCATTCAGATTTCCAATAATCAACTCCTTAGGGTGATCCTTCTGAATCCTTATAGAGGGTCCCCTGTTAGCATCCTCTACCTCTTCATTCTCAGGTCTAGTACTAGTCTCTTGAACATTATCTTCTACGGACTCAGTGTCTTGTGATATTTCATTATTCATGGGAAAGGATGTTCCAACATCATCTGGGACATCTTCGTCTTTGACAGAGTCATCAACCACCACATTTATGGATTCCATTATCACCTTAGTTCTGGAATTAAATACCCTATATGCTTTGCTGTTTGTAGAGTATTCCAAAAATATCCCTTCCTCACTCTTAGGATCCATCTTTCGCCTCTGCTCACGATCTGCCAAGCTATAGCACTTACTCCCAAAGACATGAAAATATTTCACATTTGGCTTTCTTCATTTCCATGGCTCATAAAGAGTAACAGAAGTACCTGATCTGATAGTCACCCTATTGTGTATATAGCAAGCAGTATTCATGGCTTCAGCCCAAAAATGATATGGAAGCTTTTTGGCATGAATCATGACCCTTGCACACTCTTGAATAGTCCTATTCTTGCGTTCCACCACACCATTTTGCTGAGGAGTGATTGGTTATGAGAATTCATGAGTGATTCCTTCAGATGAACAAAACTCTTCAAACCTGCTATTTTCAAATTCCTTCCCATGGTCACTTCTGATTCGAACAACGCCACAATCCTTTTCTCATTGAATCCTTTGACACAATTCTTTGAAAGCTGCAAATACTTCAGACTTTTCTCTGATAAAGCTTATCCAGGTGAATCTGGAGTAATCATCAATGACAACATAGGCATACTTCTTCCCTCCAAGACTTTCAACCTGCATAGGTCCCATTAAGTCCATGTGAAGCAGCTCCAGAACTCTAGAAGTTATGGTAAGATGTTGAAGCTTTTTGTGTGACATCCTTGTTTGCTTCCCAAATTGACATTCACCACATATTCTATCCTCATCAATCTTCAACTTGGGAATACCTCTAACAGCCTCACTTGACAGAACTTTCTTCATCCCTTTCAGATGTAAGTGACCCAATTTCTGATGCCACAGTTTGGTTTCATCTTCCTTTGTCATCAAACAGGTAGACAAACTTTCTAATTCTTGAGGATTCCACAGATAGCAGTTATCCTTAGACTTGGTTCCCTTCATGACAACTTCATTTTCTTCATTGGTTACTAGGCATTCAGATTTTGTGAAATTTACTTTGAGCCCTAGATCACACAGTTGGCTTATACTAATCAAATTTGCAGTCAGCCCTTTGACAAATAGAACACGATCCAGATTTGGTTGTCCTGTGTAGTCCAGCTTTCCAACACCTTTTATTTCACCTTTTGATCCATCACCAAAAGTGACATAATTGGTAGAGTGAGGCTTGATATCTGACAAAAATTTATTCACACCAGTCATGTGTCTTGAACAACCACTGTCAAAGTACCAATCTTCCCTTGCAGATGCTCTGAGAGAGGTATGCGCTATGAGACTAGCCACCATATTTCTAGGAGTCCATCTTTTCTTTACTTTAGCCCAAATCTGTTCTTTATTTGGTTGATGAACAGTTTTGGGATAACCATGCAAATTATAGCAAAAGGACTTTAAGTGACCAAACTTTCCACAGTAATGACATCTCCATGGTTTATACTTTGAACTATATACTATTTTCTGATGTTTCAGCTGATGTTGAACCATATGATTTGACATCTTCTCTTCTTGCTTTATTTTCTGAGGAACAAACTTTACTACAGACTGCTTGTAGTTCTCTGCTTGATTGTTAAAACCAAGACCTCGTACATTCCCAGTATTTTTCCCAGTCTGAAGAATCTCATCCAACAGTGTGGAACCATTGTTTAGCATTCTTATAGATTTGGTCATATTGTCAAGTTTTGACCTTTGCCATACAACCTCCTCTTTAAGATCAGCAATGATCGATAGATGTTCTTCCTTCTCAGCTTCTAGTTGAGCTATCAGAACCTTCTGTTCTAATATTATCTGGCACCTCTATTCATTCTTGATACACAACTCTGAGAACCCAGTGATAACTTCCTGTTTAGTAAGTTCTCCAATGTAAGATTCTTTGTCAGAATCACAACTTGTTCCTTCATCAGACTCATAAGTTGTTTCTCCATCAAATTTACAGATTCCAGTCAAGGCTGTCACCAATTTTGCTGATTCTTCTTCAAGATCACTCTCAGACTCTCCTTCTGACCAAGAAACAGAGAAACCCTTCTTCTGCCTTTTGAGATACGTGGGGCACTCAGTTTTTATGTGCCCAAATCCCTCACATTCAAAACACTGAACTCTCTTCCCTTGATTGGAGTCTTCTTCAGTTCTAGTCCTTCTGCCTACATCCTGGTTTTTACTGATGTCAAGTGATTTATTCTAAACATTAGCTCTTGACTTCCAGTCCATCCTTTTCAACACTTTGTTAAATTGTTTTCCAAGCAATACCAGATCTTTGGACACCCCTTCATCTCTGGCCAGGTTACCTTCATCTTCTGAATCACCAGCATTTGACACAAAGGCTATACTCTTCTTCTTTTCAGACTTTTCACTGATCTCTAATTCAAACGTTTGAAGAGATCCCATAAGCTTATCCACTTTCATCTTATCTATGTCCTGAGCTTCCTCTATAGCAGTTACTTTCATGTCAAATCTCTTAGGTAGAGATCTGAGGATTTTTCTGACCAGTTTGCTATCAGACATCTTTTATCCTAGGGCACTTGAAGCATTAGCTATCTCAATAATGTTCATGTGAAAATCATGAATGCTCTCATCTTCCTTCATCTTCAAATTCTCAAACTTGGTAGTGAGAAGCCGAAGTTTTGACATCTTCACCTTTGAAGTTCCTTCATGAGCAACCTTCAGGACCTGCCAAGCCTCTTTTGCAATGGTGCAATGTTCAATCAACCTGAAAATATTTTTGTTAACACCAATAAATAAGGTATTCATGGCTTTGAAATTTCCCAAAGACCCTTTGTAGTCTGCATCATCCCAGTCTTCTTCTTCCTTCACCACATCAGTAGGATTACCTTCTCCATCTCTAACCTTTGGGGGTTCCCATCCTTTGATAATAGCTTTCCATGCTTGATCATCCATGGATTTGATGAATGCTATCATACTTGGTTTCCAATAGTCATAGTTGAAACCATCAAGCAGATGTGGTTTGTTCAAAAATCCTCCATCCTTTTCCATTACACCAGAAAGTACCTTCCCTGAATCTCACCCAGAAACAAACTAGGGTGCAAGCTCTTGATGCCAATTAAAATTCTGGCACAGATATCAGATGTCCTACACAGATGTTGAGACACGGATATCCAACACAATGAACAAGATAACAATAAAAAAAACCGTGCAGAAAGTAAAGAACATAATGATATGTTTACCCAGTTCGGATCAACAATCCTACTCTGGGGGCTACCAAGCCAGGGACGAAATCAATATACGATAATATCAATTCATAGATCATACAACAACCACACCCGGTTACAATCCGCTCACTTAATCACTACCCTTCTTATGACTTCTACCTAAGAATCACCTAGGTATGAGGCCCTCCTCAAATCCCTCTTCAATCACACACCGTGACTGGTTCCTTTCAACACAAGTAACAAAACGAAAGACACACTTTCAAAAACACACAATTCTCAATACTTCAAAGCTTATGAGAACTGACACACAAGAAACTCAATGCTTAAAAGCTTATGAGTAACTGACAGAACTTACAACACAAAACCAATCCTTATACTGTTATCAGAATGATACCAGTTAGGCTCACAATTAACAATCACAAACCCTAACAAAGCACACGTAAGTTCCACACCTAAACTAGGTTTACACCAGTCAATATATAGCATTAAAACTGGACTGGGTTGGGCTTCAAAATGCAACAGAGAGACTGCACATAATTCTACAAAATAAACTCCAAGAAAATAGGTCTTCAATCTAAAGTTTCCTAATATGTATCCATATTTAGAAAGTAGTGAAAATCCGAAAACCAACACAAAACTCAACTCAATTTACTTTGGATGCCACATAGGATAACTAAATATTCATAGAATATTCAGTAACAAATAACAACTAACAGAATCTTTTTTTTAAACCAAAATCAAACGCAATGTCCTATGAGCCAGGATGGGACATCTTTATCCGATATTTTGAATGCAGAAAATTAGAACATCTTGTTTCAACATCTTGCTGCTAGAATAATTTAAGCAAAATAAATGCCAACCACATAATCAAAGAAATAACAGATAGCCTAGCTGGGGCATCCTTAGATTGGTATATGAGCCTGGAGAGAACGCATATTAAAAGCTGGAGAGATTTGGTAGAAGATTTCGTTAAGCACTACCAATACAATACAGACATGGCACCAAATATAATGCAATTGCAGAGTCTGTCTCAGAGACAAAACGAAAGTTTCAAAGAGTACGCCCAGAAGTGGCGTGAATTAGATTCCCGAGTTCAACCTCCAATGATGGAACGAGAACTCATTGACATGTTCATGGCTATGCTCTAACGGCCTTATTATGAGAAATTGGTTGGATGTTTGTCAGCTGGATTTTCAGATCTTGTATTGGCAGGAGAAAGAGTTGAAAATGACATCAAAATGGGAAAGATTCAGGTTGTTGTTGGTTCCTCTGAAGAGGCAAAGAAACCTTATGCTGGGTTCCCCATGAGAAAAGAAGGAGAAACTAGTGCTGTGTATATTCCTCCTGTTGTTCAACATCCTGGTCAGTATCAGCGACCTTATCCTCCTCAGCAACAGAGACAACAAAGATCACGAAGGCCAGAGAGAAGGTTTGATCCACTCCCTATTCCTCATAGTCATGTTCTTGCCCGGCTACTTGAGAGTTCTCTGGTTCAACTAAGGGATGCCAAGCCAGTTCCTGACCCTATTCCTCCTGATTATGATCTGGATGCTAAATGTGAGTATCACTCGGACACACCGGGCTATTCAATTGAATATTGCAACGTGTTCAAGCACAAGGTGCAAGATCTGGTCGACTCAGGTGTCATTGTATTCACTGTAGACGATCTGCAATCAATTGAAGTCTCCATTCTCAAGTGAGCACTCAGACTGCAAGTACGTCCAGACGGAGTCAGGCTTCCTCAACGATGGCAATCTTCAGTTTCTATACTGCATTTTCATTTGTAGTTTTTATTGTTTGTGAATGCTGTGTTTTGCATGTAAAAACTTGTTTGTTTTTTTGATGATCTTAATGCAATGAATATGTTTTTCTTGAAGTAATTCATTCTTATTTATTCATATAATATTTCTATGCATTGTAATACTAATTTTCTTGCTTAAACTCTTGGAGGGAGGATGATGAAATGAAAACGTAAAATCTTTGGTTGCATGCTTTTGGATAAAACCCAGTTGATGATGTACAGGCATTGCTTCAAATCCCCACACACCGGAGATATAAGGGAGATATAACTTTGTCAACTCCTTTGAGCCTCGAAGTAGGAGTTTCTTTTCATATGAAAAAACCCTCACATTTAACCTGGTGCAGGGTAGTTGTCAGTAATTTGACCGAGCGCCCAAATTTCGAAAGGAATGTGCATCTGAGGATCTATTCCCTTTCTTCCCTCATACATCAGGAGATCAAGGGACGTGAAACCACAATGGTTATCCCTCATCGACTAAGGAATGAGGCAGTCACCACCCTTTTCACACAAGTCAGACAACCAGTGTCACACGATTTGTTCAAAAAAAAAAGAAAGAAAGAAAAAAAAGAAAGAAAGCCCGTTAAGTCGAAAGCTTGAAAACAAGTGACTTAGGCAAAAGTTAGGGCATCCCGCTGGACTTCAAAATCAAAAGATTCAAAAAGAATCAGTCTAGGCAAAATCAGGGAAATAAAAAAATGAAAAAGGAGAAAAATGAAAAAGAAATGGTCAAAAGAAAATCCTCGACAAAGAACAAGTCGTGTGACCGCAAAACACTAAATACACAAAAGGGGTGACTGTCATTTCAAAAAACTCGTGGGTTCCTTAACTATCTCTCCGCACAATTTTTTTTTGTTGGGAGATGAGCGCTTGTGCCAAATTAACTGAACGTAGGACTGGAGAACATCTAGAAGTATGGGTGGGTACAAACAAAATTTTGAGCCATAAATCTTTTTTTCTAAAACCGCGAACCAAACCACATTACAACCCTTAAAAGTCCTAATTGAAGCAGGGTTTATTCTGAAGGCGAACTTCAATAAGATAGCGTTCCTGACTCCCATGAGTTGTGCTAAAATGATTTATGTTGGTATTGCATGTGCGTATTGTTTTCCATTCAAAAATCAATGTCGTAACTAGTGACTCGTTCATAGGGTTTTACGACACATTTGCAATAAAAACTTCAAGTTTAACATGTTTGTTGCATTAGAATTATCATTCTCATAAGTATCTTGTTCTGCTTGCATACATATGCCTAAGCATCAAGGAAGCTTACATGATGAACATCAGTCAAGAAGCTTGATCCTGCCAAGTTGAGATGCCTGAAAGTTCTGAAGGACAGTCATATTAAGGGGCATGCTGCCAAGAGACTCAGTGTAGAGTGGGCTCTCCCCAGTAAATCGTGTTAAGATGGAGCCAATCTGTGGCAGTCACGTCGAGAAATTTCTCTGAAGCTCAGTTATTCAGGGGCATTCATTCGAAGATCAGGGGAAAAGTCACTTCAAAGTTCATATCGAGGAAGGCCACCTCAAGAGCACGAGAAGTTATCCTCTCCAGAAGACGGTTAATCGAAAGCACATCTTCAAGGTTCAAAATACTGAGGCAAAGTATTTCAAGTCTATAAAGTCCTCTCGAGGCAAATTCCTTCATAGATCATATAGTCTGGGACAGTTACGTCGAGATCCGATAAATCTCTCCAAGAGTTTGAAGACTCTGGGGCAGTGTGAACTTCCGGTCTTCTATAAAATCCTCTCGAGATGATTTCTTCCATTAGACCCCGTGGTATGGGGCAAGTCAAGAATTAAAGGAACTGTTGTTCACTCCTGATAATCAGTATACAGTTGATCAACATAAACTTGAAGCACTAAGTTGTTCCTGACGTGAGACTTTTGAAGTCTTTCCCCCAGCAAGGAGCCATAAGGTATCTTTTTCCAGCGAGGTGTTGAAATTGCTATTCTTCCCCAAGAAGAGAATCGTCCTCAAATCGAAAAATGGTTCTTTATGAAGATTTCTTATCCCCAACAGTGGAGGTGGATTCCTCATTCTCAGCAGGGTAAGACAATGGAATAGTTTCAAGCAGTTTGAAGACAGGAGAAGTTAGAGTATTCTCTTCCTCAAAAGTTAGATTCGGTATTTCCCCGCAAGTCAAAGTCCAATGGTTATTGGCATTCTCAACAGTTCAAAGTCCAATCTGCATTGGCATCTCCCCAATAGAGTTTGTAATTCAGTTTGTAGTTCCCTTACAGAGTTTGCAGCACCAATGGTTATTGGTGGTACAGTTGGTTATCTCCCCACAGGAGATCAGATATTGGTGATCCCTTCCTCAGTGAATATTTGCTTGTTCCGTCTGTGCATTCCCCGATGGGGTGTCCTCTCATTTCTGCATATAGTAATCATCATGGCATTGCATCCTTAAAACGCATAGCATTTCCATTTGTTATGGAGCATTACGCCATAGAAAGAAAATTCAAACATGCATCGAAGCATAAGCCAGATTTGGTACCTTGTGCGAAAGCCCAGATCAACCCTCAATCAAAACAGTGATTCCAATCCTCCGAAGAGAGCCTCAACCTTAGAGTTGACGCCTATTTTCCCCAACCTTAGAGTTGACACCTATTTTGTCCAACCTCAGAGTTGACACCCTTTTTTACCAACCTCAGAGTGGTTGTATACCTTTTCTTAACCTCAGAGTTGATGAACAATCCTTTTCCCCAACCTCAGAGTTGATGCCTTTCTTCTCCAACCTCAGAGTTGACGCCTTGCTTCCCCAACCTCAGAGTTGACGTATATCTTTGATCTCCATTCTCAGAGTTGATGCGTATCCTGTACCCGACCTCAGAGTTGATGTCTAGTTTCTTCCCCAGCCTCAGAGTTGACGACCAATCCTGTTATCTCCAACCTCAGAGTTGAAGCCCTTCTTCCCTAACCTCAGAGTTGACACCTGTTTTGTCCAACCTCAGAGTTGATGCCCTTTTCTACCAACCTCAGAGTGGTTGTATACCTTTTCTCAACCTCAGAGTTGATGAACAATCCATTTCCCCAACCTCAGAGTTAACGCCTTTCTTCTCCAACCTCAGAGTTGACGCCTTGCTTCCCCAACCTCAGAGTTGATGCATATCTTTGATCTCCAACCTCAGAGTTGATGCCTATCCTGTACCCGACCTCAGAGTTGATGTCTAGTTCTTCCCCAGCCTCAGAGTTGACGACCAATCCTATTATCTCCAACTTCAGAGTTGAAGCCTTTCTTCCCTAACCTCAGAGTTGAAGCTTTTCTTCTTCAACCTCAGAGTTGTCGTACATATTTTTCCCCAATCGCAGAGTTGACACCCTTCCTCCCCAACCTCAGAGTTGACGTCTGTCTGTCCAACCTCAAAGTTGACGCCCCTTTTTACCAACCTCAGAGTTGTCGTATATCTTTTCTCTAACCTCAGAGTTGAAGCCTTTCCTCCCCAACCTCAGAGTTGTCGTATATTGTGGCATGTCTCCAACCTCAGTGTTAACCGATTTCTTTCTTCCAGCCTCAGAGTTGAAGTCAATGTTTTTATCTCCGGTCTCAAAATAGATGTCTACCTTTTTACCAACCTCAGAGTTGACGCGTATCCTTCTTCTAACCCCAGAGTTGAAGTTATAGTTTTTTTCTCAACCTCAGAGTTGATGTCTACCTTTTTCTCAAGCATTCAAGGTTGGTGTTTAGTCCATTTTTTTCCTTAACCTCAGTGTTGATGTTTACTCCAAATTTTCTCAATCTCAGAGTTGATGTATTTTTTTCCTCAACCTCAGAGTTGATGGTCATCCTTTTCTTTCTCAATCTCGGAGTCGGCATCTAGTCTTTTTCTCAACCTCAGAGTTGATGTTGTACTGTAGTTTTCAAACACTCGGTTATTCGAGTTGACGTCCCAGTCACCGTCCTTATATCTTACAATATATCCCTAGCTGAGTCATCTTTGTAGGTCTGTTGATTCTAATAACCTCCGGTTATGAGTCCACCTTCGGCTGGAAATCACTATGTCATTTCTCTCTCCACAGTTTGCAAATTTCCGGGTTCTTTTGGTATTCAATCTCCGTGTACCTTGAATGTCTGAAAGCCGTTGCTATCATCCTTTCAGGTCCAAGTCGATTGAATAGGGGCAGCTGTAGCACCCCAAAATTTGCCCTACCTTTTTCTAACCTTAACTGGCTTTTGTTTCGCACTCATTGTGCATATTCATTAGGTCATAACCTCATATTCATTCATTTGCATTGGCATGGGATTGAAGAGTGTTCTTGCTATTGGCATTTTCCCTTATTCAGAAGTTCATCAAGTTCTGAGGTGTTCTTATTCAGAGAGAGCATCAGAGGCCCAGGGTTTCTTCGTTGATTCAATTAAGGGTGCTATTGAGCTAGGGTTTGATGTTTTGACTTCTCAGGTCACTTCTTCATCATTGTGCACCTAAGGCAATGTGGTTCAGGGTTTCTTATCTTAGGTGTGGGTTTGCTGATATTCATCAATTAAAGATGGTGGTTAGGGTTTTGTGGTGAAGGCATTTTGGGTTATGGTACAAGAGATCCAGTTGTGAATTCATGTTGTGGTCAAGGCACTGTTGCCCGCTCTGTTGCTTATCATTTATTGTTGGGGATTCATCGAGAATACAAGTTTGGTTTGAATTGGAAGTTTGATTGATTATGTGGATTTCTTGGAATTCATTCTTCATTATCCATCTTTTCTAATGCTATATTTAGATGTCCATTTTCTATCCATTTTTGGTAATTTCCCTAATATCCATTCATTAACTATTTTCCCATTACAAATATCCAAAACCATATTTTTCTTAATTCACTCCATTCATAATCCATCTTTTTAATCCACATTTTTATTTTACCTATATTTCCAAATCCAATTCAACTCCATTTTTCCAATCCAATTAACCATTTCTTTCCATATCCAAATTGAATTCAACTTTCATTTTGTATCCACTTTTTTATTCTAAACCATATCCATTTGTTAAAACTATAATCCAACTTAGAACCATTTTTTTTATGTACATTTTAAAATTTGAATCTATTTCCATTCATGTTACTAATAACCAAATCAGATGATTCCATCAAGCTCATTACCAAAATAAAGGCCACGTGAATGAGAGAAAGTACATGGTGGTGATGTAAAGCCAAAGAAAAACAACATAGCAATATAAAGAAAATACATGGGTGCAGGTGCTATTCGCTTGTGAAAGGACCAACAGAATTTCACAACAAATAAATAGCAGAAAAAAGTACATAGTAGGTTGATGAGCAGAAAAAATAAAAAAAAAGTCACATCAGCTGAAGAAAATTCCAACAAGCAGTTTCAAAAGAGAAAAATTACACAGGAAAAATGTAAGACACGTGCAAAGCTACACCAATTCAAGGCCACAAACTCTTGATCCTTTTTCACAGCTCACTCTAATTACAACGTATTTTCTAACAGAATTACAAACTACAAAACGAGTGGGAAATATTCGTGATTAATTTCACGTGAACTCTCTAACAGAATTTCACTTAAAAATCCCAGACTACCCTCTGAATCATGTTATATAAACCCAGCAGATGCAGTGTAACAAGAGGATTCTCAGTAACAAGTTCAATCCCAAATTTCAGCTCCAAATGGAAAAAAACTATATTGAAATTGGGGGAAGAATTCTTCGTTTCTTCATACACTCTTCACCATTTTCAGAACTCATTCCACCTCATTTCACAATAACTTGAAAAATCACAGCCAAACACTTTTCATCACCTTCGATCTGCAACTCTGCATCAACAACAGTTCATATAACCTAGAAAATCATTCAATAATACGCAAAGACTCAGAGTATCAACAATTGGAATTCAACACTTGCAATCTTCATCATATCATCATCACCTTTGCAATTCAACAACAACAACGTTCAAAAACCAAGAACTCATAAGAAGAAGGCGGATTGCATCGAAAGCAAAAGCGAGAACGTGAAGTGAGAACGTAAAGCGCATACCTGAATTTGTGGATTGAAGAGTCCTCGGAGCGACTCCGATAGGTAAGTGTTTCTATCTGTTACGTCTTCTCCATTTTTTTTCGTTCGCATTGTACTATGTCATTTGCTCTGATTTGATTTATGTTGTTGTTGATCTTGGATTTGTTGTTCGTGCACACTTCCAATTTTTGTTGCTCTGGTGTTTTTGTTGTGTATAACCTCTGAGTGTTGTGCTCCGTGTTCCAATTTTGCCGCAACTTTTTCGGGAACGTTGAGAAAGGATGAGACGAGCGAGTTTTCGGTGCGGCGTCGTTATTTCCCGGCGTAGTTTGTGAGATGCGGAGAGCGTTATAATGTAGGAGATGACGAGAACGAAGGAAAGTGTTGAGAATGGTTGGCTCGATGTGAGAGGGAGTCACCGCGTGTTGGTTGAGAGGAAGGAGAAAGGAGAGAAGGGCGACGTGTCCACGACGGAGATATTGGAAGAAGAAAAAGAATGTCGAGGGTGGAGAAGCCATTGACGGTGTGGAGAAGAAGAAGTTTGAGGATATGGGAGTGAGTTAGCTAGGTTCACTGATGAGTTCTATCTCGTTCAAGTTGGATCGGGCTTTGCTAGGCCCAGGGTGAATTTCTGTTTCCACACACCCTCAATGTACTTCGTACTCCCCTTGGCTTCCTCTTGTTGAATTCAGTCGGCTCAAGCACAAGGCCCAGACGCCTAATATTATCCACACCACCCTCAATCAATGACCGCACCCCCTTCTGGCTGATTAGAGGATATTGGACCTCAGGCAGCCAACAGCCCATGCACCTGCCTTTTTCTTGCTGCACCTGTTTTTGTTAATTATTCTTTTTTGTTTTGGTTTTATTAATTGTTTAGTTAATTAATTTAGTATAATTAGAAGTTAGATCTTATATTTTTTTTTTCAGTTTTAGAATTAGATTAGAAATTAACTAGATATTAATTTTAGAATTAATTTTCTTTAGAATTAAATTTTCTTTTAATTAGATTATTTTTGAAATTAGATTTTAATTAGAGATTAGAATTTTAATTTTGATTTTGGTTTTAAGTAATTGTTTTTTAATTAAAAGTTAATTTTGATTTTCTTTTAATTAGATTAATTTTAGAATTAGAATTTAATTAGAAATTAACTTGAATTAATCTTAGGTTTAAATACTTTTTTTGATTAATCTTTAATTTTAGCTTTTAGTCTTAGAATTTAATCTTGATTAATTAGCATTTTAATTTTAACTTGGATATTCTTGATTAATTGTTGATCTTGATTTTCTCTCTGTACTTGAATTCCTCTTAACTTGGTTTTGTATTTGGTTTCTCTTTGTGATTGAGTCGTCTGGTGTTTACGTGTTGATTACTCTGTATTCACATGCTCCCTTAAGGCTTCTAGTCCGACTTAATTTCTGATTAAGCTCGGAGTAGGATAGACATTAGGTTTCAATCCATGCATGCTAACATTAGGTAGAATTTTGCCTTTTTACCTCAACCTTAGGGCCACCTTAGAATTCCCTTAGTGTTTTTCTTTTGACTGTGCGTCTCTCTCTTCTTTTTCGAAACAATAATCAAGGCACTTAATAAATACGATGAGTATTGTGCGCCACGAGCCTTAAGTACATTGGAAATGACGAGTGAGAGGTCTCCCTTCACTTTTCTAGAGTGTTTAGCATACGTCCCATTGGGGGCGACCATGCGACGCATTCGCTCCTATGTCATAGACTTTAGTGCAGTATGAGTCACAAACAAAGTCAATTCACTTCTTCAGGAGTGCTTCTTTGACGAATCCATTTTTTCTCTCGCCTCAGTGTGATCGAGACCGTTTCCCTTTTTTTTTGTAGTAGCGTGAACTACGGATGCTCTAATTCTCATTCCAGATGAGATACGTAGGCACAAGATGCGATATCTCGGCGAGCACACTAACAACTAACTTCTCTTTTTGTGTCTTGCCTCAGTGTGATTGAGACTTGTTAACCGACCCTTTTCTTTCGCCCCAGTGCGATCGAGACCCTTTTCGACCCGTAGGTCAAACTACGACTGCTCTAACTTCCTCCTTCTGTTTAGACTGAGGATACGTAGGTACGAGACATCGATGTCTTGGCGAACAACCTCCTCCCTTTAGTGCGTAGTCCGTCGAACTATGTCGACTCTGATTCTTCGTTCGTCCACGAAGATACGTAGGCATAGGATTGTGAGGATCCTTGCGAGTCTGTTTTTTCCCTTCCCATTTCCGTTTAGCAGTAGGCTTTAGATAACTCACCCTTTAATTAGACAACAAGTGTGGATCCCATCGAGTATGATGAACGCGTGGGGGTGCTAATACCTTCCCCTCGCGTAACCGACTCCCGAACCCAGACTATGGTTGCGATGACCATGTCTTCTCCCTTTTGAGGTTTCTTCAATTGTTTCCTTTCCATGCGTCAGGATAAATAACGTTCGGTGGCGACTCTTCTGTTCTGTTTCTGCCGGTTATTTTTTCGCAGTTGCGACAGAATGCAAACGATCCGATTGGAAATTACCCAAAACCTTTGTTACTATTAAAGTTTGAAACCCTTTTAACTATCGAACGACAACAATATACACAATCTCTGTGGATATGATAAAACACCCCCTAATTACTTTTCAAGAATATGATGATGTTCCTCCATTTGCAGACCCTTTTCTAGGAGACCCTCTAACACACTTTGAGATCATGTTGCTGGGTATGTTTGGGTTGGTGAGGTATTTTTGTTAACAATTGTTATTTATATGTTTTAAATACTTGCCATGCGACTGATATTTTGTTTTTTTAACAGGAGTGCGATTGTTTGAAGTCTATTAACCACAACAAAAATATTCTAAAGATTTATCAGCCTAAGGATCATTGGTTTAAGAGTGTCGTCCAGTACTCCGATCTTGCAGGCTTGGTTGTGTTCTTCTAGGTACAAGAACATTAGCCTTGGTATGCAAGGGTCTTTTGCTGAGAGATGACATAAGGAAACACCATATTTTCACTTCCCCAATGCGAGATGACGATTGCACTATAAGGCATCACTTGCCTTTGACACGCCGCAAGTGCACGACTATGCTGTTGGAACAAGATTTGTTCATGGCATATATTCCTTGGATTTTGATGATAACAAAGTATTTAAAGAACAATGGTTATATTTGATGTGTGTTTCTTGTATGCAGGTTCTAATACTTGTAAGTATTTAGATACAAAATCTGTTATACAATGGCACACTTGAGAGAAGTTGAATTGCTAGCTTTTATTGATGCAGAATCTGAAGAACATTTGCAAAGTGATGTCTGACGTAGACTCTGAAGCTGAAAGTATCAATAGAAGAAGAAGCAATATAATTGCCTCTAAACTTGGTAAATGTTGAAGGTGAGAAAAGTACACAAGAAGCAACAAAAAAGTACCTTCCCTTAGTATAACCAACCCCCGTACCTTTGATATGCCTTTTGCTTAGCTTTTAGCCTTACTTTTTGCTTTGCATGTTATTTATGGGTTTTTTTCGATCTTTTCTCCATTCCCTTGGAAAAATAAAAGTTCGGTGGCGATATCTTTTGTTTGGCGAGTCAAGCTAATTGATAGCTTTAGTCTCCGACTCGCCACCACGACAATACCTTTTATACAAAATCAAAAGATGATCATAGTACAATGCAAAATAATGGGGTTATGGTTAAGGACGAATCCATGTATTTCTCTAGTTCGAAAGATAAGAATTCAATATTTGCATCTAGTGGGTTCTATGGTGTCATTGAGGAGATTTGGGAGATTGATTATGTTATCTTCAAAGTGTCTTTATTTAAATGCAAATGGGTTCTCAATAATATTAATTGTGTACAAACTGATGACTTAGGATTCACCTGGGTTAACCTTGGCAAGGCAAATTATATGACCGAACCATTCATCATGGCTTCACAAGCAAAACAAGTTTTCTATATGACTGACCCTTCAGACACATCGGGAAATGATTAATCGTTCTCTGAGGAAAAGACATTTGTAGTAGTGATGAAAGTTTTGATATTCCTTCTACTCATTCTTACACAACAAAAGTGCCTACCACATATGATGAAGTTGATAGAGATGATGTGCATGTTATTCGTATCGATCATAATAAAGGCATATGGAAAAATTAACAAGTAAGTATTGTATTCTTTATCCATAATTTTATGTAAGTTATTATTTATAATTATATTTACTAACAAGTATGATAATTTGAAATTGTAGGTGTTTAAAGTCAAGACACCAAGAGACAAAGAAACCAACACACTAAGATCCAATTATATGATGTTATATAATGTTTTTAGGTTGTTTTGTGTCATTTTTATTTTGATGTAATATATATATAAAATGTTGGTTCTTAATCCAATGTACGGATTTGATGTAATACAATACAATTATTGTTATGATACAATTGTTGTTTATGTTCTGATACGGTTCACAAAAATACAGCTTAAAAAATGGAAAAATTTTAAAAAGCAGAAATATATTTTTTTAAAAAGCTGATAATTTAATGACGGTTGTTAAATATGACCGTGGTTGTAGAGTGAACGTTGTCCAGAATAATATATATACCAAAAAGGCGTTGTTGAGAATCGAACCTGGGACCTTTAATATATTACAACGGTTCGTTAAAGCAATCATGGTAATATGTCACACGCTTTCAGGTTTTCTACAACAGTCATACGACCGTGATTGTAAGTAACGTATATACAACCACACGTTACATAACAACGTCCGGTCCTGTGTGATAATATATCATTTCCAACTGTTGTTGTATATGTTTTCTATAGTAGTGAAGTCTGTTACTGAGATTAGAAGTTTCGTTGAGTTAGCTGGTTATTATCGCAGGTTCATAGAAGGTTTTCGAAGTTGGTAATGCCTTTAACTCAATTGACTCGAAAGGTTAAGCTTATGTGTGGGATGTTACTTATGAACAAAGTTTTGTAGAGCTCAAGAAGAAATTATTGTCTGGTTCAGTTTTGATTCTACCGAATCCGATTGAACCTTTTGTAGTATATTGTGATGCTTCAAAGATGGGTCTAGGAGGTGTGCTGATGCAGAACGGCCAATTGGTTACTTATGCTTCTAGACAATTGAAAGTTCATGAAAGGAATTATCCTACCCACGAATTAGAGTTAACTACTGTTGTGTTTGTACTTAAAATTTGGATACATTACCTTTTTGTTTCCAGGTTTGAAGTGTTCAGTGATCACAAGAGTTTGAAATATTTATTCGATCAGAAATAACTGAATATGAGGTAGATGGGATGGCTCGAGTTCCTGAAAGATTATGATTTTGGTCTAAATTACCATTTGGGTAAAGAGAATATCGTAGTTTTTGCATTGAGCAGGAAGTCCTTACACATGTCGATGCTTATGGACAAACTCGGCTACCTCTTTCTTCATGCCAGGCCACCAAAACAATTTCTTCAAGTCTTGATACATTTTAGTAGCACTAGGATGAATACTCAACCCTCTCATATGACCTTTTTCAAGAATGATTTTTTTAAGTTCTAGTACATCTGGAATGCAAACTCTGTTTCTGAATTTGATAACATCGTTCTCGTCGACTCAGAAGTCACCACCTTCACCTCGGTTAATCAATACTAACCAGTCAATAAATCCTAAGTCGGTCTTTTGGCCTTCTCTGATTTCTTACAGAATGCCACTAGTCAACTTCAACATACCCAACTTAACACTGTTAGGAGTTCCTTCACACACCAAACACATATCTTTGAATTGCTTGATCAACTCTGATCTGTCAGAAATGAAAGATTGGACATCAGAAGACGTTGGGTCTGATGCAACCATTGAGCATTCCAGAGTGGAAATGGGATAGTATTTTTATGGATTTTGTGACAAGTCTGCCTAAGACAATGAAGGGATGTGACTCCATTTGGGTTATTGTGGATAGGAAAACTAAAACAACTCATTTTATTTCGATTAAGATCAGTTGTCCTTTAAATAAATTGGCAGAGTTGTATATTGAGAAGATTTTTAGTTTGAATGGTATTCTTTCAAGTATTGTGTCAGATCGAGATCCGATATTCACCTGAAGATTTTGGGAGAGTTCGCAGAAGGCGTTGGGTACCAAATCAAGGTTGAGTTCTGCTTATCATCCACAGACGGGTGATCAAATAGAAAGGACTATTCAATCTTTAGAGGATTTGTTCAGAGCTTGTGTGCTAGAACAAGGAGGTGCTTGGGATAGCTATTTGCCTTTGATTAAGTTCACTTATAATAACAATTTCTATTCTAGTGTTGGAATGGCACCGTTCAAGGCTTTTTATGGGAGGAGATGTAGAACTCCTTTGTGTTGGTATGAATCAGGCGAAAGTGTTGTGCTCGAACCGGATTTTGTTCAAGAAACGTCTGAAAAGATTAAATTTATTCAGAAGAAGATGAGAGCTTCTCATATTCGAATTAAGAGCTACCATGATAAGAGGTAGAAAACACTTGAGTTCTAAGAGGGGGACCATGTGTTTTTTAGAGTTACCCCAGTAACCAATGTTGATCGAGCCTTGAAGTCTCGAAAGCTCACGCCACATTTTGTTTGTCCCTACCATATCTTGCAGAAGATAAGAGATGTGGCCTATCTGATTGCCTTGCCACCATCGCTTGCTAATCTTCATGACATGTTTCATGTGTCTCAGTTGAGGAGATACATTCCAAATCCATCTCATGTGATCCAAGTGGATGATATACAGGTGAGAGAGAACCTGACTGTTGAGACATCGCCCATGTAAATAGAGGATTGAAAAGTGAAGCAGTTGTGTGATAAGGAGATGGACTTGGTAAAAGTAGTGTGGGGAGGGCCAACTGGTGGAAGCATGACTTGGGAGCGGGAGGAGCAGATGAGAAAGTCGTATCTGACTCTGTTTTCCTAAGGTAATTTTCTAGGGCGAAACTTCCGTAAGTGGGAGAGAGTTGTAACACCCCATTTTCAATTATTCATTTTTATCGAAATATTTGTGAATTAAGTATGTATTTGTGTGCTTTGAATTATTGATGGGTTGGGTTAATTAAAATAATTAGGTGGTGTAGAAATTAATGGAATTGTTAGGAGTTCTTTTAGTGATTAAATAATAAGAGTATTTATTTAATCAGGTGAAAATATAGGAATATTAAAATAATAATGAAAATAAGGATGTGTAGATGAATTAAGGGTAAGCTGGTAAATTATGGAGAGGAGTTGCGGTAATAAAGGGAAAACATAATTAGGAGGAATATGGTTATTAGAAATAGGAGAGAGGTGGAGAAAGAGTCAGTTTTGCTTAGTACGTGAAAACTTGAAAGAGTAAAAAGAAGGGCTAGGGCAAGAGGAAGGAGAGGAAGGGCTTAGAGTAAAGTTCAAGTATCATTTCATCTTTTCTAGAATAATTAGGTAGGGGGAGATTATTCATTTATAGGTGCTATATCATGAAAGGGTAGGGAGGTGTCCTTTGGACTCCATTGGGAATTGTGAGTTCTATGATGTTGACAAATTTGATAAATGATGATGTGTTTTGTGATTGTATTTGTGATTCAATTGTTGTGATGTGTTGGTGAATGATCTGCTGTCGTACATGGGTCAAAAACGAGTTTTAGAAAAATGTAGTAACGGGAAGCGACACTCGGATGTCGTATCGCAAGGATTCTTGTTGAGAATTTAACCAACTGAAAATGATTTGGGGGGGGGGGGGTTCGAATTAGGTTTCGAAAAGCTATGAGAAAAAGTGATTAAAAATAAGTGATTATAAAATAAGTTAATCTGATGTTTGTTCTCCTACTTATCATTGATCATATAACTACCAAGCCCTAAGTGGATTTCATTCTCTTTCGATCATAGTAACAATAGTAAGCATGGTTGAATTACTATATGATTTATGTTCCTAAATCCGAATTAAGCAAACAGATAATGCAAACACGAACTAAGCAAACGCGATTACGATTAACAGAACATATATCAATCAACTTAATTCAATCATATTCTATAAAATATACAATTGAATTAAGCAAACAACGGCAACTGAATAAGCATTCAGAAATATATATAGAATTGAAAAGAGAATTGAATTTACTTGGAAAATATATTAACCTCAAAGTGAACGGAGATACGGTTACAGCAGATCAACTCAAAGAGTTTAGTTCTCCATGGAATACGTAAAAAGCAAAGACAAATCGTGAATAATCAAAAGGTTCTGAACATTGTAAGGCTGAAAACCTTATAAACAAAATAAGGTTTTTCACTACTGACTCAAACTGGGTCGGAAACATAAACCAGACCCAAAAAAATGACCTGAAACAAATTATTTTCTAAAGTCAGAATTCGGGTTCTGAATTCAACGACTTATTTAACCATCTTTCACTCCGAATCAGCTTCTGCATAAATCATGAAAGTTGTAGCTCTCTATCTTAGCTTTCCATCGACAGGTAGAACACGCATAACGGCATCCCGTAGCTCAAGTTATGACCTGCGCAGTGAAAGGTATCAAATAAGTGTTAATGCTGAAAAATAAGCTGCGAAAATAAAATAAAGGTAGAAACAAACTTAAATATGAAAACACATTAAAATACTAAAAACACTCAAATAAACTGCAGGAATGCCTAAGTACAAACATAAGAGAATGTGCATTAAAATGCACTGATCAATTTCCCGTACACTTGAACTTTTGCACTCCGAGCAAAATAGAAATCAAAACTCAAGAACCACAACTACATTCAGATACTCATTCTAGGCTACAAACTCTTCTTCGGTTAAGATAGCATCAATGGGTACTAATCTTCCACACTAAGGATATCGTAAGAACACAAATTCGCAATTGTGCATTCATAAGCCTCCCTCCCATTAGAATCATGTTATTATGCTTAAGCCTAACTTACTCATCCTCTTTTTTGCTCTCTTTCATACTAGCGCAATCACATTAAACCCGTTTTCTCTACACACTCATAGTAAGGTGACCGGTTAGTGTCTCTGATCCTTTTTGCACGTGGTTCTGGTAATTAAGTGGCATAACCTTTTGCTTACCCAATTGTAGTTGCAAGGATCGGACCGAAATCCGCCCTACCAAGTTCAGCACCAGATACCTCTGAACCAACTAACAACGGGTCTTATTATCATGTTTTGGTAGGTTCTACAACCGTTGGGTTAAGTGACCGGGTGAGGGTCACCAAACTTAGAAGGTGTATTCCCTATTTTTTTTATTTTAATGAAAACTTGGATTACTCACTTATTTTCATCGGCTTCCTTACGTAAAGCGTGTGTGAGATGGTGCTGACTGCTAAGATAAACTTTTCAAGAGCTATTAAAAGATGAGAACTCAAGGCTATGTCATAGCAAGTATTCAAAATGATTTCCAAATTCAGGAGACTTAAGGTGTTAAAACGATATTGATCTTGTGAACTTTTCCCAAGTCTCCACAACTAACCTCAAATTAATCTATGGCCTAAAACTTTAAAAAAAATGCCTAGTGTTTCTAAAACAAAACAAAACAAAACAAAATAAAACAAGTAAAACAAAAACAAAGAAAACAAAGAAAATAAATGATTCCCCCCCTCCTCCCCACACACTTAAAACAAGCATTGTC
Organism: Lathyrus tuberosus; assembly: GCA_022829125.1. Lineage (NCBI taxonomy): Eukaryota > Viridiplantae > Streptophyta > Magnoliopsida > Fabales > Fabaceae > Lathyrus > Lathyrus tuberosus. Next base: position 777,532 of record JALAZF010000299.1, on the reverse strand, counting down.
CTCAATGAAAGGACATAACTATTAAAGTTGAGGGAAATGAAAGAACACACCCGAGTAGTCAAGGTGGATAGGTGATCACATAAGCAGCCTTTCCTAAAGAGAGATCATTTACGCTTTCCTCTTCCATCAATGTGGGGCTCTCTTTGATGTGGTGAAATTTGAAGTTATTATCAGAGCTCTCGCTTTCGCTTTGTATTCCGAGATCAAAAAATGATCCTAGAAAAGTGGAAGTCTGGTCCATCCAATTAAATCGCTTTTGGGGTTGCCTAAACTCAAGAATGCTAACCAAGGTCCATCCAATGCGCTTCTTATGTTCCTGCAATGATTTCTCTTCATGCACAAATTCAAATAAATTATTAGGAAGTGGTTTCAGCTCTAAGGAGGGTGGTTTCTCGATGGATGGTTTGTTCCAGGCAGCCGGGGTGTTGAGAGCTTCATCTACATGTACAACTTCATTTGCAACCTCATCTGTAGTAAAAATATCAACTTGCAAGGAAACCTCAATTTCAGCACAAACATAGCAAATTTTAGTGTCAGTATAGTCATCACATGAGTAACTATCATCAAAATCAGACAATGATGGAAAATCACCTGCAAACAAATCAATACAAGTATCATCAACCAACTCAGAAATTAATTCAATTTGAAAAACAGAATCTCTTCTTCATCAATCTTCTTACTTTTCTGTACTCTATGTGGGAAAGGTATCTTAGGTACATACTCTTTTTCGTTTTACTCAACAACAACAGAAGGCTCAGGTTCAGGTTCAGGTGTGACCTCAACAACTTTCTCATTTTTTTCAGGGGCAGAATCTGTAAATTTTCTGGATCGCAAGGATATTGCACTCACATTAGGACCTTTAGGATTCACCACTGTTTGAGCAAGTAGTTGGTTTGATGCTTGAGCTTGTTGTATGACATTCATTGAAGTGGCAAGTTGTCCAATCTGTATTTCCAAAGTCTGAAAATTAGAATCTATTTGTTGTTGAAACTTGATATTATTTGTAGCCATTTGGTTGAAAAGGTCCTCTAGTGAATGTTTAGAAGGTGCAGAGCACACAACTTCTAATTCCTTCATATGCTTATGTGGATCCTCACCTGCAAGATCATTAAACCTTGGCAACAAGCGTATTAAACCACATTTCAATTCGAAAGGTACAGTAACAACTGGATATTCAATACATAAAGCATTATAATTCACTTCAGGGGCAATGAGTTCTCTAAGCATTTTTTGGTTAGCCATATTAAATTTAATAGGAAAAAAATTAACAAAGAATGAGAAAATACAAAACCAATTCAGCAATTCAACAAATGCAGAAATACCAACAATGTCCCTATTGAGAAAAAGAGTAAAAAAATAGAAAAGCGATTAAAATAAAATCTAAAAATTATAAAGATATGACTAAAAATCAAATCAAATCAGAATAAATCTCTACAAAAAATTTTGGATTTTTTTGAAAATATGCAAATAGATAATAAATCAAATAATATAGAAAAATAAGGAATTTGCGATTTTCAGGATCAAAATCTTTTATAATTTTATTCTAAATAAGTAATGTTCGTTGATTTTTTTCTGATTTTCTAGAAAAAAATTCGGAGCAAATCGAAACAGTAGCTTTCAAACTTACCTGACAGACTGAAATGCTTATCACTGTACTACAACCCTGAAAATCAACAAGCAAAAACAAAAAACAAACAAAAAACAAAAAACTCTAACAAAACTCTAAAATTGGCTAAAATAAACAAGAATCCCCGGCAACGGCGCCAATTTGATCAGCTGTCGTACACGGGTCAAAAACGAGTTTTAGAAAAATGTAGTAACGGGAAGCGACACTCGGATGTCGTATCGCAAGGATTCTTGTTGAGAATTTAACCAACTGAATACGATTGGGGGGGTTTCGAATTAGGTTTCAAAAAGCTATGAGAAAAAGTGATTAAAAATAAGTGATTATAAAATAAGTTAATCTGCTGTTTGTTCTCCTACTTATCGTTGATCATATAATTACCAAGCCCTAAGCGGATTTCATTCTCTTTCAATCATAGTAACAATAGAAAGCGTGATTGAATTACTATATGATTTATGTTCCTAAATCCGAATTAAGCAAACAGATAACGCAAACACGAATTAAGCAAGCGCGGTTACGATTAACAGAACATATATCAATCGAATTAATTCAATCCTATTCTATAAAATATGCAATTGAATTAAGCAAACAACGGCAACCGAATGAGCATTCAGAATTATAGATAGAATTGAAAAGAGAATTGAATTTACATGGAAAATATATTAACCTCAAAGTGAACGGAGATACGGTTACAGCAGATCAACTCAAAGAGTTTAGTTCTCCATGGAATACGTAAAAAGCAAAGACAAATCGTGAATAATCAAAAGGTTCTGAACATTGTACGGCTAAAAAACTTATAAATAAAATAAGGTTTTTCACTACTGACCCAAACTGGGTCGGAAACATAAACCAGACCCAAAAAAACGACCCGAAACAAATTATTTTCTAAAGTCAGAATTCGGGTTCTGACTTCAACAACTTATTTGACCATCTTTCACTCTGAATCAGCTTCTATGTAAATCATGAAATTTGTAGCTCTCTGTCTTAGCTTTCCATCGACTGTTAGAACGCACAGAACGACATCCTGTAGCTCAAGTTATGATCTGTGCAGTGAAAGGTATCAAATAAGTGTTAATGCTGAAAAATAAGCTGCGAAAATAAAATAAAGGTAGAAACAAAATAAATATGACAACACATTAAAATAGTAAAAACACTCAAATAAGCTGCAGGAATGCCTAAGTACAAACATAAGAGAATGTGCATTAAAATGCACTGATCAAATTCCCCCGCACTTGAACTTTTGCACTCCGAGCAAAATAGAAATCAAAACTCAAGAACCACAAAAGCATTCAGATACTCCTTCTAGGCTACAAACTCTTCTTCGGTTAAGATAACATTGATAGGTACTAATCTTCCACACTAGGGATATCGTAAGAACACAAATTCGCAATTGTGCAGTCATAAGCCTCCCTCCCATCAGAATCATGTTATTATGCTTAAGCCTAACCTACGCATCCTCCGTTTTGCTCTCTTTCATTCTAGAGCAATCACATTAAACCCGTTATCTCTACACACTCATAGTAAGGTGACCGGTTAGTGACCCTGATCCTTTTTGCATGGGGTTCTGGTAATTAAATGGCATAACCCCTTGCTTACCCAATTGTAGTTGCGGGGGATAGGACCGTAATCCGCCCTACCAAGTTCAGCACCAGATACCTCTGAACCAACTCACAACGGGTCTTATTATCATGTTTTGGTAGGTTCTACAACCGTTGGGTTAAATGACCGGGTGAGGGTCACCAAACTTATAAGGTGCATTCCCTATTTTTTTTTATTTTAATGAAACCTTGGATCACTCACTTATTTTCATCGGCTTCCTTACGTAAAGCGTGTGTGAGATGATGCTGACTGCTAAGATAAACTACTCAAGAGCTATTAAAAGATGAGAACTCAAGGCTATGTCATAACAAGTATTCAAAATGATTTCCATATTCAGGAGACTTAAGGTGTTAAAACGATATCGATCTTGTGAACTTTTCCCAAGTCTCCACAACTAACCTCAAATTAATCTATGGCCTAAAACTTAAAAATAAATGCCTTGTGTTTCTAAAACAAAAAAAAAACAAAAAAAAAAAAACAAAACAAAACAAAACAAAAACAAAGAAAACAAAGAAAATAAATGATTCCCTCCCCCACACTTAAAACAAGCATTGTCCTCAATGAAAGGACATAACTATTAAAGTTGAGGGAAAGGAAAGAACACACCCGAGTAGTCAAGGTGGATAGGTGATCACTTAAGCAGCCTTTCCTAAAGAGAGATCTTTTACGTTTTCCTCTTCCATCAATGTGGGGCTCTCTATGATGCGGTGAAATTTGAAGTTATTATTAGAGCTCTCGCTTTCGCTTTGTATTTCGGGATCAAAAAATGATCCTAGAAAAGTGGAAGTGTGGTCCATCCAATTAAATCGCTTTTGCAGCTGCCTAAACTCAAGAATGCTAACCAAGGTCCATCCAATGCCCTTCTTATGTTCCTGCAATGATTTCTCTTCATGCACAAATTCAAATAAATTATTAGGAAGTGGTTTCAGCTCTAAGGAGGGTGGTTTCTCGACGGATGGTTTGTTCCAGGCAGCCGGGGTGTTGAGAGCTTCATCTACATGAACAACTTCATTTGCAACCTCATCTGCAGTAAAAATATCAATTTACAAGGCAACCTCAATTTCAGCACAAACATAGCAAATTTTAGTGTTAGTATAGTCATCACATGAGTAACTATCATCAAAATCAGACAATGATGGAAAATCAGCTGCAAACAAATCAATACAAGTATCATCAACCAACTCAGAAATTAATTCAATATGAAAAACAGAATGCTCTTCTTCATCAATTTTCTTACTTTTCTGTACTCTATGTGGGAAAGGTATCTTAGGTACATACTCTTTTTCTTTTTCCTCAACAACAACAGAAGGCTCAGGTTCAGGTTCAGGTGTGACCTCAACAACTTTCTCATTTTTTTCGAGGCATAATCTGTAACTTTTCTGGATCACAAGGATATTGCACTCACATTAGGACCTTTAGGATTCACCACTGTTTGAGCAATTAGTTGGTTTGGTGCTTGAGCTTGTTGCATGACATTCATTGAAGTGGCAAGTTGTCCAATATGTATTTCCAAAGTCTGAAAATTAGAATCTATTTATTGTTGAAACTTGATATTATTTGTAGCTATTTGGTTGACAAGTTCCTTTAGTGAAGGTTCGGAAGGTGCAGAGCACACAACTTCTAATTCCTTCATATGCTTATGTGGATCCTCACCTGCAAGACCATTAAACCTTGGCAACAAGCGTATTAAACCACATTTCAATTTGAAAGGTACAGTAACAGCAGGATATTCAATACATAAAACATTATAATTCACATCAGGGGCAACGAGTTCTCTAAGAGTTTTTTGGTTAGCCATATTAAATTTAATAGGAAAAAAATTAACAAAGAATGAGAAAATACAAAACCAATTCAGCAATTCAACAAATGCAGAAATACCAACAATGTCCCTATTGAGAAAAAGAGTGAAAAAATAGAAAAGTGGTTAAAATAAAATCTAAAAATTATAAAGACATGACTAAAAATCAAATCAAATCAGAATAAATCTCTACAAAAAATTTCGGTTTTTTTTGAAAATATGAAAATAGATAATAAATCAAATAAAATAGAAAAATAAGGAATTTGCGATTTTCAGGATCAAAATTTTTTATAATTTTATTCTAAATGAGTAATGTTTGTTGATTTTTTTTTTCTGATTTTCTAGAAAAAAATTCGGAGCAAATCGAAACAGTAGCTTTCAAACTTACCTGACAGGCTGAAATGCTTATCACTGTACTGCAACCCTGAAAATCAACAAGCAAAAACAAAAAACAAACAAAAAACAAAAAACTCTAACAAAACTCTAAAATTGGATAAAATCAACAAGAATCCCCGGCAACGGCGCCAATTTGATCCGCTGTCGCACACGGGTCAAAAACGAGTTTTAGAAAAATGTAGTACGGGAAGCTTCACTCGGATGTCGTATCGCAAGGATTCTTGTTGAGAATTTAACCAACTGAAAATGATTTGGGGGGGGGGTGGGTTTCAAATTAAGTTTCAAAAAGCTATGAGAAAAAGTGATTAAAAATAAGTGATTATAAAATAAGTTAATCAGCTGTTTGTTCTCCTACTTCTCATTGATCATATAATTACCAAGCCTTAAGCAGACTTCATTCTCTTTCGATCATAGTAACAATAGCAAGCGTGATTGAATTACTATATGATTTATGTTCCTAAATCTGAATTAAGCAAACAGATAACACAAACACGAATTAAGCAAACGCAGTTACGACTAACAGAACATATATCAATCAAATTAATTCAATCTTATTCTATAAAATATGCAATTGAATTAAGCAAACAACAGTAACCGAATAAGCATTCAGAATTATAGATAGAATTGAAAAGAGAATTGAATTCACTTGGAAAATATATTAACCTCAAAGTGAACGGAGATACGGTTACAGCAGATCAACTCAAAGAGTTTAGTTCTCCATGGAATACGTAAAAATCAAAGACAAATCGTGAATAATCAAAAGGTTCTGAACATTGTACGGCTGAAAACCTTATAAACAAAATAAGGTTTTTCACTACTAACTCAATCTAGGTCGGATACATAAAGCAGGCCCAAAAAAACGACCCGAAACAAATTATTTTCTAAAGTCAGAATTCGGGTTCTTACTTCAACGACTTATTTGATCATCTTTCACTCCGAATCAGCTTCTGTGTAAAACATGTAAGTTGTAGCTCCCTGTCTTAGCTTTCCATCGACTGGTAGAACGCACAGAACATCATCCCGTAGCTTAAGTTATGACCTACGCAGTGAAAGATATCAAATAAGTGTTAATGCTGAAAAATAAGCTAGGAAAATAAAATAAAGGTAGAAACAAACTTAAATATGAAACACATTAAAATAGTAAAAACACTCAAATAAACTATAGGAATGCCTAAGTACAAACATAAGAGAATGTGCATTGAAATGCACTGATCAGTGAACTTGTCATTGAATTATACTGATATGTGGCTAATGTTGTGTTGAATTCTTGAGTTTTTATGGTGAATTGAGTTGTCCCTAGATGGTGAATCAAATGAATAATTCATGAAAAACTTAATATGTTTATGATCTATACAATAAAATAGGTGTGATAATTTTGATACATCATGAATCAGAGTAAATTAGAAGTCTATAATTGGGTCTGGTATAACACTGAGCGATTGGAAACTAGGCACTGTCACATAACAACAAAAATGGGATTTTTGACAAAACACACAGTGACAATCTGTTGTTCCTAAATAACAACCAATTGCACTAGTGTAAATTTTGGAAGAAAAAACTGTTACAATCCATTGTCGTTAGGTGGCAATCCATTGTCAGTAGTGACAATCCATTATCGTTAGATGGCATTCTATTGTCATGCTTTAGAAAAAGTAATTTTTGGGTCTGGCAGGTTTGGTGACAATCGGTTGTCACTTTGTCTCAATCAGTTGTCATTGTATCATATTTTGAAAAATTTTCTACATGCTTTGACGTTTTACCTCATAAATTTTTAACCGTGTATTCAATTGATGTGCCGTTTAAGGTGTTAGGAAGCTCACACTCAGAGCTATAACATGATAGAAATAAGTGAATATTTTAAGTGTTATTCCTATGCCTACTATGTTGGTGATGTTTTGTTCATATGTTCGGTTAATGATTTCTTGTAACTGTTGTGATAATGTTGATGTAATTATGAGATGAATTGTTATACATATAATGATAGCAAGTTGAGTTGAGATATATAGTTTAAGTGTGGAAACTACTCTATCATTATTGTACAGGAATCATACGGTTCGATATGATACAATTAATTGTTGTTGAAATGTTGTGACGATGCATTCATTCATCCATGCATCTTATATTGTTGTTATTGGTGAAATGGGAGGGGGTCTCGGTGAGGGGACTAATGACTGTCCTAAGCTCGGTGTGGGGATCATGTGTTTGGTAGATGGAACCTGGTTCATTATGAGAACCATTGTTGAGATCAATACAACATCTATATAAATCATTAATGTGTTGTGAGTTGCATTGCATGGATAGATGCATATGATTGTGTTGTGGGTGAGTTATGAATACTTATGGATGTGGTGCATGATTGATTTCTATGTGAATAACTATTTAGTGAATTACTCTGATTATGTATGCACTGTTAATTATTTGAATGTATTTCTCACCCCTTCTGTTTGAATGTTGCCTTTACATGAGCATCGTGCAGATACTTAGAAGTAGATCTCGCTGAAGTAAGTGGAAGTTGGTTCTTGGAATATGTCCTAAGTTTATCATTTTGATTAGTGGTGTCTTGCTCTGATTATGTAGCATCGGGTTTGGAACACTTGTTTTACTTATTACGTTTCTTATGTTGAAGTTAAATATCGTTTTTGTTTTGTGGAGATTCCGACTGATTCGTTCGAGTTGATTGATATAACTCCTTTCATTTATGTTATGAAAGTTGATGTTTGAGAATAAATGTCATGAGATGTTGTACCTTTAATAATTGTTTAGCGATGATTCTGATGCAATGATACCCTAAGTGAAGGTGAGCATGGAATGCCATGTTTTATGTGAATTAATGTAACCCGTGTTACAGAGCAGGATATGTGAGATGTGAGTGACACTCTATGTGGTTGTACATTTTATTAAATTATGGAATAATTTGTATGTGGGGTTGTAGGGTGTTACAGAGATCCACTAGAGAAATGAGAAAAGCTATTCAGAATGATTACATAGTCTTTCTCCAAGAACATGAGGAAAATAATGGTATGATGGAAGATGATCCAATCAACTTTTTCCAAGCCATGCAGGATTCCAACTTGGAAAAGTAGATTGAAGCAATGAATGATGAATATAAGTCCATGCAAGACAATAAGGTTTGGGAACATGCCCCGTTACTAGAAGATGTGAAACCCATTGGTTACAAATGGATTTTTAAGACTAAGCGGGATTCTAATGCTAATATGGAGAGGAATAAGGCTCGTCTTATGGCTAAGGATTATACCCAAAAGGAAGGGATTGATATTAAAGAGACTTTCTCTCTGGTATTGTTGAAAGACTCTTTTAGGACGATCATGGATCTTGTTGCACATTGTGATTTGGAACTCCATCAAATGGATATCAAGACAACATTCCTCAATGGCAACGTTGATGAAAGGATATATATGATGCAACACAAAAACTTTGTGTTGAGAGTCTCTAAGAATATGGTTTACAAATTGACAAAATCTATTTATGGACTAAAGAAGGCGTCTCGTCAGTGGTACTTCATGCTTCATGAAGTAATTATATCATTTGGTTTTGAGGTGAATGTTGATGAAGATTGTGTGTATCATAAATTTAGTGGAAGCAAGTACACATTTTGATCATGTATGTTGATGACATATTGCTTGCTTCCTATGATATAGGCATGACACACGAAACCAAGAAATTTCTATCAAGAAAATTAGAAATGAAAGATCTTGGTGACACCTCCTTTGTATTAGGAATTCTGATACACCGAGACCGATCTTAAGGTATTCTAGGATTATCACAAAGGAGCTATATCGAAAAGGTACTTAAAAGGTTTGACATATAGGAATGTAAACCAATGTACACTTTAATTGCTAAGGGAGATAAATTTACTCTCAGCCAATGCCTAAAAGGAAACTTAGAAATTCAAGGAATGTAAAAGATTCCTTATGCATCGGCTGTAGGGAATACGATGTATGCCTAAGTCTGTACGCGTCTGGATATTGCATTCATGGTTGGGGGTGTTAGGAAGATATTTGAGCAATTCAATAATGGATAATTGGAAAGTAGCCAAAGAGGTTACGAGGTATTTAAAAAAGAATAAAAGATTATACGCTCACATATAGGAGGTCAGACTAGTTAGAGATCACCAGATACTCTGACTTAGATTTCGCTGGACGCCAAGATAGTAAAAGATCCACTTCAGCCTATACCTACATGTTGGCTGGCGTTACAGTTTCTTGGCGCAATGCCAAAAAAACTCTTACAGCTTAATCCTAATGGCATCCAAATTTATAACATGTTTTGAGGCATCTAACCATGGTATTTAGTTTAGGAACTTTGTTACGAGGCTGCGAATTGTGGAAGGAAATGAAATACCACTTAAGGTATACAATGACAATAAACCAACCGTCCTATATTTCAATAATAATAGGAGCTCGATTAAGTCAAAACATATTGACATCAAGTTCCTAGTTGTTAAGGAAAGGGTACAAAGTGATCAGATTTCCATAGAAAACTTAGGGACAAACTCCAAGATAGTCGATCCTCTTACAAAAGGTCTTATGCCCAAGGTGTTTCAATGAACACACTGGTCACATGGGTGTTTTACAGTTTGATAAATCTTTAGTTTATTGGGAGTTAGTCATTTATGAGTTTTGTGTTCTATTTTTGGTATTATGTATGCATACTATGTTTTTGGATATTTCCCAACTAAAAAGTTTGATATTCAACTATTTACACTTTGTATAATAAGGTTATTGAATGATCTCAATAAAGTAAAGTAGGGCCAGTTGAAAATTGACATGTACATACCAACTTCATGTGATTTTCATGCTACACATTTTATGATGAATCTATGTTATTTAGTTATGTCACTATTAGTGATTATTGATGGGTTTTAGTTGTGATTGATATAACTAAAATCACTTTGGTTCTATATACTGTCATAGATAATAAACGAGATAATTTGAATATGCTTGAAGTATATAATGGCAAATTTTGAGCTCATAAAGTATGATACGCGTGTAAAATTACATATGTGACCAGTTGGAGATTGTTAGAATTTTGGGTCTTAAATATAAAATTACATGTGTTAGGGTCATTATTTAATTAGCTGAAACTATAATGGTCTTATTAATATTAAGTTTGTGGCTTAAAGCATAAATGTCATTAAATGTAAGGTTATCATGTAGATACCATAAGTCAATAGTTAATTTAATGAGGGGGAAATTAGAATATTGAAAAGTTAAGAAATAACCCTAAGGTTATTTATATGGATTATGATCCCCATTTGTAGAGCAATCAAAACATATTATTTATATTAGAATTCTCTCTTCATCCCCACCAAAAGAGATTCAAGAAACCCTATGGAACTTTACAAATCGGAAGTTCACATATCCATATTCGTAAACCTTCAACGATTTCATTAGAAAACTCAAGTACACTTCAATTTTCATTCTCCAATTGAATTCATGTATGAGTTTATGGGATGTGAATTGATGAGTTATCGACCCATATGGATTAATTTAGAGTTATGTTCTTGATTTCTATATGAATAAAAAATCATTTGCTATGTAGAACATATCCAACAATTAATTTCTTATATCGATAGTGTCATACCCTAAATTTTGACCACAAGATTCCCCATCATTGCGCAAATCATCACCACAATATTGATGTACCTTCATACCTCATCAATCCTCTCAAATATTGTTGAGCATTCACTACAATCAAGAATTAGGGTTTTGAGCCCTCTCAGAGTACTCAGATAAAGGATAAATCAAGAATGGACATGATGCTCAACTTGTCAAACCTCTCAAACATCCATTAAGGATCAAGAGGTCTCCCACATCTAGAATCAAGCATAAGAATGCAACACTTCAAGCTGATCAAACCTCAAGATCACCAGTGTCACCAAATTAGGGTTTTGGTCGACCAAGGCCTCCAGAGGAAAATTTTCATCTGGGCATGGGCTAATACTTCAAAACATGATCCAAGAAGCTCAAAGGTACCTCATGGATCCAATCATAAGTTCAAAATAGCCTCAGGGGATACATTCATCAAAAATCAGGAATTAGGTTTTCTTGACCTAATTCACCCCTAAGTTGACTTTTGGAGCAATGCATGAGCCAAGCTCTCAAGAAATGTTTTGAAGACCTCAAATATCTTATATTTATCCTCTTAAAAGTTCAAATAGACACAAATAACTTGGTTAATGAGCAATATAAAGATTCAAATTCATCTGGACCACAAACTAGGGATTCTGAGAAAAAAGTCAACCATATCTTTGACTTTTGACCAAGACATCATCTCAAACTTTGGGACATGATTCAAAACACCCTAAAACACCTATGTAATCCATCCATTAGGTTTGAATTAGGTCAAGGACTTGATTTCATAGAGAATCACAAAGTTTTTGAAATTCATCTGACAAAAAGTCAACTGTGCCCAAAACTCAAGTTTGACTTTTTGGATTTATTGGCAAACATGTCTTCTCTAAGTCAAAAACAATGTTAACTTATGGTTTGGATCATCATCCATCAAGTAAAATCAAGAAAAGTGGGGTTACTTGCAAAAGGGGCAACATTAAGAAACTTGAATTTTCACTAAGTCATGAAAAAAAGTTATTACTACCCAACTTTGCAAGACCATAACTTGTGATCCAAGTAACCTTTTTCTTCCATCCAAAGCTCAAATGAAAGCTCTAATTACATACTCCAAGATTGTCAACTACAACATATTCCAAATCCTCATGGATTTTGAGTTATGGATTGATCAAAATCATAAAAAATGGAAAAAATGGACATTTTTTTCAACACTTAGTGAAATTTTTGGACAGAATCTGTTTTGTATTTTCACCAACTTTGAGGCCATTTTTCATTATGATCCAAGATGATTCAAGACCAAAGTTAAACATAAAAGTTGAAGGATGATATAGGGGATTTCCAAAAAGTACAAGAGCCTCCTATGATTCAACTTGTGCAAGGAGTTATAAGTCTCCGAAAATGACATTTTTCACCCTGCCTACACAACAGAATTGGTACATAACTTGTACCGCATGATTTCTTGAGCCAATTTTGGACACTTGCATTATTGTATTTATGTCCAAAATCAACATGAATGATGAAGAATCTGATCACAAGGCCACCAAGTCAAAAATCCAATCCTTTAGGCATGTGGCATTCAAGGTTCATTTCCAAAAACTCCAACTTTGTCACGAGGCATTGAATGTGTAACACCCTAAATCTGTAAGAATATTTATTTAATTTATTTAAATATAATATTCGTGAATTTTAGTGAATTTTGGTGGTTTGGGTTATGTGTGGAATTTTGTGGAGTTTGGTTATTTATTTGAATAATAGTATATAAAATGGAATATATTTGTATTATTATTAATTTAAATAATATTAGAAGGATTAAGGGTAAGATGGACTTTTGAGGAGGATTAGTGAGGGTAAATTGGGAAAAACCCAATTTAGAGGCCCAAGGGTTAGGTTTAACAAAAAGGAGAATTTGAGACGAATAGGATTCATTTTGTTAGAACGTGAAAAGAAGAAGGAAAAAGCCAGAGCTCTGAGGAAAGAGGGAAAAACTTAGGATTCGAGAAGGTTTCCAAAAACTCAAGAGACAAAGGTTTGGAATCGACAATCTAATGTGTGGGGAGTATTACCTTTCATTGTTTTCATTATAGGATTCGATTGAATGAAGTGGATTTGGTGATTTTGAGGTTTATGGGTTTTGAGGTAAACTGATGATTTTGAGGGTATTTTGTGAGTCGATTAGTAAGAGTTGAATTTAATCGGTAAAATAGACCTTTGGAACAAATTTCCTCGTTGTTGTAGTTTTAACCTTGTGGCGAAGGAACTATAGAGTTTATATGAAGCTTGAGAGTTTTGAAGGTTTAGGGAAATTAAGGTTTCTCGTAGTGTCCTGAATCGACCTAACAGACGTAGATTTGAGGCCTTTAAATTCTATGATATGTTAGGACTATTGTAGGGATGATTTTGGGTCATTTGAGACTGTAATCGCAGGTGCTTTGAGGCTGGGAAGTGTAACACCCCCAATCTATACCCCCAATTAAATAAAGCGATAACAATTAATCAGAGTATAATGAAAAATTCACGGCATAGACGGAGGCGTCACATCAATTGAAACTCAATACACATAAACCTGCTCATAAAGATATGCAACGATCAGGTAGTAATACAAACAGAGGAACTCCGTTCCTAACACCCACATTCACCTACAGAATAAAAGCGAAAAATATCTACTAAAACCTCATATATATATATATATATATATATATATATATATATATATATATATAAAGTTTTTCTGTCATATACAATCATACATGTACCATTCAAAAGATATATATATATATATATATATATATATATATATATATATATATATATATATATTAGAGCCGATCTCCCCGACTACCCGGTGCTACATATTAGAGCCGACCGACAAAAGAATGAAGACCTAAGCTTCACAAAAAGACCTCCAGCATTCTAATCTGCAATGCCTCATAGAGCATTAAAATAGCAGAAGGGTGAGAAACACAATCATAATATAATTGCATATAATTATATAATAACACAAAAATACACACGTTCTCACCACAACTTACACCAGAATTCAAATGCAAAATAACACAATGCATATCTCATATATCCATCACCAATGCATATCAATCATGCACAATACAATTATCACCAACATAATATATATATATATATATATATATATATATATATATATACACATCAACTCATCAATTCCAATCACAATTCTACACAAAATCAATCCATTCATAATTTATGCAAATGCACAGAGACCGACACAACGAATCTATGCAATGCAATGCGGTACCATCCATCCATCATCTCAACACTAGTTCACTCAGGAACTATTGGAACCATCGCTTGTTACTTAGTGTAACTCCCTGTCGGGCAAACGATGTTCCCCGTCACTTTAGGTCCTCTTGGTATAAGGCGCACGACGTTTATGGATTGCTTTAGGTCCTCTTTGTATAAGGCGTACAATTCGATCGCTTTAGGTCCTCTTTGTATAAGGCGCACGATCGTCTATAATCATCGCTTTAGGTCCTCTTTATATAAGGCGCACGATGTTATAGCGGATTCCCTCTGGAATCGTTTCGTCGCTCACACCCACTAGGGCACACGACATCACAAGAATGCATATCATGATGCTTGGCATACAATGACTCATGACATTCAAATGCACACATATATGCAATCATCTCACTCAACAATAATCATGCTTTGCACTCAAGCCCAAAACAATGCCTTTAATTTCCATAAGGCCACAAACCCTCATCACAACATTTAAACACATGCATTCACCTCATATAATCAGCACACAAGTCATACAACATATATCACCAGCACATTGCATGATAACACATCAATTACGCATAATTAAAATGGTAAAAGTCGACAAAACGACAAATTTCCAAATTCCCGACTTAATTAAATCGGTCAACAATCTCAAAACCATCATCATAAGAAAGTACAGTCAAATAGCTATTCAATGATACCAAGAATGTTAAAAACGGATAATCGAAACACAAGTTACGAACTGAACAAGAAAAGTAATCGCGAAAAACACAATTCTGCAATCATCCTGGCCATACGCGTATGGCCCTGAGCCATACGCGTATTGCCCTGCTCACTCGCCCATCCATACGCGTATTGCCTAAAGTGATACGCGTATGGGCAGAGACCAATTCCTCCTAAAAATCCCACTAAAAACTCCAATACGCGTATAGCCTCACTTCATACGCGTATTGCCCTCAACCTTACGCGTACCTTTACGCAAATGGGCAGATGGCCGAGAAAAATGGAACTCTATACGCATATTGCCCATATTTCTTCATTGCCATACACGTATTGCCTTAACCAATACGCGTATTGCCTTGAGTGATACGCGTATGGGCAGTGGAAAAACCAGAAATTTCCTGCATAATTTTTCTGCAAAATTCACCCAAAAATACTCCCAATCTCACCTAAACACCAGAAAATTACCAATTGAATGCCTAACAACATGTACCTATCATGTATCAACAATAAGGGACACTAAAACATGATTTCAGACATAAATTATATCAATTTCTAACAATTCCAACATATTATGGGTTTTACTCTATATTTCAATTTCAATCCAATATCAACAAAAAACATACATACATAATCATACACAAGTATAAGATAATCGAGTTTCGCACCCTTACCCGATTTAATCGTGTTTTTGAAAGTCGGTTGATCGATTTCTTAATCCACAAGTTTTCTCTTTTTCTTCTCTTCTTTTCCTTCTTTCTCTTTTTCTTCTTCTCTTTTTCTTTCCTTACTATTTTTCTCTCTTTTCTTTCTATTTTCTAACTTAAGGAAAATAAAGCAAAATGAACAAATTACCCCTACACTCAAATATCTCGCAAACGCTCGCAAAACACGATAAAACATAACAACAATGAAAAATAATATATTTCCAAATAAAAGTCAAAAAATAAAATAAAATAATAATAAAAATAATCAAAACGACTCGATTAAATAAAACTAACCAAAACTGGGGCGTTACAACTCTCTCCTACTTAGAAATTTTCGTCCTCGAAAATATTACATGAGACGAACAACTCTGGATACGACTCCCACATCCGACTCTTCAACTCCCAAGTTAAATTGCCCTCAGCAGCGCCTCCCCACGCCACTTTCACAAGTGCAATATCCTTGCCCCTCAACCGCTTCAACTCGCGATCCAAAATTCTCACTGTTAATGCCTTCACCGTAAGGTTCTCCCTTACCTCAACCTCATCCATCAGAATCATATGCGACGGATCTGGAACATACTTCCGAAGCTGTGAAACATGGAACACATCGTGTAAATTCAACAGATTCAGCGGCAACGCCGCCCGATAAGCCACAACACCCACTCTCGCGGATATCTGGTAAGGACCAATAAACTGAGAAGTAAGCTTCTTCGACTTCAATGCACGACCCACACCCGTTACCGGCGTAACTCTCAAAAATACATGATCGCCCTCTTGAAACTCAAGATCTTTCCTTCTTCGATCATGATAACTCTTTTGCCTACTCTGAGAAGCCTTTATTTTCTCACAAATAAGTTTCACTTTGTCTGTAGTTTGTTGAATCAATTCCGGTCCAACCACCAAACTCTCACCAGATTCATGCCAACACAACGGTGTTCGACATCTTCGTCCATATAACGCTTCAAAAGGTGCCATTCCAATACTCGAATGGAAACTATTATTATACGTGAATTCCACCAATGCAAGATAACTATCCCACGCACCACCTTGTTCAAGAACACAAGCCCACAACAAATCTTCCAACGACTGAATCGTTCTCTTCGTTTGTCCATCCGTCTGAGGATGATAAGCAGAACTTAACCTCAACTTAGAACCCAACGCCTTTTGCAAACTTTCCCAAAATCTCGAGGTAAACCTCGGATCTCGATCCAAAACAATACTCAATGGAACACCATGCAGCTTCACAATCACACTGATATAAATCTCATCTAACCTCTCCAAAGAAAAACTAATGTCAATCGGGATGAAATGCGCCGATTTAGTCAGTATGTCCACAACCACCCAAATAGCATTATGTCCCCTCAGTGTATTCGACAACCCTGTTACAAAATCCATAGAAATGCTATCCCATTTCCACTCAAGAATATCCAACGGTTGCAACAAACCACTAGGCTTTTGATGTTCCACTTTCGACTTTTGGCACGTCAAACACGCATACACAAACTGAGCCACATCTCTTTTCAATCCAGACCACCAAAAGATCTTCTTCAAATCTTGGTACATCTTATTAGCTCCCGGATGTATACTCAAATTACTCCGGTGTCCTTCCTCTAAAATCCTCCTTTTCAATTCCGAATCATCCGGAATACAAATTCGACCACGGAATCTCAAAACACCATTATCATCCACTTTAAAATCACTACTCGCATCTTTTTCTCCAACCAATATCAAATCCAAAAATTTCACATCCAACTTCTGTTTCTCGCTTACAGTCAACAGAAACTCATTAGTAACCTTTAGCATACCCAGCCTCACGCTGTCGGATGTCACCTCACACACCAAATCCAAATCTCTAAATGCTTCCAGAAGTTCCCACTCTTTAACCATTAGAGCGGACATATGCAACGATTTCTGACTCAACGCATTGGCTACCACATTAGCTTTACCAGGATGGTAATTCAAGCCAAAATCGTAGTCCTTCAAGAATTCCAACCATCTCCGTTGCCTGATATTCAACTCTTTCTGATCAAACAAATATTTCAAACTTTTGTGATCACTAAAGACTTGGAATCTTGCACCAAAGAGATAATGCCTCCAAATTTTCAATACAAACACCACAACCGGTAATTCCAAATCATGAGTAGGGTAATTTTTCTCAAGCACCCTCAACTGCCTCGAAGCATAAGCCACCACCTTAACTTCTTGCATCAACACACCACCTAGACCAATCAAGGACGCATCACAATACACCACAAATGGTTCAGTAGGATTCAGTAAGATCAAAATCGGAGTTGTAGTCAATCTTCTCTTCAGCTCACTAAAACTTTTCTCACACTGAATATCCCAAATGAACGCTTTACCTTTACAAGTCAATTGGGTCAAAGGAAGTGCTAATTTGGAAAAACCTTCAATAAACCTTCGATAATATCCAGCCAAACCCAAAAAGCTTCTAATTTCAGTAACAGATCTAGGAGCCTCCCATTATAGAACTGCTTCTACTTTAGATGGATCCACAGCAATACCATTACCTGAAATCACGTGCCCAAGAAAACTCACTTCTGACAACCAGAACTCACACTTGGACAACTTGGCAAAAAGTCTATTTTCCTTCAAAATTTGCAACACCGCACGCAAATGCTCCGCGTGCTCCTCCCGAGACTTAGAATAAATCAAGATGTCATCAATAAACACAATAACAAATCGATCCAAATGCTCGTGAAAAATATGATTCATATACTCCATAAACACACATGGCGCATTAGAAACCACGAACGACATCACAGAATATTCATAATGACTGTAACGTGTCCTAAAAGCCGTCTTCTGAATATCTTCCTCTTTCACCCTAATATGATGATACCCTGACCTCAAATCAATCTTACTAAACACACACGCACCTACCAACCGGTCCATCAAATCATCAATTCTCGGAAGAGGATACTTATTCTTAATCGTCACCTTATTCAACTGGCGATAATCAATACACAGTCGCATACTTCCATCTTTCTTTTTCACCAATAAAACCGGCGCACCCTAAGGCGAAACACTTGGCCTCACAAACCTCTTTTCTAACAATTCATTCAACTGCTTCTTTAACTCAACCAACTCAGATGCCGACATACGATAAGGTGCCATAGAAATAGATCTAGTACCAATGTAACACCCCAAATCTATACCCCCAATTAAATAAAGCGATAACAATTAATCAGAGTATAATGAAAAATTCACGACATAGACGGAGGCGTCACATCAATTGAAACTCAATACACATAAACCTGCTCATAAAGATATGCAACGATCAGGTAGTAATACAAACAGAGGAACTCCGTTCCTAACACCCACATTCAGCTACAGAATAAAAGCGGAAAATCTGTACTTAAATCTCACATATATATATATATATATATATATATATATATATATAAAGTTTTTCTGTCATATACAATCATACATGCACCATCCAAAAGATATATATATATATATATATATATACATAATAATCACACTCGATCTCCCCGACTACCCGGTGCTACATATCAGAGCCGACCGACAAAAGAATGAAGACCTAAGCTTCACAAAAAGACCTCCAGCAATCTAATCTGCAATGTGTCGCTCCCGGGATTTTCATCCAAGTACAAACGCGAAAGTGGCACCGAAACAGAGTCGCCAGCAATGTGTATTTATCCCATGAGAGGGAAAGGAAACACCGCATAAACCTGAAGGAAGGAAAAACATGGTCTTGCGACCAAGAGAATGGGTAAGGGAGTCGGTTACGCGAGAGGAAGGTATTAGCACCCCCTCGCGTCCATCTTACCCGATGGGATCCACGCTTGCTTGTCTCAATCAAAGGGTGATAGAAAAGAATACTGGAAAAGGAACTGAAAGAAAGAAAGGAGAAAGAATGGAAAAGGAATGAAAAACAAATGTAGGGAAAATAAAAGAAGTGCTCGCATGGGCCCTACCCCACTGCCTACGTATCTCATCGGGAGCATGAGAATCAGAGCGACGTAGTTCCCCTCACTACGGATGGATTGTTTGTGTTTTTTAGTGGAATACGTCAACGTTCGCGTCCTAGCAGTTTAGGTGTTGCAGCTCGCTGTAGGGAGACTTACGCGTTACCTGTTTGCGGTAGAACGGAAATGACGCATCCTTACGGAAAGAGTGAATGAAATGAGGAGAGAATTCCCGAAGGAAAGACGTTATTGTTTGTTTTTGTCTTTTAAGAGTTTTTTATTTGTTTGCATATGATAGTGTATCCAAATCTTGGTCATTGGAATGTGTACATTCTCACATTCCAAGATGGAATGATTAAGAAAGCACACTAAGGGTGAAGAAGACCCCCACACTTAGTTCCAATTGTCAAGGTTCAAACACACTAGCATACTTGTGTTTATTAAGTGTTTTTGTTGATTATGAAATGAAGAAGTGTTTTTTATTTGTACCTTCAACAAGTATTGCATTTAAGTCCCTCATACAAGATCAAATGTTTAACACATTGACCCAAGATGGGCCATATGCTACACATTCTAAGATTATAAGAGAAGACCCCTTATAACCTTTTCTTTATATGAAAGGCCTAAATGCAATAAATGCATACCTTTATTAGATATTTTGGATTTTTTTTGAGATGAGAAAAGAGACTCAAGAGAGGAGAAAAGGTAAAATCTATATGAACTAAGACTCGATCCTAATTTTAGTCAAGGGAGTGACCCTAATGGTTTGTGAGGTTTAAACCTAAAGTCTAAAGAAAGAATTAAACAATTCACTTCTAAAGTAGAAGATGAATTGCAATTCAAAAGGGAAAGTGATGAGTTATTCAAAGAAAACACATAAGTGCTTAACAAAATACAAGATTGAATTGTAAAAGAGAAAGGATAGAAGTTTAAATGTGGATTCCTTATCCACACTCAATTACAACTTACCAAAGCCCCTACATGGTTACTGGACATGTATAAGAAGTATAACAAGTAAAAGAACATTTAATGCACTATAAAGATCAAAAGAATAAGATGAAAGATCAAATCCTATTAGTCACAACCAGAATGTGCATTATATGGAAAACAAATGATTATCATCAAGCAAGTTCAAGTGATCAACCAACAATCATCATCCATGACATTAGAACATGCTATCATAAGAAAAGGGAGATGAAAGATGAAAAGAAAGAGAAGAAACATGCATAAATGAAGCATGTAATCCAAGGATCAGAATTGAAATGAAATGAAAAATGATTCATAAACCTCTCACAAGTTCATGAAGCAACTAAGACATGCAAGAAGTAATAGGAGAAGTAGAATTGAAATGGAAGTTCAAAAGAGAGGAAGTGCAAGCACAACATGTTAAGGATGCACCAAGTTCACATGAAAATGAATAATGCACTATAAAGATCAAAAGAATAAGATGAAAGATCAAATCCTATTAGTCACAACCAGAATGTGCATTATATGGAAAACAAATGATTATCATCAAGCAAGTTCAAGTGATCAACCAACAATCATCATCCATGACATTAGAGCATGCTATCATAAGAAAAGGGAGATGAAAGATGAAAAGAAAGAGAAGAAACATGCATAAATGAAGCATGTAATCCAAGGATCAGAATTGAAATGAAATGAAAAATGATTCACAAACCTCTCACAAGTTCATGAAGCAACTAAGACATGCAAGAAGTAATAGGAGAAGTAGAATTGAAATGGAAGTTCAAAAGAGAGGAAGTGCAAGCACAACATGTTAAGGATGCACCAAGTTCACATGACAATGAATATGCAATGATGACATATAATGTGTATCAATGACCTATAATGTCACATGAATAGCTCATTGAAATATGCAAATGATCATGCAAGTATGCACAAAAGGAAACATGTAAACATGCACAAATATTACAATGATATGACATGTCATTATGCTCCACATGTAATGCCTTAAACAAAAATTAAATGGTATCATGGAAATTAATCAAGCATGTTTTAAAGATACACAAATCAGAAGTGAATCATATACCAAAATAGCTTGCAAGAAATCAAGGCAAAAAAGCTTTATACCATGCACTTAAGTCAAGTTGGATACACATGCAAAGTAATGCAAAGATGGACATCCAAACATGTCATAAAATGATTTTAAAAAATAAAATAAAATCATAGGACATACTTCAAGATGTTAATGACTCAATGCAAAAAGAAGTAAATCAAAACTATTTTTAATGATCAAGAACAAAAATGCACAAAATCATGTACCACATTAAGAATGCACACAAAAGAAAATCAAAGAAAATTGTGGAACAGGGACAAAAAGGTCATAAAATCAGAAACTAAAATCATAAAAATTTTTATAAATATTTTAATGATCTTCATGAATTTTTGTGGAATTTTATAGTGCTATTTTGTATTTTTAAAAATTAAAAATCAAACGTGTATAAAAATGGAAAAGTAAAATGAGATGTAAAAAGGACTGGGGGTATAAACATAGTAATTGAGCAGTTCAAAATGTTTTGGGCTTAGGACATAGGGGTGAAAATATCAGTTTGGTCCAAAGTCCAAGTCTGCGCAATCCATACTAATTATCATGCACTCTCAGTCAAATATAGATCAAACAATCCACGCCATTAGATCAAGTCAAATCAACCAGCAAGTCAAAGTATTTGGATCCAACGCACTCACATGAATGTCCACGCACACTACCATGCACTGCACCTCACGTTGATTACTTGAATTCAGAAATAAGGCACGTGAGGTGCATGTGCATTTTAATGTGTTGGCACGCTCCTCACCACACGATTGGAACACATCAACGACTATGATTTAAACTGCAAACAAAACCCTAACCAAAGACCACCGGCCGGAGAGGGACCTCCGGTCACCTTCTCCGGTTACACGCCACCGTCTGCAACTTCAATTTTCCTAGAATCTTACAAACAATATACCAAAATGAAGAGGAGGTAATGTAAAGTATGAATCCAGTGACAAAACATACAAAAAGTTCATGAAATGAGAGAATCGAGCAGAGGAAAATTTGCCCTAACATTTCAACTATGCCTCTAAAGGCCTATCAACTAGCCAGGCAAGTTCTTGAGCTTATAAGAAGCTTCAAGAACCTGAAAACTTCTTCACATCAAGTCTATAATGATGAGAATCCGTACCTGGAGATTTGGAGCTTTGATGTGTTCTTCAGAAAACCAGAGATGTTGCTTCCTTTTTGAGCTAATCTTGGCCAAATAAAGGCTTAGATATAGTAGTTGATGATGATTCAATGGAGGAGAAATGAAATCAAAGCTTCAAAACCAGTTGCAACATTGAGAACTTGAGAAAAGATCAGTGAGAGTTTTGAAGTGGAAGGAACAAGGTGAAGCTCGAGAATCAGTTGCAAGGGTGAGATTGAGAGAGAAGAAGAGAGTGTTTCTGAAGTGAATGTGTGAAAATGAAATTAGAACTGAAGTTAGAGAGTGAGGTTTTGTTTTATAGTGTGAGCTAACCATAGTTTAGTGAGTGAGTTAGAGTGAGTCAAGGTGGTTAAACTGAGTCATCCCTAACTAACTGAGTCAAGTTAGTTAGGGAGAGCAATGATATGATGCAGCTGGCTCGTGGTATGTTATGGTGGAATGGAGAAATGAGAAGTGGTAATGATGTGTTCTAGTGTGGCAGCTTGAGAAACTTGCTTCGCAAGTTTTATTCTTCCTCTTTAGTGTATGGAAACGGCATGGCAAGGCACGTGCAACTTAATTTTGTAAGGGGATGTTGGTTTAAATGAGGAAAAGAATGAAGAGTGTACATGTGAATTCTGAAACAAAAACAACAACCATGTTCATTTTCTAATTTCATGACAGCTTGAAACCAATGGAAATGTGGTTGTTTGAGGGTGAATTTCTCCATGTATTGTGAATGATTTGGTAGGGTTTTGGAGTCATTAGAAAGATGGAATATCATAGAGAAATTTTGGTGTTGGACTTGAGTTGAAATGAGGTGTGCAAGAGGCTTGAAAATAGCTGTGAACATCAAAGTTTGGGGACTGTGTGGTAGACGTGTGAAGCAAGTCATGGCACGGCAGTGAAATGCATGAAATTTCAGCCTAATCAACCTAACTTGAAACCGAAATTTCTCCCTCATAAATTGATCAAATGGAATTTTGTCCAACATGAATATTGAAGATGACACTACAAGGAACAACTTTGATGTTGAAAATTTCCTCATTTGGAGCTTCCTTCTTGATGAAAAATAGGTGGACATTTGGCCCACCAACAGTTTGAGAAAATGATGTGCGCGTGACATGAAAATCCTTGGTCATGACATGGTTTTTGCCCTACTTTCCTCCAACTTTGATCCATCATATCTCCCTCAATTTTTATCCAATGGAGATGTTCTACACATGGATTTGAAGCTTAAATCAAGAACTTTTGTTGTGGCCGAGTGGAATTTTCATTTGAGGTCTTGATTTTAAATGGCCTTGGTTCAAACTCTGATGCAAAATGGCCAAAACTTGCCTTATTTAGTAACCCTACTTCTTCCAAAAATGGCAACTTTCCACATCTTGATTTTTTTTTTATGATTCCTTTGGAGTTTCTTGATCAAATTTTGTACATTGGACACATATAACATGAATTTCATGAATTTGGCCTCAAAAAGTCAAGAGTTGACTTTTTCTTCTGATTATTTGACTTGGCCCCAATTTTCCTGATTTTTTATCTTTCTTCTAATTGAACCACTTCTAAAACCAATTGAGAGGCAATTTTCCATACACATACACTTAAGGACATGTAGAATACCATGATAACAAGTCTTGTCCAAAAAATCAGAGATTCCATGATTTTATTGGAAACCCTAATTTTGACCCCCTCTGGTTAGGAGGGAAAAGTGCAGTCTTCAATTTCAAATTCCTCAGAGTATGTTGTGTATCCTTTTAAATGATGATGAGATATGCCATTTGAGGGTGACTTTGGATCAATGGGCTATCTCTTTTGAGGGTTTTCCTTCAGTTTTTGAACCTCTTGCATGATGAAGTATGTATTGTTTCAATCTCCTATTGAATCTCACTTTCTTGAGGTATTGGATGGTCAATTGAGATAATATGAGGCATGGAAGACCTCTTGGCTTTTCTTGAGGCAACTTGTTTGACCTTTTTGTGCTTTGAATGATCCCTTGATTGTCCATCTTTCACCTGATCACATGCCTTGATGGTAAGAGGGATGTTATGCTTCATTTTTCTATGTTAAATGCAATGCAATGCTAATGAGATGGATATGATATGATAAATGATAAAGCTATGCTATGATGACAAAAAAGGGAGAGCAAATTTTGGGGTATTACACAATGCCTCATAGAGCATTAAAACAGTAGAAGGGTGAGAAACACAATTATAATATAATTGCATATAATTATATAATAACACAAAAATACACACGTAAAATATTCTCACCACAACTTACACCAGAATTCAAATGCAAAACAACATAATGCATATCCCATATATCCATCACCAATGCATATCAATCATGCACAATACAATTATCACCAACACAATATATATATATATATATATATATATATATATATATATATATACACATCAACTCATCAATTCCAATCACAATTCACACAAAATCAATCCATTCATGATTTATGCAAATGCACAGAGACCGACACAACGACTCTATGCAATGCAATACGGTACCATCCATCCATCATCTCAACACTAGTTCACTCAGGAACTATTGAAACCATCGCTTGTTACTTAGTGTAAGTCCCCGTCGGGCATACGATGTTCCCATTCGCTTTAGGTCCTCTTGGTATAAGGCGCACGACGTTTATGGATTGCTTTAGGTCCTCTTTGTATAAGACGCACAATCCGATCGCTTTAGGTCCTCTTTGTATAAGGCGCACGATCGTCTATAATCATCGCTTTAGGTCCTTTTTGTATAAGGCGCACGATGTTATAGTGGATTCCCTCTAGAATCGTTTCGTCGCTCACACCCACTAGGGCACACGACATCACAAGAATGCATATCATGATGCTTGGCATACAATGACTCATGACATTCAAATGCACACATATATGCAATCATCTCACTCAACAATAATCATGATTTGCACTCAAGCCCAAAACAATCCATTTAAATGCCATAAGGCCACAAACCCTCATCACAACATATAAACACATGCATTCACCTCATATAATCAGCACACAAGTCATACAACATATATCACCAGCACATTGCATGATAACACATCAATTACACACAATTAAAACGGTAAAAGTCGACAAAATGACACATTTCCAAATTCCCGACTTAATTAAATCGGTCAACAATCTCAAAACCATCATCATAAGAAAGTACAGTTCAATAGCTATTCAACGATACCAAGAATGTTAAAAACGGATAATCGAAACACAAGTTACGAACTGAACAAGAAAAGTAATCGCGAAAAACACAATTCTGCAATCATCCTGGCCATACGCGTATTGCCCTGAGCCATACGCGTATTGCCCTGCTCACTCGCCCATCCATACACGTATTGCTTAAAGTGATACGGGTATGGGCAGAGACCAATTCCTCCTAAAAATCCCACTAAAAACTCCAATACGCGTATAGCCTCACTTCATACGCGTATTGCCCTCAACCTTACGCGTACCATTACGCAAATGGGCAGATGGCCGAGAAAAATGGAACTCCATACGTATATTGCCCACATTTCTTCATTGCCATACACGTATTGCCTTAACCAATACGCGTATTGCCTTGAGTGATACGCGTATGGGCAGTGGAAAAACCAGAAATTTCCTGCATAATTTTTCTGCGAAATTCACCCAAAAATCACTCCCAATCTCACCTAAACACCAGAAAATTACCAATTGAATACCTAACAACAAGTATCTATCATGTATCAACAATAAGGGACACTAAAACATGATTTCAGACATAAATTATATCAATTTCTAACAATTCCAACATATTATGGGTTTTATTCTATATTTCAATTTTAATCCAATATCAACCAAAAACATACATACATAATCATACACAAGTATAAGATAATCGAGTTTCGCACCCTTACCCGATTTAATCGTGTTTTTGAAAGTCGGTTGATCGATTTCTTAATCCACAAGTTTTCTCTTTTTCTTCTCTTCTTTTCCTTCTTTCTCTTTTTCTTCTTCTCTTTTTCTTTCCTTACTATTTTTCTCTCTTTTCTTTCTATTTTCTAACTTAAGGAAAATAAAGCAAAATGAACAAATTACCCCTACACTCAAATATCTCGCAAACGCTCGCAAAACGCGATAAAACATAACAACAATGAAAAATAATATATTTCCAAATAAAAGTCAAA
This sequence comes from Lathyrus tuberosus, assembly GCA_022829125.1. Lineage (NCBI taxonomy): Eukaryota > Viridiplantae > Streptophyta > Magnoliopsida > Fabales > Fabaceae > Lathyrus > Lathyrus tuberosus. Next base: position 750,524 of record JALAZF010000299.1, on the reverse strand, counting down.
AAATAAAATAAAATAATAATAAAAATAATCAAAACGACTCGATTAAATAAAACTAACCAAAACTGGGGCGTTACAGGAAGCTACTGATGCGTAGCAGCGATTCCCTGCAATTGCTAGTTCGCAAAGCGAACGAAACACTCGCAAGGAGTATGTTCGCCTGGACTCGTAAAGCGAGTAGCGCAGCGAATGCGCGATAAATGTGATGATTCTGGGTTGATTTCTGAGAAGTGGTGTCGTGGGTTCGCACAACGAATGTCCCAGCGAAGGGATTCGCAAAGCGAATGAAGTGGTGAAGAGAGGCAGAATGGGGGCTTTATTGGGATTCTGGGATTCGCTAGAGCTTCGAAAGGCGAAGGTCCCAGCGAATGTGTCCGCACAGCGAACTCAGCAGCGAACTGCTGCTGTTTTGTGAAATATGTTTATGATGCTGTGATGTTCTGAGATTTTGGTGCTTTGATATTTTGGATGTTTTACTATGATGTTCTTGATGATATTGAGACGATGAGCTGTGATGTTTTTATGAATATGTGATGACATGACGTATATGAGAACTGATGAATGATGATGCACATTATGATGTTTACTTGACGATGACGAATTATTGACGTTTGTGTATCATACATTCATATGCATACTCTGTGATGACGCTTCATTCCCATGGTGCGGATATGAGGTAATTATGACGTGCTCCGGTTCCGATTTCGGGATCGATCCTATTGACGGGGATCTTTGGAGGGTTGGTGGCCTGATGATTATCCTTTGTGACGATTGGTACCACATGCATGAGTCTCGTTATGCATTGCATCTTATGTGGCATTGATGAATTTGTGATATGGTGTTTCCTGATGTTTTCCTTGATGATGACCTTGATGATGTCGTTTATGAAGATAATGCCATTTTATGTATATCTTGTTTTATAATGATTATTATGAATTGTGATTACTCACCCTACATGTTTGAATGTTGCCTCCACGTAGGTAACGTGCAGGTGATCAGGTTTAGCCGTGGATGCTTTCGAGGACTTGAAGTTTAATTGCTTTTGGTCGATTTAGATGGTCTTGCTCTGGTAGTGTAACATCTGGTTGGGGTCCTTTGAGTCGAACTATGCATTTTCCCTATTTTGTTGTTATTTGATGATATGGTTTTAATTTGACTATTATGATGTTTGTCGAAAAGCCTTTTTATCTGAAAATTTGAGTTCCGCTGCCATTGAAGGCTTTTAGTGAAACTTTGAGGAAACCCTTTTGTTTATAGGGTAATTTATGTTATTTTGATTTAATGAGAATTGTGCACCCTTTGAGGTGATTTTTATGCTTTACTCTGATTTTTGTGTATTTTGTCGTGTATATTTGTGGGGTAAAAAAGGGTGCTACAGAATGGATGCATAGAGCTGGCATGTTGTCATACCCCAAATTTTGACCACTAATATTTCCCATCATTGTGCAAATCATCATCACAATAGGGATGAACCATCATGCCTCATCAAATGCCTCAAGGGTTGTTGAGCATTCACTACAATCAAAATTAGGGTTTCAAGCCCTCTCAGAGCTTTAGACAAATGATCAATCAAGGAATGACATGATATTCAACTTGTATAACCTCTCAAAGTAGCTACAAAGGATCAAAAGGACTCCCACTTCAGGGATTAAGCACAAGGATGCTCCCTTCTAGGTGGATCAAGTCTCAAGATCGTCGGTGTCACCAAATTAGGGTTTTGGTCGACCAGGGCCTCCAAATAAAATTTTTCATCTGGGCACAAGCCAAAGATCCAAAACATAACCTAATATACTCCATGGAACCCCATGGACCAAATCATCAAGTCAATTTTGCCTCTGGGGATGCATTCATCAAAAATCAGGAATTAGGGTTTTTTTGACCTAATTCACCCCGAAGTTGACTTTTGGGGAACAGTCATGAACCAAGACCTCAAGACATGATTTAAGGGTCTCTAATGAACTATATTTATCCATTTGGAACAACGGATTAATCCAAGAAGCTTGAGCAACAAGTCTCAATTTCATCTGCACCACAATTAGGGTTTTAAGGAAAAAGCCAACTGTAACTTTGACTTTTGACCAGGACATGCTCCCAAACCCTAGTACATGCCTCAATATACCCTATAACACCCATGGAACATGTCCATCAAGTTTGATTTAGGTCAAGGACATGATTTCCTGAGGAATTGCACAGTTTGGAATTCATCTGATAAAAAGTCAACTGTGCACAAAAGTCAACTTTGACTTTTTGAGATTTTTCACCAAAATGGATTTTTAACCCTAAAATGATGTTAATGTATGATTTGAATCATCATTCATCAAGAAAAATCAAGAAAAGTTGGATAACTTGTAAAAGGGGTAACCATAAAAACTTAGAAAATTTTCTAAGTTAAAAATAAAGTGGCTAGGTTACCAACTTTGGAGGATCATAACTCCTAAACCACAAAGCCATTTTTCCTCATCCAAAGATGGATTTGTAGCCCTCATTACCCTCTACAAAAACTTCAACTAGACCTAAGTCCAATTCATTAAGGATTTTGAGTTATGGAGTGATCAAAGTGGCTGAAAAATGAAAATGTCACTTTTTCCAACACTTAGTGAAATTTTCACTAAGTCCAAATCTGTCTTCATTTTTTTCCAAATGTTGGGGGATTTTTCACTTGGATTCAAAAGAGATCAAAACCAAACATGTTCAAATAATTGTTGTATCATGTAAGGGCTTTCCAAAATGGCCAAGAACATTGTCAAATTCCATTTGGGCTATGAGTTATGACATTTTCAAGTTGCCTTGTTGAAATCTGTCAAAGCAAGGCAGAATTTGCATTTTTGCTCGATTTGCCAAAATTGTGCAAATCCAAACACTCCTATCCACTTGGACACATCTGAGGATTGAATCTAAAGGGGACAATCACTGAGCCAAGCCTCCAAAGTCCTTGGAACAAGAAAAAGCATGTTGAACCTAGAATTGCCAAAATAGGGACAAGACTCCAAATTTGGATTGGAGCATTCAATGGAAGCATCAAGGTGGCATGGACTGAGCCATTTTCATTTGAATTCAGTCAAGACTTATCCAAGACCAAGGGAACCAGCAGCCTGTGCCCTAACCTCTAGTCAATGGCTAGAGGAGACTTGAACTTCCATTGGCCAACATTGAACAAACCTACTCAGCAGTTGCCATTCACTATTCCTTGCAAAACAAACTTGCTCTACTATAAATAGAGCTCAATTTTGATCAGTTTAAGCACACCAAAGGCCTACAACACTTGCCTTTCTCAAAATCTCTTTCTCTTGGCAAAAATGCCTTTCTTAGCAAGGTAGCTATCAGATTTTGAGCTAGAGGGCAATTCCACTCAAACCAATCACACACACACCTCATATACATCACATATGAGCTGATCAAACACTTAAACAACAACTGGAACACTGATTTCTCAGAATCACCAGTCAATTGCTCAAGGTTTTAACCAAAATGCAGTTGAGATGCCATGAATTGATCCAGCCAATTTCAATCAAGTCCAAGCATTCAAACACACTCCATAGGGTGTAAGGAAGCTGTTCAGATCATCACCACTCATCTGTAACACCTCCAAATCAAAAATCACATTGCACTTGCTGTCACGGCCTAGAGGTAAACATATACTTGGTCATCTCTCAATCCATGCATATTTCCTCGCACAATAATTTGGCCATATGTTCATAATCATGCATAGAATGTTTCCCCTAAATTAATTGCATTGTTTGAATCGTGTATCAAAAATCCTAGCCTTCATGCAGAAATTAGGGTTCTTGAGGATTTTTCGTGATTTCTTGTTATATGTTTAATTCAAATGAAATTAATTGACATAGACATGATCGTGAGGTTGAGACGAGCATAATGATATGTGGATTACATGATATGATTAAATATTCAGTGAGATTAGAGAGAAAATGCAAATCTGAGAATCTCAGAACACGCGCGTGTTCTTCAGCTTATTCTTGGCGCCATTTTTCCAAATTTGAATATTTGAATTTTGTGGTTTTATTTAATTAATTCAAAAATTAATTTCTCTCTGAGTTTTAATGATTTTGAGTTGATTCTTTTTTTAATAATTCACAAAAATGTTAAATTATTTTATTTTAACAAAAAATCCCAAAAATATTATTTATTTCATATAATTGATATTTTTGCAAAGAATTAATATTTTAATTGTGTTTGGCATTTTAAATATTTTTTCTACATTGATTTTGCAATTTTTAATGCTTTCTAATTATTTTGTAGGTCAATACTTAATTTTTGAAGCATTAATCCAAGATTATAATTTGTTTTTCATATGTTAAACAATTTTGATCATTTTTAATTGAATTTTTATTCAATTAAAACACATTTTGAAAACAAATTAGGGTTTTGGATTAATTCAACCCTGATAAATCATTTTCAAAACTTTGGGCCTCTAATAGAGTGTAAGACCCAATCCTTTTTTGACCAAATCATTTTTGGGCCTCAGTGTATTGTATAAGTCCCGATACCGTCAAAAACAAATGGCGCGATCGTCGCCTTTTGAAAAATAACAACTGGGCATCTCCTCGAGCTATAAGACCCATTCAAAACTTTGGGCCTCTAATAAAGTGTAAGACCCAACCCCCTTTTAACCAAAACAATTTTGAGCCTCACTTATTGTATAAGTCCCTCTGCGTTAAAAGAAAACCTCGGCGCGATCGCCATTTTTAACGGAAAAATCAATTGGGTCTACCCTCGCGTTATAAGCCCCACTCTTTTTCTTTAAAACTTTTGGGTCTCTCGAGAGAGTGTAAGACCCATCCCTTTGTACAGAAAACCATTTTGGGCCACAGTCACTTGTATAAGTCCCTCTGTACAAATTCAAAAAGTGCGCTCACTGATAAAACCCTGGGCCTCTCCTTGAGCTATAAGCCCCAAATATTTCTTTTTCAAAGCACTTTCTCCTTTGATTTTGAATATACTGTTGTTTTCAATCTTTCTTTGTTGAACAACAAACCAAACAGCATGGAAGCTCTACAACCGAGTAAGTGGTTATTGCTTTCATTTACTGCTTTCATATACATATAACTGTATTGTGGGACTGTTTCACTGTAAGTCTTCTTTCAAAAACTCATATCAACTGTGTAATAATAGTATAGATATTTAGAGTTTCCCCGACAACTACGTCTAGCATTAAGCCCGTTGATCACTCTTAGAAATAGTCTAAACTAGATCCCCATAGGATTACCAGACATAGTCTTCCCTCCTCTTGGGGTTAAACTATATGGAGATATGAAAGGCAGTATTCTCTGTGAACCCTTTCATAGACTGTCACTCATAGATGTTGTCAAAGAAACTCTATTCCCAGAGATGATCTCTTCTCTGTGAATTGCATCTCTTGAGTTTCTTCCAAATTCTCGAACTTTCCTGACTTTGATCTATTCTCGGTGAATAGCATTGCCTTGAACTTCTCGGGGTTTGGGGACCCACGGGCTTCTTAAAAGCACTTGTCAAGAAACTCTATTCCCCAGAGATGATCTTTTCTCCGTGAATGGCATCTCTTGAGTTTCTTCCAAATTCTCGAACTTTCCTGACTTGATCTATTCCTTGTGAATAGCTTGCCTTGAATTTCTTGGGGTTTGGGGACCCATCGGCTTCTTAAAAGCATCGGCCTCCTCTTGGGCATCATACAAGGACCCACAGGCTTCCTAAAAGCAACCCCGCCTCCTCTTGGGCTTAGTGCAAGGACCCTACGGCTTCTTCAAAGTATTCACAGCCTCCTCTTAGGCTTCGTATAATGATCTCTTCCTCTGGGAATGATAGCCTCCTCTTGGGCTTCGTACAAGGACCTCTCGGCTTCTTAAAAGCTTCCAGCTTCCTCTTGGGCTTCGTACAAATTGTCCCGATGACCTCCTAGAGGTATAGGAACAGAACTTAATCATCTGCATAGAGCAGTTGATGCGTGTTTTTTTTCGCAAGTGTACGAACGCGTCAGAGTAATATAAAAGATTATCGTATCCACAGAGACCAAGTGTCAATCTATCGCTATCTATTGTTAAGGTGTGTATCTAAGGTGATTGAAAATAGTAGTTTTGAAGAGTGCACGGTAGTAAATAAAGTAATTAAAATTAATTGATAAAGACAGGTTCGAATGCAATTCACACAACCAATTGATAATCCAAGTACTTGCTAATAGAACTACTTACGGGCAATGTTTTCTACTTTGAAAAGAACTAATTTGACAGGAACTGTCGCTTTCGCGTATTCAGAACCGAGTTGTACCCCCTAATCAAACCCTCTTATTGTCACGGATAAAAAGGCGCGCATTGCGTTAGAGTAGTAAACCTATTTTTAAGAAATATAGTATCTTGACCAAGTTGAAAAGTATTTTAACCTGGATTTTCTAAAAAAAAGAGGTCCTTACGAACCAGACTTTAAACTTCTTAACGCGTCCGAAAATGGTTTTAAAATCTCTTTTCTTTTTAAATTAAAAACTCCTAATAAACTAAACAAAGCGCTTTCGCTGTTTTTGAAATAGTTTAAAAACAATTAAGTTTAGATAGGCGTTGGACGGCTTTCGATCTTACCCAACGGAATTTAAGAACAGGAAAACTTATATTGAAAGTTAAAATAGCCCTTAAGTGTTTCCACTAACAATTGTACAGATTATCGGTTCGGTTATGATCTTCACATTCTAACCTTTATAAAATTAGCCAGACATGGTAAAGTAAAAGTTCATTTTTAGATTTTTCATAAAAAAGGTATTTAAGTGTGAGTGCGGAAAGTAAATGAAATTAAAGCGAGTGCGGAAAGTAAATGAAATTAAAAGACAGTGCAAGAAATAAAGTTGACAAAAGGTAAAGTAATAAAAACCTGCTCCAATCGGAGTGGTTGAATACAATGCGAACTGAAAGTAAAATGGCGGCAGGATTAACTTCCTTCCAGAGTGCTCCAAGACTTAGTCTCACAGGCTCTTACAGACTCGATCTCTCGAATGTAGTAACACCTCGATGTGAAGCGATTACCACTATTACACTGATATATGCTTATGAACAACTAAACTTGGATGATGAAAAACGAAAATCTAAAGTCCTATTTATAGGCAAGGAAACATGTGGAAAAGACAAGGATGCCCCTAGCATTTGAATTTGGGAGGGAACTCGCTTTGTTCTTGTGGCGCCCGCCACAACACCATGGCGCCCGCCATGAGTGTAAACTTGCTTGGGCAGTTGGAGATCGTGGGGAAAAACAGTTGGGAGGAGTTTGAGACATGGCCACGTCATGGAAGACCCTGTGGCGGCCGCCATAGTGGATGCCATAAGTGTAAAATGCTGATTTTCTCTATTTTAGCTCATTTCGACTTCCTTTTCGCTCCTTTTCTCGCTCGGGGCTCTGATTAGACTAAAAACCTGAAAACAAAGAAAAACATAATAATAACATAATAAAATGACATTAAAAAACTAAGAATGCATGCGAAATCGGAGTCAAAAATACGGTGAAATTCAGTGTCATCAAATTCTCCCACACTTAGACCTTTGCTTGTCCTCAAGCAAAACATTTAAAGCTCAAAGTAAGAAAACTAGTGCTGACACGTGATTCGGGCAAAAAGGGCTTCTAAGTTCAAGTTAGGATGCAGTGACAGGTACTAAGTGAACCAAGGGTATCGTAATGACACTTATCCGCAGAGGCGGACATAAACTTCATTCTTATATTAATCAACCGTACCATCCCACAATAACTAGGCCTACCTCTTCATCTCTTTTTTGGGTCCTTTTCATTCAGGCGCAATCACATTAAGCCCGTTATCCGTACATGTTTCATAGTAGAGTGACCTGTTAGTGATTCTGATCCAAAACATAGGGTTTCTGGCACATAAGACTGTGTAAACCCTTTTATTTAACCCAAATGCAGTTGTGGGGGATCGGATCGTAATCCGCCCTACCGAGTTCAGCGCCAGATACCTCTGAACCAACTAACAATGGGTGAGCTAAAATTATATTTTTTTGTGTGGCAACAATTCAACTTTTTGGGTTAAACGACCTTGTGAGGGTCATCTATCCGGAGTTTGCCTTATTCTTTATTTATTTTACTGGATCATTCACTTATGTTCATCGGTCCCCTACGTAGAACATGCTTAGGCCGGAGCTGACTGCAGAAATAAACTACTTAGGACAAATTTGGAAATGATGATTAAGGCCATGGTACATGGGGTTTTAGAATGATTCCTATATTCGTGAAGTCTACGGTGCTAAAACGATACTAATGTTTCAAAAAGTTCACCTAAGTCACCACATCCTAATCCAAACCTGTCTTAAAGCCCAAAAAACGTGTAGAACAACAATGTTTTCTTTTTGCAAAAAATTTTTTTTTTTAGGGCTAAAGAAATGGGGAAAAAATGAGGGTGCACTAGGGATACACTGTACTGGTGACTCGTCAGACTCATGCATTTTCTAGAAAAAAGACATAGACAAAAACAAGAAATAAACAACTAACTAAAAAAAATGGAAATAGAAAGCAATAAAATAGAAAGCAATAAAATCCCCTCCCACACTTAAATCGAACATTGTCCCCAATGTTTTGAAATAAGATAAGGAGAGTAACTTGTAAAACTACTGATGTGGACCACTGGTGCCCTCGTCGTCCTGCTGGGAATGCCTGGGACGACGGGATCTGCTACGATGCTGGTCTCTCCGGTCCAATCGGGCTGATAAGGCTGCCTGGGCATCTCTGACCTGTCGAAGGTTACCTAGAACGGAACCTTGAGTAGCCTCCATAAGCTCGTAATGTCGGCGGTTGAAGTCTTGCTGACGGGATTGCTCGTTTGCTATCGCAAGCAAGGTGTGAGAAACGGTCTCGAAGGATCGATCTATCCTCCGTCGTGATTCTTCCATGAAGCTCATATTATCCGTCAGTTGTTGCTGAATGGTAGAGAGAAGGTCATCTCGCCTTTCTTCTCTAGCCATAAGGTCACGCCACATCTCCTCAGTGACATAGGATCCAGGGACTGAACCTGCAAAAGGGTTAGAGGAAAAGGGTGCGGTGTGTGGTGGTGAAGGATGATGGGGGGACACATGAGGTATGGGAGACTGATCTCTCCGCTCAAATTCTTCGTCAGTGTCGTGTCCCTCCGTATCAGGAATATTAGGAGGAAGTGGACCTAGAACAGGTGGAGCATTTAAATCATAGGTCCAGTTCCTTTCATTACGTACATCGGTACGTCTACTGCAGGGCAAGGCAACAGATGGGATAGCTACACCATGGATCATCAATACAAAACCACCCTCTCTTCTCGCTCGGCACAATTTCATATCTTTTAGAAATTTTAGGTTGATTGTGCGAGGAGTTAAGGGCTCTAGTGTGGCTATCTTATTGTTCAAGTTAAGGGCCCGAGCAATAGACGTAATCAGTCCTCCAAAAACAATCGGTCCTGCTTTATTAATAGTAACAGACATGTGAGAAAGCATAAACGGGACCGGATTGATTCTTCTATTAGTGAGACTTCCTTGTAAAAACTGAAGCTCTTTAGCATTAACCTTATTTGGATTATCCCGGCCAAAAATAGTACATGCCAACAGGTATCTAAAAACTCTGATGGCCGGGTTGTGGATGGTCGATGCAAGAATTCCTTCAAAAGAAGTTATTAAATTATTTGACAATCTCTGCCAAAAAGAAAATGCATCGACCGACCATCCGTCATCCAAAGGGGTTTCACAAATAGCACCTTCCCAAAGAGGAATCCCTAACAGACTTGTTAGTTCGTCGGTACTGTACTTATATTCTATTCCAAACATTCTAAATTGGACAGTACCGACTGTGCTAGCAGTGTTAGGGTGGACAGTGTAGATCAAAGAACTTAAAAACTCAACTGTCAGTTTCTCAAAGGTTGGTTCTTGGTTTTCAAAAATAGAGTGCAGTCCCAAAAAATCAAGTAAATGATAAACACTATGATAAATACCCAAGGTATAGAGACAGTTGTCGTCCACGTACCTCGTCGAGAGAATTTCTCGACCTTGAAGCCTTTGAATATTCCTCCTCTGCCTATCCCCGGGTTTTCCTTCTCGCAAAATATATCCTTCGAACTCCATAGCTTGCTCCTTGAATTGATTTGAAGATAGTGAAGATGGGTTTAAATATAAGTTGGTAAAGGTGAGATTTTTATGGAATTTAATTGGTGGAATTTCAAATGGAAGTTTGAAAGGGTTAATGGATAGTGGGTATTAAATAAATGTGGGGGCTTTTGTGAGTTTTAATGGAGTTTTGGAAAAGGAGAAAAATGGGTTTTGGGAGTTTAGAGGTTCAAAAATGGTGGAAGATGTAGTTCTCCCCCGTATTTACCAGGACGCCGTGGCGGGCGCCATAAGGCTATGGCGGGCGCCATAAGGTCATTTTCGGACCTGGGCCAAAATTTTGAATTTTGGAATGGGCCTCTCTTACCTTTTGCGTCTCGGGGGTCCCGATAGCGTTCTCATTTGCTTTCTTCTTCAACACGGGACTTGCACAATTTTTGTGGAAATAAAAATCAAATATTAAGAAAAATAACATTATTATTGGATATATATATATAAAAGGAAAAATAAAAACACACATAATATATATATATATATATATATATATATATATATATATAAATTCAAAGTACATAGGAAATATAGGAAATGCGAAAATACGAAATGTGTCCAGATATGCTAAAAAGTAAAGAAAACGCAGAAATACTGAATAGTAAATAATAGAGTAGTAAGTCAGGGCAATATGATCAATCAGCTGGCTCCTCTGCCTGGCTGGATCCACGAAGCTCAGCGATCTCGCGACGAAGCTCTCCGATCTCCTGGTATAAAGAGTCTGCCTCAGTAGCATGAGTGAGATCAGATACCTCAATCTGCAAAGCAAGATCAGCTACCTCCTACTTGAGCTTGGCAGTCTCTCTGCGGAGCTCAACAACCTGGGTGTATAAATCGGGTGGCTGCAAAGACAAATTATTAGATAATACAGTGATTTTGGGAGACGGAGGTGTAGGGGTGTACTCAGCAATAGGAGGCGATCTAGGCTCCTCAATAGTCTCTCCATAACCCTCCAAAGCATATCTCCAATTAGCTGGGTCATGAACACTGGTCATCATCGGATCAGGCAGCAAAAAGTAATGAACAGCCTCGTTGTCGATCAACAATCTGAACTGGTTGGGGTTTGCAGAGGCTCTCCTTATCAACCCTCTGTCTAGGCAGAAATCAACGTCCATGGTGGTGTATTCACAGAAAACCCTGAGATGTAACAACTTACGCGAAAGGCCTAAAGCAGCAGCAATCTGGGTAACAATACCTCCCACATGAATAATACCTACTGATGACCTGGCAATACTGCTAAGACCTTTCAGCAGAAAGTTCCCACATGCCACAGGACGTGACTGGGTCGCACAAAACAGTAGAAAGATCTCCTCCTCACTAAGCAAGGTCTCAGCATCTGGCAATCCAAAGAAAGAGTGTGCTATGATCATCTGAAAATACCTCAATGCAGGGTTGTGGATAACATGTGAGAACTGGGTGGAAGGATCCTGACTCCCTCCACCAGAGATATCACTCCAGAACTTCTCCACTTCCCTACTCAGAAAGTATCCCATAGGTGTCTCAGGAATAGCATCAGGGGTCGTCTGAAAACCTAATAAATCACCAAACTCCTTATGAGTGAAGGAGTACTCAGTCCCAAATAACCTGAAAATAGCACATCCATCTGGTCCGGCCCAGGGGTCATAAGAAAACGAGCTGAGGAATTCCAAAGTGAGGTTCCTATAGGTGTTGTTCAGGTCGTCGAACTGGTCCCATTGAAGCTGGTGGCATAAGAATCTGACACTAGGCTCAATGCCTAAAGCCTCCATGCAAGCCTGATCTGGGTACCTCGTAGGTGCCATAGGACGTATGAAGTGGACAAAGTAACGCTCTCTCTGGGCGTCATTCCTGAAAGTCACATGCATGTCGTCAAAGTTCTGCATTCTGCACAGAGTTAGGAAGAAAGTCCTGTAAAACACAAACATTTTAAACATTAGTCCTGACAAAATATAACAAGAAATAAAATAAAACAAAATGTAGAAAGAGTAAATAAGGTAAGAAAATCATGGGTTGCCTCCCATGCAGCGCTTGTTTAACGTCGTTAGCTTGACGACTGGAACTTATACATCTCTTGTCGGGATTGGTGGATCACTTAGAGTGTGGCTGGAGTAGGTTGTTGGAATGTCTCCTCCTTCGTAGAGCTTCAGTCTTTGTCCATTGACGATGAATGGTTTACATGTCTCGTTTTTTATTTCAACAGCTCCAGACCTCAGAATTTTTGATACTTTGAAGGGGCCAGTCCATCTTGAACGGAGCTTTCCTGGGAAGAGTCGCAGCCTAGAATTGAACAGGAGAACAGGGTCGCCTAAGTTGAAGTCTTTTCTTACGATTCTTTTGTCGTGCCAAGCTTTTGTTCTTTCTTTGTATATTATGGCATTCTCGTAGGCTTGCTGTCTGAGTTCTTCCAATTTGTGGATGTCAAGGATACGTTTCTCACCAGCAGTTAGGTAATCCAAATTCAAAGTTTTAATGGCCCAATAGGCCTTATGCTCTAACTCAAAAGGTAAATGACAAGATTTTCCATAGACTAGTTGGTAGGGGGTTGTTCCTATAGGGGTTTTGAAAGCGGTTCTGTAGGCCCATAAAGCCTCTTGAAGCTTTTGCGACCAATCTTTTCTGGATACAGAGACAGTTTTTTCTAAAATTTGTTTAATCTCCCTATTAGATACTTCCACTTGGCCACTAGTCTGTGGGTGATATGGTGTTGCTACTCTATGCTTAACTCCATACTTGCTTAAAAGCTTATCAAATATTCTTGATATGAAGTGAGATCCTCCATCACTTATAACTAAACGGGGTGTTCCAAATCTGGGGAATATATAATTTTTAAATAATTTAATCACTACTCTAGTGTCGTTTGTGGGTGCAGCTATCGCTTCAATCCATTTAGACACGTAGTCTACTGCAACTAAGATATACTTGTTTCCTAAAGATGGTGGGAATGGTCCCATGAAATCTATACCCCATACGTCGAAGAGTTCTACTTCTTGGATGTTTCTTAAAGGCATTTCGTCGCGTCTTGATATATTTCCTGTGCGTTGGAATCTATCACATTTGACAATGTAAGCATGGACATCACGCCACATGGTAGGCCAGAATAGGCCAGCTTGAAGAATCTTGGCGTAGGTCTTAGAGGTGCTTGCATGTCCACCATAAGTTGCAGAGTGACAATGCTGAATTATACTTTCTACCTCGTCTTCTGGAACGCAACGGCGGAAAATGCCATCTTTACCTCTCTTGAAAAGAAGTGGCTCATCCCAATAGAAATTTCTAACATCACTTAAGAACTTCTTCTTCTTGTGGTAATCGAGATCAGGGGGTATGATATCAGCGGCTAGGTAATTAACAAAATCAGCGTACCAGGGCACGTTACTTACAGCTAAGGATTTTTGGAAGTGCTCATGAGGGTCTGGTTCTTTATCTTCAATGGTTTCCAACTGGGCTATCAATCTATCATAGGCAAAATCATCATTTATGGGTACTAATTCAGGATTCAGGTATTCTAGCCTAGATAGGTGATCGGCTACTACATTTTCTGTGCCTTTTTTATCTCGGATATCTAAGTCGAACTCTTGTAGCAACAAAATCCATCGAAGTAACCTGGGTTTAGCATCTTTTTTACTTAGTAGGTAACGGATGGCAGCATGATCGGTGTAAACTATAATTTTGGCTCCTACTAGATATGATCTAAATTTGTCTATAGCGAAAACTACAGCTAGGAGTTCTTTCTCGGTTGTTGCGTAATTGAGTTGGGCGGCGTCTAGGGTTCTACTGGCATAATATATTACATGTAATCTTTTATCTTTTCTCTGACCTAGAACGGCTCCTACAGCGTAATCACTGGCGTCACACATTATCTCAAACGGTTCAGACCAATCAGGGGGTTTCATAATGGGTGCTGAAATCAATGCTTGCTTCAAAAGGTTGAATGCTTCATTGCATTTTTCATCAAAGATGAATTCAGCATCTTTCATTAACAGGCCAGTTAAAGGTTTTGTTATTTTGGAGAAGTCCTTGATGAAACGGCGGTAGAATCCAGCGTGTCCAAGGAAACTTCTAACTTCCCTGATAGTCTTGGGGGGTTTTAGGTTCTCTATAACTTCTATTTTTGCTTTATCTACCTCTATACCTCTTTCGGAGATTATATGTCCTAAAACAATTCCTTCAGTCACCATGAAATGGCATTTTTCCCAATTCAGCACAAGGTTCACCTCCACACATCTTTCCAGGATTTTCTCAAGGTTGATAAGACAATTTTGGAAATCAAAACCGCAAACCGAGAAATCATCCATAAATACTTCCATGATTCCATCTAGATAATCTGCAAAGATTGACATCATGCAACGTTGGAAAGTAGCAGGGGCATTACAGAGTCCAAAAGGCATTCGTCTGTAGGCAAAAGTTCCAAAAGGGCATGTAAAGGTAGTTTTTTCTTGATCTTCTGGATGTATAGGTATTTGAAAGAATCCCGAATACCCGTCTAGATAGCAGAAGTAAGAATGTCTGGCAAGACGTTCTAACATCTGGTCTATGAACGGTAAAGGGAAATGATCCTTCCTAGTTGCTTTATTTAACTTTCTATAGTCTATGCACATACGCCAACCTCCTTCTATCCGCTTTGCTATTTGTTCACCTTTCTCATTTTGCACAACTGTGATGCCTCCCTTCTTGGGTACCACATGCACAGGGCTCACCCACTTACTGTCCGAGATCTGATATATTATACCTGCTTCAAGCAACTTCAGAACTTCCTTTTTGACAACATCACTCAGTATAGGGTTTATCCTTCTCTGGTGCTCTCTGGAAGGTTTTGAATCTACTTCGAGCGAAATCCGATGCATGCATACGGATGGACTTATACCTTTCAGATCAGAGATATTATATCCTAAGGCTGAGGGATATCTTCGTAAAACGTCCAAGAGTTGATCTGTTTCTTTTTGTCTCAAGGCAGCACTAACTATAACCGGACGATTCATTTCTTCATCAAGAAACTCATATCTCAGGTTCTTAGGTAGTTCCTTAAGTTCCAAGGCTGGTTTAATAGGGCAAGGCATAGGATCTGGGGTAAGGGATAAACATTCGTAAAGGTTATCATCGATGTAGGGTTTCTTATAATTGTCATCTTCCAAAATAAGAGTTGATGGCAGCTTAATTGTTTCAATGACTTCTTCTTGCTCTAACTCCCTAACACATTCATCAATGATATCTATCGCACAACACGCATCTCCTATCACAGGTGCCATAAGAAATTTTGAAAGTATAAATTCTATCTTCTCGTTCCCTACCTCAAAGGTTAGCTTCCCCTTTTTGACATCTATTATGGCTCCAGCAGTCGATAAGAATGGTCTACCTAGAAGAATTGGTATGTCATCATCTTCTTTAATGTCCATGACAACAAAATCAGTAGGGATAAACAGCTGACCTATCCTAACAGGGACGTCTTCAAGTATGCCTATCGGATATTTAACAGATCTATCGGCTAATTGAAGTGACATCTTGGTAGGTTGCAACTCTCCTAAATTTAACCTTTCGCAAACCGCTAAGGGCATTAAGCTCACACTAGCTCCTAAGTCTAGAAAAGCTTTTTCGATGACATGACTCCCCAAAGTACAAGGAATGGAAAAGTTTCCAGGATCTTTATCCTTTTTTGCTAATTTATTTTCGGCAATAGAATTACATTCCAAGGGTTTCGGATCATCAAGTCTACGTTTATTGGTAAGGATGTCTTTGAGAAACTTTGCGTAGGATGGTATTTGGGTAATGGCTTCTGTGAACGGGATTTCTACGTGAAGTTTTTCTATAACTTTAATGAATTTCTGATACTGATTATTGATCTGGGTTTGTTTAAGTCTTTGCGGATATGGTATTGGTGGTTTGTATGGCGGGGGTGGTATATAGGTTTTGTTTTTGGGTTCTTCTCCTTTTTCTTGACTTTCCTGGTTTACAGATTCCTCTGGTTTCTTCTTTTTATCTGGGATGTTGTCATCTTCCTTAGAAGTTTTGGGATCACTCAACCTCGGGTTACAAGGTTCATCATAAGCGGTCCCACTTCGTAGGGTAATGGCATTTGCTTGTCCTTTCGGGTTTTGTTGAGGTTGTCCAGGGAATTGTCCTCCAGGTGTGGTCTGAGGGGCTTGGTTTAAAGCTACCTGCGAGATTTGGGTTTCAAGCATCTTATTGTGAGTGATTATTTGGTCAACCTTGGTTCCTAACTGGGTAATTAGTTCGTTAACATGAATGTTTTGGTTCATGAACTCCTTGTTTTGTTGGATTTGAGCAGCGACAAAATTATCCACGATTTTCTCAAGGCTCGGTTTTGGTGGTACAGGTTGCATAGGTTGATTTGATCTTGGGGCTTGATAACTTGATTGTCTCGGAGGGGCAGTATTTTGGATAGGGTTATTATTCTTATAGGAAAAGTTTGGGTGATTCCTCCATCCAGGGTTATAGGTATTTGAAAATGGGTTTCCTTGGGTGTAGTTCACTTGTTCAGAGCTGGTCTCGTTTAACAGACTGCATTCTGCGGATTGGTGTCCTTTCGTCCCACATATCTCACAATCTGACGAAACTGCGGCTGCAGTATTCGGGGTTGTACACATATGCTCAACTTTTAGGGCTAATGCGTCCATTTTAGCTTGCATCATGTCTATAGAGCTTAACTCATGTATTCCTCCTTGGGCTTCCTTCTTTTCCACTGTCGCTCGTTCTACTCCCCACGATTGATGGTTTTGGGCCATATCTTCGATAAGGGCACTAGCTTCAGGGTAAGGTTTGTTCATCAGTGCGCCACCTGCGGCGGCGTCGATGGTCATCTTAGTGTTATAATGAAGTCCATTATAGAAGGTTTGAATGATTAACCAATTTTCTAAACCATGATGTGGGCATGCTCTTAACAGCTCTTTATATCTCTCCCAGGCTTCGAACAACGATTCTCCTTGGTTTTGGGTAAATCTAGTTATTTGGTTTCGAAGAACAGCGGTCTTACTCGGGGGAAAATATCTGGCAAGGAATACTTTTCTAAGGTCTTCCCAACTTGTTATGGAATTTGGTGGAAGGGAATCTAACCAAGATAGGGCCTTATCTCTGAGGGAAAAAGGAAATAATCTTAAGCGAATCGCCTCAGGAGGGGCTCCATTGGTTTTAAAGGTGTCTGCTAGTTGGAGAAAGTTTTTCAAATGTTGGTTTGGGTTCTCTGTAGCAAGACCTGCGAATTGTCTCTGCTGTACTAACTGCAGCAGGGATGGTTTAAGTTCAAAATTGTTAGCTGGTATGGCTGGATTTACTATACTAGAACTAGGTTCCTCGTTGGATGGTTGGGCAAAATCCTTAAGAGGTCTTTGATTTTGATCTTCGGCCATAGCTTTCCTAAGTTTACGGAAATATAAACGTGTGCGAGCGTAACGTTCTGGTTCAGCTAGAGGGTCTACTAAACTTCCGGTACTACGAGTTTTTCGCATTGACCGGCGGGTAACTTCCTTAGTCTAAACGGTATAACAACAGGGTACGAAATTTGACGAAATTGGTCCCCGGCAACGGCGCCAAAAACTTGATGCGTGTTTTTTTCGCAAGTGTACGAACGCGTCAGAGTAATATAAAAGATTATCGTATCCACAGAGACCAAGTGTCAATCTATCGCTATCTATTGTTAAGGTGTGTATCTAAGGTGATTGAAAATAGTAGTTTTGAAGAGTGCACGGTAGTAAATAAAGTAATTAAAATTAATTGATAAAGACAGGTTCGAATGCAATTCACACAACCAATTGATAATCCAAGTACTTGCTAATAGAACTACTTACGGGCAATGTTTTCTACTTTGAAAAGAACTAATTTGACAGGAACTGTCGCTTTCGCGTATTCAGAACCGAGTTGTACCCCCTAATCAAACCCTCTTATTGTCACGGATAAAAAGGCGCGCATTGCGTTAGAGTAGTAAACCTATTTTTAAGAAATATAGTATCTTGACCAAGTTGAAAAGTATTTTAACCTGGATTTTCTAAAAAAAAGAGGTCCTTACGAACCAGACTTTAAACTTCTTAACGCGTCCGAAAATGGTTTTAAAATCTCTTTTCTTTTTAAATTAAAAACTCCTAATAAACTAAACAAAGCGCTTTCGCTGTTTTTGAAATAGTTTAAAAACAATTAAGTTTAGATAGGCGTTGGACGGCTTTCGATCTTACCCAACGGAATTTAAGAACAGGAAAACTTATATTGAAAGTTAAAATAGCCCTTAAGTGTTTCCACTAACAATTGTACAGATTATCGGTTCGGTTATGATCTTCACATTCTAACCTTTATAAAATTAGCCAGACATGGTAAAGTAAAAGTTCATTTTTAGATTTTTCATAAAAAAGGTATTTAAGTGCGAGTGCGGAAAGTAAATGAAATTAAAGCGAGTGCGGAAAGTAAATGAAATTAAAAGACAGTGCAAGAAATAAAGTTGACAAAAGGTAAAGTAATAAAAACCTGCTCCAATCGGAGTGGTTGAATACAATGCGAACTGAAAGTAAAATGGCGGCAGGATTAACTTCCTTCCAGAGTGCTCCAAGACTTAGTCTCACAGGCTCTTACAGACTCGATCTCTCGAATGTAGTAACACCTCGATGTGAAGCGATTACCACTATTACACTGATATATGCTTATGAACAACTAAACTTGGATGATGAAAAACGAAAATCTAAAGTCCTATTTATAGGCAAGGAAACATGTGGAAAAGACAAGGATGCCCCTAGCATTTGAATTTGGGAGGGAACTCGCTTTGTTCTTGTGGCGCCCGCCACAACACCATGGCGCCCGCCATGAGTGTAAACTTGCTTGGGCAGTTGGAGATCGTGGGGAAAAACAGTTGGGAGGAGTTTGAGACATGGCCACGTCATGGAAGACCCTGTGGCGGCCGCCATAGTGGATGCCATAAGTGTAAAATGCTGATTTTCTCTATTTTAGCTCATTTCGACTTCCTTTTCGCTCCTTTTCTCGCTCGGGGATCTGATTAGACTAAAAACCTGAAAACAAAGAAAAACATAATAATAACATAATAAAATGACATTAAAAAACTAAGAATGCATGCGAAATCGGAGTCAAAAATACGGTGAAATTCAGTGTCATCAGCAGTCTTTCAAAGAGTCTACTACTGTTTCTCAAAGCATAGTACAAAAGATGAAACTCCGGACTTGGACAGTCTAACTTCCTTGAGTCTCAAAGACATTCTCAAGTGACCTCTTTGTTAAATAGGAAGAAAACCCGTAGACTCGGACAGTCTCAATACCCTTCGGATTTCCCGCTTCCTTAAAGAACAGGAATAACCCGGATCCCTGAATCAAACCCCTGAGTACAGTGTTGCTCAAATAAAAACTGATTTTCTCTTCAGTATGCTGGACCTGGTACTTAACTAGAAAAACATTTAGCCTCTCTCTCAGGCTTTGTACGTGACACATAAGAGACACCCTCGTTGAGTCAATCACCCCTTTCGCCTCCATCTCGGGCTTTATACGAGATACAAAAAGGTTCTTATTGAGCCAAACAAACTTCAGCCTCCATCTTAGGCTTTGTACGAGATACAAAAACACTCTCTTGTTGAGTATAAAAGATCATCTTGTAGGATCAACCCCTTTTAGCCTCCCTCTCAGGCTTTGTACGAGACACATATTAGCCTCCTCTTAGGCTTTGTATAAGAAAACCACTGGTTAATCCAATTAACCTTTTAGCATCAAAGTTGTGCCTCGTTCATAGTACACAAACATCAACAACTCCTTCCCCTTCATCTAATCGCTGTAAGCGGCAAGCCTCTAGATCATCTACATCCACGCCACTGTCCCTCTTTTAGCATGAGAAATTCCTAAGGAAAGATAGAATTTCTCTACACTGAGTTAAAGTCTTCTCCTTCAGGTTGGAAATCCCCTATAAAGGAAATTATGGCATTGCCGGATTCACATATCCCGGTTAAAGTAATTCTCCTTTATAAACAGTTGTGACATATAACCCCCTCTTTAGAGATGACAAATTCTCTCTAAAGTCAACACCTTTAGCTTCACATCTTGGGCTTTGAACAAGATACAAATAGACCCTTCAGCTTCACATCTTGGGCTTTGAACAAGATACAAATCACCTTTCGCTTCACGTCTTGGGCTTTGAACAAGACACCAAATACCATTTCCTCCCATAGAATAGGAGGAACTACGAACGCTCTAATTTCCCTGTTTCGGTAAACGGAAATACGTAGGCATAAGATTGAAAGAAAAATCTTAGCGAGCACAATCAACAAAAAACCAAAATCCCATACTCTCACATCAAAAAGCATCAGTCCTAACATCCTAATCCTTGTTCCCCGCCAGAAACCTTCTGTCGAAATAAAAAGAGAGAAACCAGTATTGGCGAAAATACAAATAACCAGTACAAAGGCCCCCCACATTGATAGCATTCGTAACCTAACAGACCGCTGTTTAAACTCAGTATGCAAAGTAGGGTTAATTGGAGACATCTATTTCCCTTCCTTATTCAGCTCACAATAGGATAAAAAATGAATCGACCTGTAGTTAAAGCTCAAACCGCAGAGAGCGACCAGCGCTTAAGAACCGCGTCCAAAATCGCTCGCTATAGAAAAATGGCGCCCACCGTGGGGCCTAATCCTTTTTTTCTCTCTCTTCACTTATGTGAATACCGCAGATTGGGGCTTCCGCCGGGGAACCCATTTTCTGTCAGGAACTTAGGATTCATATCTTTAAAGGTCTAGGATGTTTAGGACAAATATATATACCGCTTTTCCTAATTGCTATATGTGTTTATTTTCTGCTAATGGGAATGCGGGTGATGCCGTATGTGGAAAGATTGAGTATACCCTTAAGATATGTGATGGCGACGGGGTCAACCATCAACCTCAGTGGAGGCTGACCAATGCAACCCATTCTCTCACCTAGACAATGGGCCGATTGTTAAGTCTGAGAAGCTGAGGAGCCAAACCCTTTCGTAGTGCAGAAACTATTGAAAATATTTGTTATGCGATACTACCCTCATTTGAGGCTGGTGATCTATTCTCGGTGAATGGCACTTACTCTAAGATTGCACTACAACTCGCTGGCGATCCACTTGTTGTTTTGCTTTCCTGGGAGGAGCTGATGATAATGAGTACAGGTACAAAAAACACCCTAGTAGAAACCTTTGGGGATGGGTAGAGCCTTGACTTCATGACAACGACCCCTTGACCCCATGTTTTTTCTATGTTTTTGTGTGCTGCATTCATGCATTCATTTAAAAAACATTAAAACATTAAAAAAATTTCTCTTCTAGTCTCTCTGTTTTTCAAATTAAACTAAGACTGTGATTGCAAATATCAGAGAAAAGGATTACGCTAATATATTTTGGTAGAAGGAGAACTCATACGTACACCTTCAAGGTTCCAAAATTAGAGGATTTGAGAAGGTTAGCAAGGATGATCACAAACCAGGAGGCCTTCAGAGCCAAGTACGGAGGTCTGTTACCACTGTTAAGAGTCCATGTGATTGAGGGAATCATGGATGCGCTCATTCAATTCTACGATCCGGTTTATCACTGTTTCACATTCCCGGATTACCAGCTAGCACCAACATTGGAGGAGTATTCTCATCTGATCGATCTACACATTACTGATCGAGCTCCATTTTCTGGACTGGAAGAAATTCCAAAGAATCAGACCATTGCAAGAGCAATTCATTTGGACGAGTCTAAGGTCAGGACTCACATGACCACTAAGGGTGGCATCCAAGGTTTGTCAGCCTATTTCTTGACGAAGAAAGCCCTGTATTTCGCTAGTATAGG
Organism: Lathyrus tuberosus; assembly: GCA_022829125.1. Taxonomy (NCBI): domain Eukaryota; kingdom Viridiplantae; phylum Streptophyta; class Magnoliopsida; order Fabales; family Fabaceae; genus Lathyrus; species Lathyrus tuberosus. The sequence goes on along the minus strand of JALAZF010000299.1, from coordinate 728,667 downwards.
GAACATGACTGCTTTTGAAAGCATCTTTGTCTTGCTCAACTACGGGTTATTTTTGTTTCCCAACATCAATAACTTCGTCGATATTAACGCCATTAAGGTTTTTCTCATTGGAAACCCTGTGCCGACTTTGCTCGCAGATGCGTATCATTCTGTACACTTGGGGAATTTGTATAGTAGAGGGGAGATCACGTGCTGTGTACCTCTACTTTACAAATGGTTCATCTCCCACTTGCCCAAGTCTGCTGCTTTTTGGGATTGCAAGAGTCCCTTACGTTGGTCGCAGAAGATCATGTCTCTTACCAACTCTGATATAGATTGGTGTAATAGGATTTATGATGGAATCAGAATAATTGACCGTTGTGGAAACTTCCCCAACGTACCCCTTATAGGAACTAAGGGAGGAATAAACTACCATCCAGTATTGGTTCGCCGTCAGTTTGGATACCCGATGAGACACCTCTCACTGGGTGTTCATCTGGAAGGTCTTTTCTTCAAGGAAGGAGAAAGTGACAGAGCACTAAAGATGGAAATAGTGCACGCTTGGAAGCACATTCACAAGAAAGGACGAGGGTCTCTAGGAAAACTGGACTGTGTCTCGGTGGAGCCTTATCTCCACTGGGTACAAACTAGGGCTCTCAAGTGAAAAATGCCTTATCCTCGTTACGGAATTCTTCCGCCGAGGGAATCTGTCATGTACTTCATGACGGAAACTGAAAAGCTTCAGGTTACTCTCAACAAAGTTCAAAGGGAGAGGAGGTCTTGGAAGAACAAGTACCGCACCCTCGACGTAGAGTGCATCAAAATACAGCAACTACTGAAAGAGAAAGATGCTCTGATTGAAATTTTGGAGCAACATGCTGTGGATAATCAGGATGACCAAAGGAATTTGCTCGCTCCTTTCACTTGGCAAAGGAATGACAACCCGACAACGGCTCAAGAGCCCCGGTCAAAGAAAAGAAAGATACCAGAATCAGCACCCGATTTCTCTTCAGAGAGGACTCGGGCCCATTAGCTTAGGTTTCTATTTCTGCACCTTGTAATCTACTATATTTCCGTTACTGTAATCCTTTGGAATTCAATAAAAAGGGGTTTCCCCACTGTTTGATAATTGCAATCTAATTGTCGAAGTTTATTTTGATTAAACCTAAAAATAATTAATATAATCATTGCATTCATCATTCTCACATCGCGTATCCTTCTTACCTACGAATCTAACGTTTGCGTCTCGATTCTAGAGTCAAACTGTCTCATTCGTACAATACTCGGGCCAATCGTCAGAAAAGGATGGATGATCTTGAGGAAGAAAACAGAGAGTTGAAAGAAGAGATAGACGCTCTGAGAGAGGATATGAGAAAGCTTCGTAACGACATGCAAGCCATGGCAGATGCTCAGCTACAAAGAACTGTGATCTCAGAGATCACCTCAACGCCCATAGTGGAGAAGTATGATCCTAGGTATCAAATGCCGAAAGATCGTCCCTGGGGCATACCTATTAACTATATCCCGGAAGGATATGTTCCGCCGATCACTAAAGATCAGGGAATCACAACAGAAGCCGCTGGGCCTGAAGGTTACAAACTTTGGGAAAGCAAAGATGCCAGGGGCATACTGAAGACTCCTGAAGGTTAAAAACTTCGGGAAACGCCAAGGTTCGCTGCCGTAGTCACGGTACCACCCCCTGTGGTGCACACTGTCCCGGAAGGACAGATTCCACAGATACCTTCTAGTAAAAAGGAAACTATGTTTGACTGAATAGATGAATTCCAGGAACAGTTCTTGGAAATGCAGAGGGAACTGCAAGCCATTCGCGGTCAGGATCTATTTGGAAAGGATGCCGCAGACCTTTGTCTGGTCCCCAATGTGAAAGTCCCGCACAAATTTCTAGTGCCCGACTTTGAAAAATACAAGGGTAACTCTTGCCCTCAAAGCCACCTGGTGATGTACGCTCAGCGGATGTCAGCTCATACTGAGAATCAGGACCTGCTGATTCACTACTTTCAGGATAGTTTAACCAGTGCCGCATTAAAATGGTACATGGGTTTAAACCGTGCTACGATTAGCACATTCATAGATCTTGGTACTGCCTTCGTCCAATACAAATACAATTTGGACATGGCACCCGACAGAGATCAACTCAGATCAATGTCACAAAAGGACAAGGAAACCTTTAAGGAGTATGCTCAAAGGTGGCGTGAAATTGCCGCTCAAATTTGTCCACCTCTTGAGGAAAAAGAGATGACAAAGATCTTCTTAAAGACCTTAAGCTCAGTTTACTATGACCGAATGGTTGCCAGTGCGCCCAGTGATTTCACCGAGATGGTCGGCATGGGCGTACGTCTTGAGGAAGCCGTCCGAGAAGGACGTTTGGTAAAAGACACTGGATCGACGAGCGGTACTAAAAAATACGATAGTGCTCTCCCTAAGAAAAAGGAGCAAGATATTGGGAATATCTCTCTCGGGAAGCAAAGCCGACGTTATCAGCCGGTAGCAGCTATAATTCCTGCTATCAGCCCTGCGCCTATTCCTACGTATCAACCTCAGGTTGCGCAGAGCCAACCTGATCAGCAAAGGACACAATAGCCTCTTTAGTAGGCTCGTCCTCCATATAACAACAACCGTACAACACGACCATCAGGGTTTGATCCTATACCCATGTTGTACGTAGAACTATTTCCGTTACTACTGGCTAAGGGCCACATCCAGACTAAGTCTCCTCTTACAGTACTGGAAAATCCGCCTTTTTGGTTTAAGGTGGATCAGACATGCCCTTATCATCAAGGAGGATCAGGGCATAACATAGAGACTTCCCTCAATTTCAAGTCCGACGTGTAAAAACTTGTTAGGAGCGGGGTCTTATCCTTCAAGGATACAAATCCTAATGTTCTTACGAACCCGCTGCCTTAACACGAGAAAGCTGCAGTCAATCTAATTGAGAAAGAGACTAACAATGTCTATCAAATTCACGATGTACTCTTGTTGAGGACCAATCTAGTCAAGATGCATTGTAGACAGAGTGGATATGGCCATGTGCCACCTCATAATTATCACCAGTGTGATATCTGCTCTAAGAGTAATCAAGGATGTTCTGTGGTGCAAGCAGCTCTACAGGAACAGATGGATCTCGGATGGATCCAAGAGCACCGAGTTCGCGGAGTTAACATGGTCTACACGAATTCTAACATCATTCAAAACCATGATATCCGTGCAATGAATGTCAACTTGGTGGTAATGCACTCAAGGCAAAGCCAGTATCATAATCTGCCACGACATGATTACAGTTCCTGTCTGACTTGCTCGGTAAATAAACAGGGATGCTCTTTCATACAAGAGGCCCTCCAGCGTCAGATGGATCTTGGATGGATCCAGGACTACCATGATAGGAACTCCTATCAGATCAATATGGTTCAAATCTTCGATGTTCGCGTGATGAATACCAACCTGGTAGAGTTACATGCTGAGCAGGTCCGACTCGGATTCTTAATATCACATGACTATTAAAGCTGTAAAGCGGGTTGCGAAAACGATCAAGGTTGTACCCTTGTCCAGGAGGTACTTCAACACTTGTTAAATCACTGGTGGATGCCAATTTATATGGATGAAGATACTCAGCAAATTAGTATCAGTAACAGGAATCCTACTCGACGTCAAATTCAGGATGTCCGATCTAGGGAAGCTAACCTAGTGAAGTTACATTGTATTCAAAGTGGGCATGGCCAGGTGCCACCACACAATAATGAACATTGTGGAGTCTGTTCGGAAAGTAACCAAGGGTGCTACCTTGTGCGAGCAGCTCTCCAAGAGCAATTGGATCGTGGAGAAATTCGTCCATATCCGGGTTCTGGACCTATCAACTGGACGCCGAACTACCTTGCCGATCAAATTGAGGATGTTGTCACAATCTCTTGTCATCACTAGACCAGGGATGTTTTTGCCATTATCCCTATACTTGACGAATCTAAAGTTCCCAACCGGGAACAGATCGAGATTACTTACGATGCTCAGAAAAATCAGAAGGTTCCCATAGTCATCTATCTACCGGGACCGTTACCATATGAATCAACTAAGGCTATCCCTTACAAATACGGTGCAACAACCATTGAAAATGGAAAAGAAATTTCATTACCCTCCGTTGTGAATATTACAGACATCAGTCGTGTAACACGGAGTGGAAGAATCTTCAACAGAGGAGTTGGGGAACCTAACAAAGAAAAGGAACTTCAGACAGAAGCTCTCGATCCATCAGTCGGTCAATCCAGTAATCCCGACCTTTCGAAAGATGATGATGAGATGATGAAGCTCATCCAAAGGAGTGAATACAACATTGTTGATCAGCTGTTACAGACTCCTTCAAAGATCTTGGTATTATCACTGTTACTTAGTTCAGAATCACACAGGGAGGCTCTACAGAAAGTCTTGGAGCAAGCCTTTATGGAACAGGATGTAACAATCAGACAGTTCGATAGTATTGTCTCTAACATCACTTCCTGCAACAATTTGGGATTTAGTGATGAGGAATTACCTGAAGAGGGTCGCCGTCATAACATGGCGCTCAATATCACAGTTAACTGCCAGGACGATGCTTTAGCCAGTGTACTGGTAGACACAGGGTTAGCCCTGAATGTTATGCCGAAGTCCACTTTGATGCAATTATCATTCAAAGGCCCTCCGATGAGAATCAGCGAGGTCGTCATCAAAACATTCGACGGATCCAGAAAAATGGTTATCGGCGAAATTGATCTTCCCATAACTATTGGTCCTCACACTTTCCAAGTCACTTTCCAGGTCATGGACATCCGGGCAACATACAGTTGTTTATTAGGAAGACCTTGGATACATCAGGCTGGAGCGGTCACTTCGACTCTCCACCAAAAGCTAAAGTTCGTCAAGAACGATCAACTTGTCACAGTCTGTGGAGAACAGGCCTTGCTCGTGAGTAACTTATCATACCCGAGGAGGTTATTGGAACTCAGTTCCAAGCACTGTCGGTGAGCAAAGACAATCAATCCCAAGGAGGAACCTCGATTTCCTCATACAAAGATGCTATCAAAGCGGTCGAGAGTACCGATACAACCGAATGGGGACAGCTTGTCATTTCTATTGACAATAAAACAAATAAGGATCTTACTTTTTCTGCAACCTGTACCCAGACAGCTGCCAACGATGAAAGTCTTCATCCCCTTCAAAACTTCTTCCACAGTGGAGGTTTCCTTCACCCAGTGTCTCAAACAGTCCATGCTATCAATAAGGAAGATCCCTCTGACACAGAGAATAGTGGAAGTCCTATCTTAACAAGGACGGTTATATGTCTCAGGACGAAACACAAACTCCTTTTTGCTTTCCTACAGAGAGTCCGAGACTTATACCCAGGTTAGACGTCGAAATGATATATGGAGATTGTGATCCGGAAGGATGTCGTGCTCCGCCGAATTCATTAGAGGAAGACACTCTGATGAAAGATAATTTTGACTACACCTACTATGGCCCAATGGATGGTCTGCCAATGTGGTAACCTTACCCAGGAGACTTGGGGCAAGAGAGTCAGCCGAACAATGAAAATCAGCTGACCGTCATTGAACAGAATACCTGTGTCCCCACCATGTCATGGGATCAACACTCAGGTCATCCTGAAACTACTCAACATGAAGATGAATTCGCAATGTTTGCAGGACTTGAATTCATCAACTATGCTTTTCCCGAGGTCAACGTCATCGAGAGGGATGACTCCTCCAGTTCCAGAGAAGTGTGGGACACCTTGGGATAACCGAGTGGAAAATACGACTATATGGTCAAGTACACCGCTCCCAAAAGCTCTCGTATCAGGCTCAGAGATATCCAGCCAACTAGATGGGGAGATACAGCTGAGAGCACAAATGCTATGCAAAATACAACAGAGGAATTCTCCTACGACAACTCTGCCTGGGAGACAGATTCCAATGATCCTGCTCCACCAGAAATCAGCTTCATTTCTGAAGAGAAATCAAGGAAGGTACCAAACTTTGTGATTCACCGAGGAGTTCGCCGCCAATGGGTTGCCATCGAGGTTCCGAAGGTCGTGCATCAGTCAAAGTAATTGCCATCTTTAACGTTTCACCTTGCCCAGGTGAAATAGATGTTTTGATAGGGCTCGCTTTCTGTAAATTTCCCTCTTCGCTTTGCCCGAAGCGACAGAGTTTTGTTTTATAGGGCTGTAGTTTCAAGAGTCGACTTGTTCATTAATAAAATAACGTCGTTCTATAATTTCTGCATTAACTGTTGTTTTCTCTTTTTGCTTTTTCTCAGAAAATGGTAATCCTAAAAAACAATTAAAAATAAAAACAAGTAGTAAAATAAATACACTGCACACACTTACATTTTTCTCTATCTCTTCTAAACACGAATCATCACGTCATGCAGATTGCTTGTTTTAAACCCCGTTGAAACATACAATCCGATGCCTTCTCCCAACTTTGAGTTCCCGATATTTGGGGCTGAAGAAGAAGATGACGAAAAAATTCCAGAAGAGATCTCCCGATTACTCAGACAAGAGGAAAGGTCCATTGAACCTCACAAAGAGCCGTTGGAAACGGTAAACTTGGGTTCAGAAAAAGAGAGAAAAGAAATAAGGATTGGGGCACTACTCAGTCCAACTGCCAGAGAGGGTTTGATAAAGCTTCTCAGAGAATTTCCCGATGTGTTCGCTTGGTCCTATCAGGATATGCCAGGGTTGGATACCAGCATCGTGGAACATCACTTACCGTTGAGATCGGAATGTCTGCTAGTAAAACAAAGGTTGAGACGCACTCACCCAGACATGGCCATTAAAATTAAAGAGGAGGTACAGACACAGATTGACGCAGGTTTCCTCGCCACATCAGAATATCCTCAATGGTTAGCCAACATCGTACCCGTTCCCAAAAAAGACGGAAAGGTCAGAATGTGTGTTGATTACAGGGATCTGAACAAGGCAAGTCCAAAGGACGACTTTCCTTTACCACACATTGACATGCTGGTAGACAGTACAACAAAGTTCAAAGTATTCTCCTTCATGGATGGATTCTCGGGCTATAACCAGATCAAAATGGCGCCGAAAGACATGGAGAAAACTTCGTTCATTAACCCATGGGGTACCTTTTGTTACAAGGTAATGCCGTTCGGTTTGAAGAACGCCGGGGCAACCTATCAAAGGGCCATGACTACTCTGTTTCATGACATGATACACAAAGAACTCGAGGTATATGTCAATGATATGATTGCAAAATCAAAAATAGAGAGTGAGCACGTTGAACATCTATCAAAGTTGTTCGAACGTCTAAGAAAATTCAAGCTCCGCTTGAATCCTAACAAGTGCACCTTCGGTGTCCGTTCAGGGAAACTACTAGGGTTCATCGTCAGCCAGAAAGGAATTGAAGTTGATCCTGACAAGGTCAAGGCCATTCAAGAAATGCCTTCTCCGAAAACTGAAAAACAAGTCAGAGGATTCCTGGGACGTTTGAACTACATCTCCAGATTCATATTCCTTATGACCGCGACATGTGCGCCGATTTTCAAGTTACTTAAAAAGAACCAGGATTGCGTTTGGTCAGAAGATTACCAAACCGCCTTCGACAGTATTAAGGAATGCCTGTTGAATCCGCCGATTCTATCACCTCCAGTGGAAGGAAGACCACTGATCATCTACCTCACAGTCCTAGAGGACTCAATGGGATGCGTACTTGGCCAACAAGACGAAACTAAAAGGAAAGAGTCTGCCATTTACTATTTAAGCAAGAAATTCACCGACTGTGAAACTCGGTACACGATGCTCGAGAAAACTTGTTGTGCTTTGGCTTGGGCAGCCAAGCATCTCCTCCAGTACATGATTCGTCATACTACTTGGTTGGTCTCCGAAATGGATCCAATCAAGTACGTTTTCGAAAAACCTGCTCTCACAGGAAGAATTGCCCGTTGGCAGATGTTATTATCAGAATATGACATGGAGTACCACGCTCAGAAAGCCGTTAAGGGAAGTATTTTAGCCGATCATTTGGCTCATCAACCGATTGACGATCAAGAATCAATCGGGTTCGACTTCCCAGACGAAGATGTCATGTATCTAAAGATGAAAGACTGCGATGAACCGCTACCCAGTGAAGGGCTAGAACCAGGTTCCCAATGGGGACTTATCTTTAACGGAGTAGTTAATCATTATGGAAACAGAATTGGGGCAATCATTGTTAGCCCTCAGGGTACCCACATTCCTTTCACTGCCAGACTTACATTCAAATGTACGAACAACGAGGCCGAATACGAAGCTTGTATTATGGGTCTCGAAGAAGCGATTGATTTAAGGATCAAAAACTTGGACGTATACGGCGATTCAGCTTTGGTTATCAATCAGATAAAAGGAGCTTAGAACACATACCAATCAGGACTGATTCCTTACAAAGACTATGCAAGGAGGTTGTTACCTTTCTTTAACAGAGTTGAGTTTCATCATATCCCTCGTGATGAGAATCACATGGCTGATGCCTTAGCCACTCTCTCTTCTATGGTTAGTGTGGGTCAATGGACTGACCTACCTAAGATCGACATAATGCGCCTTGAAAGGCCCGCTTACATCTTCACGATTGAAGAAGTCCTAGACAACAAACCTTGGTATCACGATATCAAATGCTTCCTTCAGAAACAAGAGTACCTATCTGGGGCACTCAGAAAAGACAGGAAAACCCTCAGAAGATTGGCTGGAAGCTTCTTCCTGAGCGGTGACACTCTCTATAAGAGAAATTTTGACATGGTCTTGCTCCGATGCGTAGACAGACCAGAAGCAGACATGCTTATGAAAGATATTCATGAAGGATCCTTTGGCACTCATGCCAACGAACACACAATGGTGAGAAAAATTCTAAGAGCAGGGTATTACTAGTTGACCATTGAATCCGACTGCTACAAGTACATGAGGAAGTGCCACAAGTGTCAGATATACTCCGACAAAATTCATGTACCGCCATCACATCTCAAAGTTCTTTCTTCCCCGTGGCCTTTTTCCATATGGGGAATCGACATGATTGGCTTGATCGAACCTAAGGCTTCAAATGGACATCGGTTCATCCTGGTATCCATTGACTACTTCACCAAGTGGGTCGAAGCAGCGTTATTCGCCAATGTAACCCGACAAGTGGTGGTCCGATTTATCAAAAATAATATCATCTGCCGTTATGGCATTCCAAGCGAGATCATTACTGATAATGGATCTAACTTGAACAACAAAATGATGAAAGAGTTGTGCGTAGAGTTCAAGATTGAACACCATAACTCATCTCCCTACCGACCCAAGATGAACGAAACTGTAGAAGCTGCTAATAAGAACATCAAGAAGATCATTCAGAAGATGGTTGTAACCTACAAAGACTGGCACGAGATGCCACCCTTTGCTCTTCACGGTTATCGAACATCTGTTCCCACTTCAATAGGGGCAACCCCTTTTTCTCTAGTGTATGGCATGGAAGCAGTGCTCCCCATAGAAGTAGAGATCCCATCAATCAGGGTATTGATGGAAGCTAAGCTTACAGAAGCTGAATGGTGTCAAAGTCAACACGACGAATCAAACCTGATCGAAGAGAAGCAAATCACGGCACTATGCCACGGTCAGTTGTATTAACAGAGAATGAAGAAGGCGTTTGACAAAAAGGTCCGACCTCGCATCTTCAGGAAAGGAGACCTCGTGCTCAAGAAGATACAATCTTTTATCACTGATTCCCGGGACAAGTGGACTCCGAATTATGATGGCCCCTATGTGGTAACGAAAGCTTTCTCACGCGGCGCCCTGAGACTTGCAACCATGGACGGAGAGGAATTTGCCTACCCCACAAATGTTGATGTAGTCAAGAAATACTTCGCCTAAACTAAAAAAAAAACGTCTCGGTGGATTGAAAACCTGAAAGGGCGGTCCAGGCAAAAGTTAGAGACATGAAAAAAAATCATCCCGATGGATTGGAAACATCAAAGTACAATCCAGGCAAAAATTAGGGATAATGGCAAGTAACTATGTTCAACAGAGGCAAGTCCCTCAACAGCGACAACAGTTACATCATCCGTCAGGAAAATTCCAGTCAAGGTCATCTTCAACAGAAGCTCAGGATGCCCCAAATTCAAAGTTGGTAGAAGGATAGTGGTCGTTATGTTTCAACGTAGCACTTTTCCCTGTAAATTACCATTTTCTAACTTTGTAAATACTCTTTGGAATCACGCGTTTGGCTGATCTCCATCTTATCAATAAAATTTGAGCCCTTGTGCTTTTGTTTGTAATTCTTATTTGTTTTAGCTTTACAGAACGACGTTGTTAACATGATTAACAATGCTTGAAATGAAACAAAAATGAATTTACTTGTAAAACTTTTTCTGCTTTTAAAATAAAGATGGCAATTTCTTTTAACTGTTGAACATCAGAAGAACATCAATCGCTTCTCCAAAGGAGTAAGCAAACCTCAAAGTGCAGAATCAAAGTACTCCTTCTAACCCAGTACGCTTGAATGAAGGATCAATTGTGTCAGAGACCTTGTTTCGTCTGACACGCCACGACAGAGTTCTTACCTCCTAAGCCCGACCAACGGTAGCTCCCAATGGGGACTATCTCTCCTAAGCAAGGTGGAATTGCTATCTTGAACCAGCGATATTTCTACACGTCCCGCGATGGCCGAGTATCCAGTCGTGTTCACCCGTCAGTTTGTATATCGCGTCCGTTTTGTCAGCATAAACATGCATACATCATGCATTATTGATTTGCATTCATAATCATATCGCCTCACTATCACTCTAGTCGGTCTTGTCCCTTAGTAATGGGAGTCCTCCCAATTGAGTTGTCAGTTCTTTCCTCGTCGGGAAATACTGTGTCTGAACAATCTTTTCTCCAGTTTGTTTCTGGATTGAAGTTGGTCCTGGACCACTTTGATAACTTGAACCTCTGAAAAACCAGAGGAACTTTCAACCAACATCACTCTTCGCCATTGAAGATGATATCCTTGCTCTCCCGGATCAAGGAAAATCCACAGAGAAAGCCTCGTAATCAGAGACTCGGCAGCACGCCATTTTTGCTCTGAAAGACCGCCGATGAAAAGGTCATCGGCACCTCAAAATTGGACCCCATCATATGGCATTTCTCCGGAAAGATCCCGAGAAAAGTATGATGTAAAATTCCAAGTGACAGCAGTCCCCCAAGAGGTCTGTTTTCCCCCAGTAGAAACAAATGGCATCTCCAACAGAGAAGTTTGTACACCTCTACAACTCAGATGATTGGGTTCCCCAGCAGGTCTAACCTCAGATCTTTTTTCGTCAAATGGCATCTCCCCAGGAAAATTCGGCGAGAAGTTTGAGGAAAACCGCTACACATAGCGTTCCTTGTCAAGAAAGTTTATTGACAAAAGAAACTAAGACCAGCTCCTTGGTAGGAAACCAGGATCGAGGGGAAGTTTACTTCAGAAACTGAGACCAGCTCCTTGGTAGGAAACCAGGATCGAGGGGAAGTTTATTTCAGAAACTTAGACCAGTTCCTTGGTAGGAAACCAGGATCGAGGGGAGGTTTACTTCAGAAACTGAGACCAGTTCCTTGGTAGGAAACCAGGATCGAGGGGAAGTTTTTTACCTTTTCTAAGCATCATTGCTTAGCAAAATAAGATGAATGCGTAAGCTGCCATTCATAGCCATCAAAATTTTGGGGTGTTCCGATATTTAATCCACTTGCACCCCGAATGCCCGAATACCTTCGTCATTCACACCTTCGGGTCCAAGAAGATTAAATAGGGGCATCTGTCATACCCCAAATTTTGACCACTAGGATTTCCCATCATTGTGCAAATCATCATCATAATAGGGATGAACCATTATTCCTCATCAAATGCCTCAAGGGTTGTTGAGCATTCACTTCAATCAAAATTAGGGTTTCATGCCCTCTCAGAGCTTTAGACAAATGATCAATCAAGGAATTACATGATCTTCAAATTGTCTAACCTCTCAAAGTAGCTACAAAGGATCAAAAGGACTCCCACTTCAGGGATTAAGCACAAGGATGCTCCCTTCTAGGTGGATCAAGTCTCAAGATCGCCAGTGTCACCAAATTAGGGTTTTGGTCGACCAGGGCCTCCAAATGAAATTTTTCATCTGGGCACAAGCCAAAGATCTAAAACATAACCTAATATACTCCATGGAACCCCATGGACCCAATCATCAAGTCAATTTTGCCTCTGGGGATGCATTCATCAAAAATCAGGAATTAGGTTTTTTTTTGACCTAATTCACCCCTAAGTTGACTTTTGGGGACCAGTCATGAACCAAGACCTCAAGACATGATTTGAGGGTCTCTAATGAACTATATTGATCTATTTGGAACAATGGATTAATCCAAGAAGCTTGAGCAACAAGTCTCAATTTCATCTGCACCACAATTAGGGTTTTAAGGGAAAAGTCAACTATAACTTTGACTTTTGACCAGGACATGCTCCCAAACCCTAGGACATGCCTCAATATACCCTATAACACCCATGGAACATGTCCATCAAGTTTGATTTAGGTCAAGGACATGATTTCCTGAGGAATTGCACAATTTGGAATTCAGCTGATAAAAAGTCAACTGTGCACAAAAGTCAACTTTGACTTTTTGAGATTTTTCACCAAAATGGATTTTTAACCCTAAAATGATGTTAATGTATGATTTGAATCATCATTCATCAAGAAAAATCAAGAAAAGTTGGATAACTTGTAAAAGGGGTAACCATAAAAACTTAGAAAATTTTCCAAGTTAAAAATAAAGTGGCTAGGGTACCAACTTTGGAGGATTATAACTCCTAAACCACAAAGCCATTTTTCCTCATCCAAATATGGATTTGTAGACCTCATTACCCTCTACAAAAACTTCAACTAGACCTAAGTCCAATTCATTAAGGATTTTGAGTTATGGAGTGATCAAAGTGGCTGAAAAATGAAAATGTCACTTTTTCCAACACTTAGTGAAATTTTCACTAAGTCCAAATCTGTCTTCTTTTTTTTCCAAATGTAGGGGGATTTTTCACTTGGATTCAAAAAAGATCAAAACCAAACATGTTCAAACAGTTGTTGTATCATGTAAGGGCTTTCCAAAATGGCCAAGAACATTGTCAAATTCCATTTGGGCTATGAGTTATGACATTGTAAAGTTGCCTTGTTGAAATCTGTCAAGGCAAGGCAGAATTTGTATTTTTACTCGATTTACCAAAATTGTGCAAATACAAACACTCCTATTCACTTGGACATATCTGAGGTTTGAATCTAAAGGAGACAATCACTGAGCCAAGCCTCCAAAGTCCTTGGAACAAGAATAAGCATGTTGAACCTAGAATTGCCAAAATAGGGACAAGACTCTAAATTTGGATTGGAGCATTCAATGGAAGCATCAAGGTGGCATGGACTGAACCATTTTCATTTGAATTCAGTCAAGACTTATCCAAGACCAAGGGAACCAGCAGCCTGTGCCCTAACCTCTAGTCAATGGCTAGAGGAGACTTGAACTTCCATTGGCCAACATTGAACAAACCTACTCAGAAGTTGCCATTCACTATTCCTTGCAAAACAAACTTGCTCTACTATAAATAGAGCTCAATTGTGATCAGTTTAAGTACACCAAAGGCCTACAACACTTGCCTTTCTCAAAATCTCTTTCTCTTGGCAAAAATGCCTTTCTTAGCAAGGTAGCTATCGGATTTTGAGCTAGAGGGCAAATGAGCCGATCAAACACTTAAACAACAACTGGAACATTGATTTCTCAGAATCACCAGTCAATTGCTCAAGGTTTTAACCAAAATGCAGTTGAGATGCCATGAATTGATCCAGCCAATTTCAATCAAGTCCAAGCATTCAAACACACTCCATAGGGTGTAGGGAAGCTGTTCAGATCATTACCACTCATCTGTAACACCTCCAAATCAAAAATCACATTGCACTTGCTTCCACGGCCTAGAGGTAAGCATATACTTGGTCATCTCTCAATCCATATGTTCATAATTTGGCCATATGTTCATAATCATGCATAGAATGTTTCCCCTCAATTAATTGCATTGTTTGAATCGTGTATCAAAAATCCTAGCCTTCATGCAAAAATTAGGGTTCTTGAGGATTTTTCGTGATTTCTTGTTATATGTTTAATTCAAATGAAATTAATTGACATAGACATGATCGTGAGGTTGAGACGAGCATAATGATATGTGGATTACATGATATGATTAAGTATTCAGTGAGATTGGAGAGAAAATGCAAATCTGAGAATCTCAGAACACGCGCGTGTTCTTCAGCTTGTTCTTGGCGCCATTTTTTCAAATTTGAATATTTGAATTTTGTGGTTTTATTTAATTGATTCAAAAATTAATTTCTCTATGAGTTTTAATGATTTTGAGTTGATTCTTTTTTTAATAATTCACAAAAATGTTAAATTATTTTATTTTAACAAAAAATCCCAAAAATATTATTTATTTCATATAATTGATATTTTTGCAAAGAATTAATATTTTAATTGTGTTTGGCATTTTAAATATTTTTTCTACATTGATTTTGCAATTTTTATTGCTTTCTAATTATTTTGTAGGTCAATACTTAATTTTCTAAGCATTAATCCAAGATCATAATTTGTTTTTCATATGTTAAACAATTTTGATCATTTTTAATTGAATTTTTATTCAATTAAAATACATTTTGAAAACAAATTAGAGTTTTGGATTAATTCAACCCTCATAAATCATTTTCAAAACTTTGGGCCTCTAATAGAGTGTAAGACCCAATCCTTTTTTGACCAAATCATTTTTGGGCCTCAGTGTATTGTATAAGTCCCGATACCGTCAAAAACAAATGGCGCGATCGTCGCCTTTTGAAAAATAACAACTGGGCCTCTCCTCGAGCTATAAGACTCATTCAAAACTTTGGGCCTCTAATAGAGTGTAAGAACCAACCCCCTTTTAACCAAAACAATTTTGGGCCTCACTTATTGTATAAGTCCCTCTGCGTTAAAAGAAAACCTCGGTGCGATCGCCATTTTTAACGGAAAAATCAATTGGGCCTACCCTCGCGTTATAAGCCCCACTCTTTTTCTTTAAAACTTTTGGGCCTCTCGAGAGAGTGTAAGACCCATCCCTTTGTACAGAAAACCATTTTGGGCCATAGTCACTTGTATAAGTCCCTCTGTACAAATTCAAATAGTGCGCTCACTGATAAAACCCTGGGCCTCTCCTTGAGCTATAAGCCCCAAATCTTTCTTTTTCAAAGCACTTTCTCCTTTGATTTTGAATATACTGTTGTTGTCAATCTTTCTTTGTTGAACAACTAACCAAACAGCATGGAAGCTCTACAACCGAGTAAGTGGTTATTGCTTTCATTTACCGCTTTCATATACATATAACTGTATTGTGGGGCTGTTACACTGTAAGTCTTCTTTCAAAAACTCATATCAACTGTGTAATAATAGTATAGATATTTCGAGTTTCCCCGGCAACTACGTCTAGCATTAAGCCCGTTGATCACTCTTAGAAATAGTCTAAACTAGATCCCCATAGGATTACCAGACACAGTCTTCCCTCCTCTTGGGGTTAAACAATATGGAGATATGAAAGGCAGCATTCTTTGTGAACCCTTTCATAGACTGTCACTCATAGAAGTTGTCAAAGAAACTCTATTCCCCAGAGATGATCTCTTCTCCGTGAATTGCATCTCTTGAGTTTCTTCCAAATTCTCAAACTTTCCTGACTTTGATCTATTCTCGGTGAATAGCATTGCCAAGAACTTCTCGGGGTTTGGGGACCCACTGGCTTCTTAAAAGAACTTGTCAAGAAATTCTATTCCCCAGAGATGATCTTTTCTCTGTGAATGGCATCTCTTGAGTTTCTTCCAAATTCTCGAATTTTCCTGACTTGATCTATTCCTTGTGAATAGCTTGCCTTGAATTTCTCAGGGTTTGGGGACCCATCGGCTTCTAAAAAGCATCGGCCTCCTCTTGGGCATCATACAAGGACCCACAGGCTTCCTAAAAGCAACCCTGCCTCCTCTTGGGCTTAGTACAAGGACCCTACGGCTTCTTCAAAGTATTCACAGCCTCCTCTTAGGCTTCGTATAATGATCTCTTCCTCTGGGAATGATAGCCTCCTCTTGGGCTTCGTACAAGGACTTCTCGACTTCTTAAAAGCTTCCAGCCTCCTATTGGGCTTCGTACAAATTGTCCCAATGACCTCCTAGAGGTATAGGAACAGAACTTAATCATCTGTATAGAGCAGTCTTTCAAAGAGTCTACTACTGTTTCTCAAAGCATAGTACAAAAGATGAAACTCCGGACTTGGACAGTCTAACTTCCTTGAGTCTCAAATACATTCTCAAGTGACCTCTTCGTTAAATAGGAAGAAAACCCGTAGACTCGGATAGTCTCAATACCCTTCGGATTTCCCGCTTCCTTAAAGAACAGGAATAACCCGGATCCCTGAATCAAACCCCTGAGTACAGTGTTGCTCATATAAAAACTGATTTTCTCTTCAGTATGCTGGACCTGGCACTTAACTGGAAAAACATTTAGCCTCTCTCTCGGGCTTTGTACGAGACACATAAGAGACTCCCTCGTTGAGTCAATCACCCCTTTCGACTCCATCTCGGGCTTTATACGAGATACAAAAAGGATCTTATTGAGCCAAACAAATTTCAGCCTCCATCTCGGGCTTTGTACGAGATACAAAAACACTCTCTTGTTGAGTATAAAAGATCCTCTTGTAGGATCAACCCCTTTTAGCCTCCCTCTCGGGCTTTGTACGAGACACATATTAGCCTCCTCTTAGGCTTTGTATAAGAAAACCACTGGTTAATCCAATTAACCTTTTAGCATCAAAGTTGTGCCTCGTTCACAGTACACAAACATCAACAACTCATTCCCCTTCATCTAATCGCTGTAAGCGGCAAGCCTCTGGATCATCTACATCCACGCCACTGTCCCTCTTTTAGCATGAGAAATTCCTAAGGAAAGATAGCATTGCTCTACACTGAGTTAAAGTCTTCTCCTTCAGGTTGGAAATCCCCTATAAAGGAAATTATGGCATTTCCAGATTCACACATCCCGGTTAAAGTGATTCTCCTTTATAAACAGTTGTGACATACAACCCCCTCTTTAGAGATGACAAATTCTCTCTAAAGTCAACTCCTTTAGCTTCACATCTTGAGCTTTGAACAAGATACAAATAGACCATTCAGCTTCACATCTTGGGCTTTGAACAAGATACAAATCACCTTTCGCTTCACGTCTTGGGCTTTGAACAAGACACCAAATACCATTTCCTCCCATAGAATAGGAGGAACTACGAACACTCTGATTTCCCTGTTTCAGTAAATGGGAATACGTAGGCATAATATTGAAAGAAAAATCTTAGCGAGCACAATCAACAAAAAACCAAAATCCCATACTCTCACATCAAAAAGCATCAGTCCTAACATCCTAATCCTTGTTCCCCGCCAGAAACCTTCTGTCGAAATAAAAAGAGAGAAACCAGTATTGGCGAAAATACAAATAACCAGTACAAAGGCCCACCCACATTGATAGCATCCGTAACCTAACAGACTGCTGTTTAAACTCAGTATGCAAAGCAGGGTTAATTGGAGACATCTATTTCCCTTTCTTATTCAGCTCACAATAGGATAAAAAATGAATCGTCCTGTAGTTAAAGCTCAAACCGCAGAGAGCGACCAGCGCTTAAGAACCGCGTCCAAAATCGCTCGCTACACATGTATCATTCCACAACATTGCAAATGAGTCAAGATTAGTCCAAGAATCAGAAGACCATAGGCCTGCAAGATTGACTCAAGTCAACGGCCAGAGGAGACTTTGGCTACATGACCAAACTCAATGGATAATAGGGTGATCCAGACCCTAATCACTATTGCTCCTAAAAAAACTTGCTTTACTATAAATAGAGACCTTTTCTGATCAGTTTGAGTACACCAAAGCATAACAACACATGCTTTTCTTCCTTTCACTCTCAAAAACCAGAAATTGCTTCTTTTTCAAGTAACGTTCGAATTTTTCAGATAGAGAACAATTCTATCAAAACCAATGTTGTAGACACATCATATACATCATATTTGAGCTATCCAAACACTTCCCACACATCTCTAACCTCAGAATCACAAAGCTCCTAATCAAACTCAGGCGTATTTGCAGTTGAGGTACCACAAGGTGATCCAGGTTGTTTCAATCCATTCCAAGCTTCCAAATACCTTACATAAGGTCCATTGAAGCTGTCCAGGTCATCAAACAACATCTGTAACACCTCCAACACACAATTCAATTTCTTCTTGCAAGAGGTAAGCCTAAACTCTCAAGCTCGTTGATCCATGCATCATAAATGTGTTTTCAAGTTACAAACATGTTTCTGCACTTATGTAGAGTGTTTCCCCTCAATCAATTGCTTTGTAGCTATCATGTATAGGATTTCATAGTGTTCTTGCAGAAATTAGGGTTCATGTGTTCATCACTTGATTTCTCACTCCACACTTAATATAAATGCAATTAATTGGTACCATTGGAATCCTTGTTCAAAAGCGAGTGAGATTGATGTTTACAAAAGTCAAAACCATTGAGTAATCAGAGAGAAAAGTGAGGTTTCGAAAATCGTCCATGGCTCGGGCACGAGGAAGAAGAAGGCGACCGTTGGCGCCTTTTTCAAATTTTATTTGAATTTTTGAATTTTAAGTTATTTTCTTAATTGATTTCAAAAATTAATTTCTCTCTCAAATTTAATCATTTTTTATTGGTTCTTTTTTTACAAATTCACAAAAATGTTAAAATATTTTATTCTACAAAAAAAATAAAATTTATATTATTTATTTAATATAGTTTGAATTTTTGTAAAGAATTTAATTTTAATTGTTTTTAAACATTTTTAATGAAATTTTCCTCTTAATTTTTCAAATTCAAGTGAATTTCAAGCTTTCATGTGAACATTACATGATTTTTCAAAACATTTTTCAAAGTTCACAACTTGTTTTTGAATATATTTGATATTTTATATCATTTTCTATTTAATTTTCTTTGAAAAATTGGTTTTTTTATTAAATTAAAATTAGGGTTTTCCTTAATTTTAATTTTTCAAACTTCATTTGAAACATTTTTGGGCCTCTTTGTAGAGTGTAAGACCCATCTCCTTTGTAAATACATAATTTTGGGCCTCAGACATTGTATAAGTCCCGATACAATAAACGGTGCGATCGCTATTTTTCATTTGGACATCTCCTAGAGCTATAAGCCCCAATTCTTGTATAAAAATAACATTTTTGGGCCTCTTTGTAGAGTGTAAGACCCATCCCTTTGTGTAAACAATTTTTTGGGCCTCCGTCATTGTATAAGTCCCTCCATAGTTTTCAAAACCGCGATGCGATCGTCGCCTTTTCAAATAAATCATCTGGGTCTCTCCTTGAGTATAAACCCTATTATTCCTTCTTCACAAACACTTTTGAGCCTCTAATAGAGTGTAAGACCCAAACCCCTTTTTATATAAACAATTTTTGGGCCTCTGCTATAGTATAAGTTCCACAACGTCTTTCGGTATCGCAGTGCGATCAATGTTTTCAAACAAGTCATCTGGGCCTCTCCTTGAGTATAAGCCCCAATCCTTTGTACATAAACTTTGTTTTCAACAATAAACAACCTCCATGGGCCTCTCCTTGAGTTGTAAGCCCCATACCTCCATTTTCAAAATCATCTATCTGTTTTAACTGGTACTAAGAGGAGCATTATTCCCGGTGAAACTGCTCTTAGACCACTTGGGCCTCTCTTTGAGTTATAAGCCTCAAACATTCTTTTCTTTCAAACAAATTTCTTTTTATTCAAATTCAAATTCAAAATTTTTCTCAAAACTTTCTTCAATTTCTTAAAACCCAAATCATACAGTTAAAAATCATACAATCAATCACCATACACATGGGCCTCTTTTCAGAGTAGAAGACCCAACATCTTTTCAATTCAATGCATACTTGTTTATATACCTGTTAATTCACTTATCTTTATATACTTGTGTATATCTGTCTAGAGTTTCCCCAGAAGTTAGGTCTACACTTAGGTCAAACCAGAGGTTACTTTCTAACTTAGTCAAAACTAGTTCCCTCTTAGGAAATTCCCTATACAGTCTGCCTCCTCTTGGGCTTATTCAATATGTAACAGAGAAAGACATTATTCCCGGTGAAACTTTTCTCAAGACTGTCAAAACTTATATATATATATATATATATATATATATATATATATATATATATATATATATATACAAGAAATTCATTTCCCTAGAGAGGACTAATTCCCGGTGAAACCTCTTTTGAATTTCTTCAAACCTTAAAACTGTTCAACCAAGAAAGAACTAATTCTCGGTGAAACCTTTCTTGATCTTTTCTTTGGATTGGACCCACAGGCTTCCTAAAAGCATACCCAGCCTCCTCTTGGGCTTAGTACAAGGACCAACAGGCTTCTTAGAAGTTCCCCAGCCTCCTCTTGGGCTTAGTACAAGGACCCAAAGGCTTCCTAAAAGTATAGGATAAAATTTAGTTATCTCTACTAGTTCAATCCCAAGGATAGTCAAAATTCCAGCACATCATACCATTATAGGGTTGATCTTCATACCTTAAACCAACAACCTTCTCTTGAGCATCATACAAAGACCCATCTCTACACCAGAGCCTACCACTTCTTGAGAGACATGGACAATCTCAGCCTCCTCTTGGGCTTTATTCAAGTAGACTTGGAAAGTCTCACTTATTATAGTCTCCTTTTTAACAAAACATAGAGACCCTCAAGTTTCCTAAAGGAACAAGGAAAACCCTGATCATTAGACCAATACACCAGTCTCTAGAAGAGTTAAAACCTCTAAGGTTTTCAAACTCACTTTAAACTCCCCTGACCCCCCCCCCCCCCCCCAACAAGGCTTAACTTTCACTTTGAAACATCCCATCCAAGGTTAATTGAAAATCAACAAATCCTCAAAGAAATGAGAGCCTCATGACATCTGATACTTCAACTCTTCCCTGATTCCCAGCAAGAGTAAACCCTTTGGGGTCCCCAATACAATTTGGACCTGCTCCTGGATTTCCATAAATCCTCAGTGTTATACCCCAAATTTTAACCACTGATATTTCCCATCATTGTGCAAATCATCATCACAATATGGATGAACCATCATGCCTCATCAAATGCCTCAAGGGTTGTTGAGCATTCACTACAATCAAAATTAGGGTTTTAAGCCCTCTCAGAGCTTTAGACAAAGGATCAATCAAGGAATGACTTGATCTTCAACTTGTCTAATCTCTAAAATATCCACAATGGATCAAAAGGACTCCCAGTTCAAGGATTAAGCACAAGGCTACTCCCTTCTAGGTGGATCAAGTCTCAGGATCGACAGTGTCACCAAATTAGGGTTTTGGTCAACCAGGGCCTCCAGATGGAACTTTTTCATCTGGGCACAAGCCAATGATCCAAAACATAACCTAATATACTCCATGGGACCTCATGGACCCAATCATCAAGTCAATTTGACCTCAGGGGATGCATTCATCAAAAATCAGGAATTAGGGTTTCTTAACCTAATTCACCCCTAAGTTGACTTTTGGGACAAATCATGAACCAAGACCTCAAGACATGATTTGGAGGGCTTTAATATACTATATTGATCCATTTTCAACAATGGATTAATCCAAGAAGCTTGAGCAACAAGTCTCAATTTCATCTGCACCACAATTAGGGTTTCGCGAGGAAAGTCAACTGTAACTTTGACTTTTGACCAGGACATGCTCCCAAGCCCTAAGACATGATTCAATATACCCTATTACACCCATGGAACATGTCCATCAAGTTTGATTTAGGTCAAGGACATGATTTCCTGAAGAATTGCACAGTTTGGAATTCATCTGATAAAAAGTCAACTGTGCACAAAAGTCAACTTTGATGTTAATGTATGATTTGAATCATCATTCATCAAGAAAAATCAAAGAAAATGGGATGACTTGTAAAAGGGGTAACCATAAAAACTTAGAAAACTTCTAAGTTATGGAAAAAGTGACACTAATGTGCCAACTTTGGAGGACCATAACTCCTAAACCACAAGGCCATTGTTCCCCATTCAAAGCTTGATTTGTAGATCACATTGCCCTTTAGAAAAGCTTCATACTAACCTATGTCCAAATTCCTCATGGATTTTGAGTTATGGAGTGATCAAAATCAAGAAAAGTCACTTTGTTCCAACACTTAGTGAAAATTTCACTAAGTCAGAATCTGCCTTTACTTTTTTCCAAATGTAGGGGGATTTTTCACTTGGATTCAAAAGAGATCAAAATCAAACATGTTCAAACAGTTGTTGTATCATGTAAGGGCTTTCCAAAATTTCCAAGAACATTACCAAATTCAACTTGAGCCATGAGGTATGACATTGGCAAGTTGCCTTGCTAAAATCTGCCAAGGCAAGGCAGATTTTTGCACTTTTGGTCGATTTGCCAAAATCAGCCAAACCCAAATTCTCCTATCCACTTGGACACCTCTGAGGATTGAATCTAAAGGGGACAATCATTGAGACAAGCCTCCAAAGTCTTTGGAACAAGAAATAGCATGTTGAACCTAGAATTGCCAAAATAGGGACAAGACTTCAATTTTGGAATAGAGCATTCAATGGAAGCATCAAGGTGGCATGAACTGAGCTCTTAGGAATTGAATTCAGTCAAGACTTATCCAAGACCAAGGGGACCAGCAGCTGTACCCTAACCTCTAGTCAATGGCTAGAGGAGACTTGGATTTTCATTTGCCAACATTGGCCAAACCTACTCAGCAGTTGCCATTCACTATTCCTTGCAAAACAAACTTGCTCTACTATAAATAGAGCTCAATTGTGATCAGTTTAAGTACACCAAAGGCCTACAACACTTGCCTTTCTCAAAAACCACTTCTCACTCTCAAAAATGCCTTTCTTAGCAAGTCACTATCGGGTTTTTCATTAGAGAGCAATTCCACTCAAACCAATCACA
The DNA here is from genome assembly GCA_022829125.1 of Lathyrus tuberosus. NCBI lineage: Eukaryota > Viridiplantae > Streptophyta > Magnoliopsida > Fabales > Fabaceae > Lathyrus > Lathyrus tuberosus. The sequence goes on along the minus strand of JALAZF010000299.1, from coordinate 705,669 downwards.
CACACACCTCACATACATCATATAGAAGTGATTCAAACACTCACATAACATCTGGAACACCAAAATCACAAAATCACCAGCCAGTTGCTCAAGTTCTTGACAGATTTGCAGTTGGGGTACCATCTCAAGTTCCAGATCATTTCAATCCATTCCAAGCATTCATACACACTCCATGGCACCTTGGGAAGCTATCCAGATCATTGGAACCTAGTTGTAACACCTCCAACACAAAACACGATCACCAGCTGCAAGTGGTAAGCATGAGCTCTTCTAACTCTATGATCCATGCAATTTTTGCTGCACAATAATTTGGCCATATGTTCATAATCATGCATGGAATGTTTTCCCTCAATAAATTGCATTGTTTGAATCGTGTGTGAAATTTCTGAACCTTCATGCAGAAATTAGGGTTCTTGAGGTTTCTCTTTGATTTCTTATTCCATGTTAAAAATAAACGAAATTAAAGACCATAGATATGATCGTGAGGTTAAAACGAGTTGATTGATATGTACATTGCATGATATAATCAAGTATTCAGTGAGATTGGATAGAAAATGCAAATCTGGGAAACTCAGAACACGCGCGTGTTCTTGCCTTTGTTCTTGGCGCCATTTTCAAATATTTGAATATTTGAATATTTGAATTTTGTGATTTTATTTAATCGATTCAAAAATTAAGTTCTCTCTGAGTTTTAATGATTTTGAGTTGATTCTTTTTTTGATAATTCACAAAAATGTTAAAATATTTTATTTTATCAAAAAATCCCAAAAATATTATTTATTTCATATAATTGATATTTTTGCAAAGAATTAATATTTTAATTGTTTTTAACATTTAAAATATTTTTTCCACCTTGATTTTGCAACTTTTAATGCCTTCTAATTATTTTGTAGGTCAATACTTAATTTTTGAAGCATTAATCCAAGATCACAATTTGTTTTCCATATGTTAAACAATTTTGATCATTTTAATTGAATTTTTAGTCAATTAAAACACATTTTGAAAACAAATTAGGGTTTTTGGATTAATTCAACCCTCATAAATCATTTTTAAAACTCTTTGGGCCTCTAATAGAGTGTAAAACCCAATCCTTTTTTGACCAAATCATTTTTGGGCCTCAGTGTCTTGTATAAGTCCTGATACCGTCAAAAACAAACGGCGCGATCGTCACCTTTTGAAAAATAACAATTGGGCCTCTCCTTGAGCTATAAGACCTATTCAAAACTTTTGGGCCTCTAATAGAGTGTAAGACCCAACCCCCTTTTAACCAAAACAATTTTGGGCCTCACTTATTGTATAAGTCCCTCTGCGTTAAAAGAAAACCTCGGCGTGATCGCCATTTTTAAACGAAAAATCATCTGGGCCTACCCTCGTGTTATAAGCCCCACTCTTTTTCTTTAAACCTTTTGGGCCTCTTGAGAGAGTGTAAGACCCATCCCTTTGGACAAAAAACCTTTTTGGGTCTCAGTCACTTGTATAAGTCCCTCTGTACAAATTCAACAGTGCAATCACTGGTAAAACCCTGGGCCTCCCCTTGAGCTGTAAGCCCCAAATCTTTCTTTTTCAAAGCACTTTCTCCTTTGATTTTGAATATATCGTTGTTTTCAATTTGTCTTTGTTGAACAACTAACCAAACATCATGGAAGCTCCACAACGGAGTAAGTGTTTATACGCTTTCATTTACCGCTTTCATATACATATAACTGTATTGTGGGGTTGTTTCGCTGTAAGTCTTCTTTCATAAACTCATATCAACTGTGTAATAATAGTATAGATATTTAGAGTTTCCCCGACAACTACGTCTAAGACTAGGTAAAGCCGTTTCGATCACTCTTAAATAGTAAAAACTAGACCCCCTTAGGATTACCAGACACAGTCTTCCCTCCTCTTGGGGTTAAACAATATGGAGATATGAAAGGCAGCATTCTCGGTGAACCCTTTCATAGACTGTCACTCGTAGAAGTTGTCAAAGAAACTCTATTCCCCATAGATGATCTCTTCTCTGTGAATTGCATCTCTTGAGTTTCTTCCAAATTCTCGGACTTTCCCGGCTTGATCTATTCTCGGTGAATGGCATGTCTTGAATTTCTCAGGGTTTGGAGACCGACAGGCTTCTTAAAAGCACTTGTCAAGAAACTCTACTCCCCAGAGATGATCTTTTCTCCGTGAATGGCATCTCTTGAGTTTCTTCCAAATTCTCGAACTTTCCTGGCTTGATCTATTCTCGGTGAATGGCATGTCTTGAATTTTTTGGGGTTTGGGGACCCATCGGCTTCTTAAAAGCATCGGCCTCCTCTTGGGCATCCTACAAGGACCCACCGGCTTCCTAAAAAGCAACCCAGCCTCCTCTTGGACTTAGTATAAGGACCCGTCAGCTTCTTAGAAGTATTCACAGCCTCCTCTTAGGCTTCGTATAATGATCTCTTCCTCCGGGAATGATAGCCTCCTCTTGGGCTTCATACAAGGGCCTCTCGGCTTCTTAAAAGCTTCCAGCCTCCTCTTGGGCTTCGTACAAATTATCCCAACGACCTCCTAGAGGTATAGGAACAGAACTTAGTCATCTTCATAGAACAGTCCTTTCAAAGAGTCTACTACTGTTTCTCAAAGCATAGTACAAAAGATGAAACTCTAGACACGGACAGTCTAATATCCTTGAGTCTCAAAGACATTCTCAAGTGTCCCCTTCGTTAAATAGGAAGGAAACCCGTAGACTCAGACAGTCTCAATGCCCTTTGAATTTCCCGTTTCCTCAAAGAAAAGGAAATATCCCTGATCCTCGAATCAAATCCTTGAGTACAACATTGCTCATATAAGAACTGATTTTCTCTTTTAAAATCAGTATATTGGACCTGTCACTCAACTAAAACAGTCATACTAACCCCCTCTTGGGCTTTGTACAATGATTCTCCCCAGCGGAGCTAACAACTTTAGCCTCCATCTCGGGCTTTGTACGAGATACAAAAGACTCCTTCATTAAGTCAAACAACGTTTAGCCTCCATCTCGGCTTTGTACGAGACACATAAGAGACTCCCTCGTTGAGTCAATCACCCTTTTTCGCCTCCATCTCGGGTTTTATACGAGATATAAAAAGGTTCTTATTGAGCCAAACAAATTTTAGCCTCCATCTCGGGCTTTGTACGAGATACAAAAACACTCTCTTGTTGAGTATAAAAGATTCTCTTGTAGGATCAACCCCATAGCCTCCATCTCGGGCTTCGTACGAGATACCATAGAGGACTCTCTTGTCGAGTCACTTCCCTTTTAGCCTCTCTTTCGGGCTTTGTACGAGACACATAATAGCCTCCTCTTAGGATTTGTATAAGAAAACCACTGGTTGATCCAATCAACCTTTTAGCATCAAAGTTGTTCCTCGTTCACAGTACACAAACATCAACAACTCCTTCCCCTTCATCTAATCGCTGTAAGCGGCAAGCCTCTGGATCATCTATATCCATGCCACTGTCCCTCTTTTAGCATGAGAAATTCCTAAGGAAAGATAGCATTGCTCTACACTGAGTTAAAGTCTTCTCCTTCAGGTTGGAACTCCCCTATAAAGGAAATTATGGCATTGTCAGATTCACATATCCCGGTTAAAGTAATTCTCCTTTATAAACAGTTGTGACATACAACCCCCTCTTTAGAGATGTCAAATTCTCTCTAAAGTCAACACCTTTTAGCTTCACATCTTGGGCTTTGAACAAGATACAAATAGACTCCTTAGCTTCACGTCTTGGGCTTTGAACAAGACACCAAAACCCCATTTCCTCCCATAGAATAGGAGGAACTATGAACGCTCTGATTTCCCTGTTTTGGTAAACGGGAATACGTAGGCATAAGATTGAAAGAAAAGATCTTAGTGAGCACACTAAACAAAAACCCAAAATCCCATACTTTCATATATATATGTCCTAACATCTCAACTGATAGCATAAAACACCCCCTTTCGAAAAAATAACCTAGGAAAGACCCCAAATCTTTGTAGCATCTATAAACCAACAGTTTTGACTGTTTAACCTCAGTATGCAAGCAGTGTTAGTTGGAGACATCTATTTCTCTTCCTTCATCAGCTTCAATAGGATAAAAAATGAATCGAACTGTAGTACTAGAGCGATCGTGCTTCACAACCACATCCAAAAATCACTCGCTACATTGGTTAAGAAATTGTTCTACCTTAGGACGCAAGTAAGTTTCTTGTACCATTGGTTAGTAAGGACCCCATTGGATAAGTGTGTTCTCCATGGACTGTTAGCTACTTGGTGGTGCTTAAGGATTCGTGGTATTCCACTGTTTGTTTTGTTTTGGAATTGCGCAGTGGAAGATGACAGACGAAGGAGTTCAGTCAGAATTGGGGAGTTGAAATTTGTTGCTTATAAGTGTGAGGATATGAAGATCTCGTTCTAAGTGTGTTACCTTTTGGTATGCCACAAAAGGAATGGAATATTGGATTTATTGAGTACTTGGTACAACATCAGACCAGATGGAACTGGTAAAGAAGTCGTTGACTAATTATGAAGTGGTTTTAGATGTTGAAAGATTCATGAAAGGATAAGTTGTCAGAAATTACATGGGGATAAGGAATCACTAAATTACCTCGCGAATATTTGCTGAGTGTTTGTCATCCTAACCAAGAGCAAGTGTTACGGTTTTGTTGTGACTCAATAGAGGAGTATGAAATGGTACATTCTTTCCGAAGGTAGAATGCGACCAAGTGTTGTAGTATGGAACAACAGATGAACTATGGAAAAAAGCTAAGTTCGAAGTTAACCCAATACTAGAATAAGAGTATGACTAAGGAACCGAAGTTTGATAATTCGTGAAAATAAGGATTTAGGTCTGTGAAGTTAATTTGGAATTAGAATACGTCAGAAATTTGAACGGAAGTAAAGTTAAGTGTGAATCTAAGACCAGGATACAATTGGTGGTTATTGCTGAATAGAGGAAATTCGGGGGCGAATTTCAATTTAAGGGGGGGGGGGAGTGTAATACCCCGTATTATCTAAATGCCCAATTGGATATCATATGAGATCAGATGAGCATCTATGTGCTCTATCCTTGGTAAATTGGATTAATGGAATCCTCTAAGCACTCTAAGCATTATCAATTGGGACCAATAGAGCAGCTAATGAACTCTGAAGACACCAATTTATTATTAGTTCAAGAGAGAATTTTATGATAACTCTAATAATTGATCAATTGGTTGAGATGACAAGATATCAATTAGAGATATTTCACTCTATTGGATTATATTATATAATATTGATATATATATATATATATATATATATATATATATATATATATATATATATATATATATATATATATATATATATATATATTTGTTAAGAAGAAAAAGATAGAAAAGGAGAAGAAGAGGAAAGGAAGTGAAGAAGAGAAGAAAGAAGGGAAAGAGAGGAAAAAGTTCAAGGAAGAAGAAGAAGCCATGGATCATCATCATCTTCTCCAAACTCCTCTTCGATTATCAGGTGGGTTCTAGTTAGAAACTCTAAGTTCTAGAAATAGGTGTTTGGAACTTAGGTTAGAATTTGAGAGAAAATGATAAATTGTTGAATCAATAAAATCTAACGGATAAAATGAGTTATAAACTGTGTTGTATGATCAATATGTGTATAGAATCATCTATTGATGCTTATTTGTGCATTGGGTAGTGTTTGGAATGGGTTTTGGACCCAAAGACCCCAGCTGTTACGCTGCTGAGATTCTGGGTTTTCACAGGTTCGCACAGCGAATCCCCTAGCGAAGGGGAAATTGAACATTCGCTGGTTGTTCGCACGACGAAGGTGAAGGCGAACATTCGCCAGAGATTCGCCAGAGGTTCGCACTGCGAACATTACCCTATTTTGGTTCTGCCACGGTTCGCCAGACGTTCGCACTGCGAATGAGACATCAAACCCAATGTATTTAGGCATTCGCTGGGAGCTCCGCACTGCGAATGAGAAAGCGAGCATTCGCTGGCTGCTTTGCATTGCGAACATAGCAGATCCTCTAACTTGTTTCTTTCATAACTTTTGATCTGTAACTCGGATCGGGACGTTCTTGGTGTCATTAGAAAGTTATGACGACCCTCTATCTGATAAAAAATGAAAATATTGGGTATGATGTGGGATAAATGATTTAGTGGAAAATGAAGGAAAGTATTATTTCGTGGAGTGTTGGAAGTGACATCTTTTGGATCATAAGCCTGATTGCGCCGTAATTATAGCCGATGTAGAGCTGTGAAAATATCCTACGGGATAAGAGTGAGAAATATTAATTGATACCCGATTAAATGAATCAGAGGAAACCTACGTATTGTGATTATACTATATCTATCTAATTGTAAATTGTGAATGAGAAATATGCATGTTAAAATGAATTAGGAAGAGCGAGGAAACTTTACCCCAAAACAAATGGCATAGTTAAGATTGTTATAATTCTAGGTTGTGAATAGAATTGTGATAGACTCTGGATGACAACGCTCGTGCGTGCGGTGCCGAGGCGTGTGTCAGATACTAATGTCATAGAATGAGTAAACACTAGTATGGAACATGTGTGTAAACCTTTGTGGTTTGTGATAAGGCATTGTGGCCTTGTGATTGTCGAATACAATCACGTTTGTATGTGCGATCACGTAATCGTAACCGGATATCTTATGGGTGCGTTTCATGGGTCTCGAGCTCCTCTGAAACATGTGCACGACTACTTGGCAGGTTTGATTCCTGCGTGCAGTATGAATGGCGCTCTGGGAGCGTATGCTTGTGACGGTTAATGGCTCGTGTGAAGTGACGGTTCATACCGATTAATGGCCCGTAGAACCCGAATCCATTCGTATGTCAAGTAGGTTACAAGGATCCATGACTCGGATCGACTTCTAGACGTAGAAGCGGATGGGAAAAGGGGATGCCTTGGTGTGGTTATCGATTCGTAAGGAATCTTGAGTAGCAGGCTCAGGAAGTAATTCCTTCAGTGATATTTTGAGTTGATGAACTCATGAACATGTTTCCATATAGTGTGAGATTGTGAGATTGTGCACTCAAGGTCATTTCCCTTCCCCTTGACTTGAGTTAGGATTGATAAAACCCTGTAAAGCCGAGAGAATCTATAGGATAGGGAACTCAATGAGATTTGATGTATCTCACCCCACTATACTTGCTTTATTTCAGGTGCAGGTTTGGTTACAAGTGGAGCAATGCTTGGACGTTTCAAGAGGAGCTTTGTTAATCTTATTTTCTGCTATGTAATCTTTTGTTGTATACAATTGAGGATATTGTATATTATTCTTAGATTTTATTTTTTGCTAGTTTCCATGACTTGTGCCATGTGTTGTACTTATGTTTTAGAAATGGACAAGTATGTGAACTATGCCATTAGGCACTTTTGATGTGTCAGTACCACAATAAAATGCTTGTATTATATTATTCTAGGTATATATTATACAGGGCATTACAGTAGTAATGCCTACATTTAGAGGAGCCCGAGACTCTTAAATGCCTCTCAAGGGCGATGATTACGATTACCTGATCATATACATAAATGGGATTGTATTCGACAATCACCCGACCATATTAGCTTAAGACATCTCTTCTCTTATCAATTAATACACAATCAAACATGATCCATACTAGTGTAAATCTTTCCATACCATTCGGTAATAGACGCACGCCTCGGCTTCTTATGCACGAGCGTCGTCGTAATTATTATTCCACATTTTCCCACATTGTGTACGGTAAAAATCCTCACTCTACCTATTTCGTATTTTAACATGCATACGTACTCAAACATGTTTAACAATAAGAGCATAGACAAAATAGTCATTAATCACATAATGGAAACACATAATTCAACATACCACCAATTTCCCTAATTCACGATTCCCTCATATTTATTTAATCGGGCATCACAACTCGCATTTTCCACTTCCATTATATAGTGTATTTCCATAGCTTCACAGCGATACCAAGAATACTCAAATCGGACAAACGAGTCAAAAGTTACGAAAGAAACAAGTTGGAGGATCTGTCATGTTCGCATTGCGAAGCAGCCAGCGAATGCTTGCTTCCTCATTCGCAGTGCGAAGCTCCCAGCGAATGCCTAAACAACATTGGGTTCGCTACCCCATTCGCAGTGCGAGCGTCTGGCGAATCGTGGCAGAACCAAAACAAGGTAAAGTTCGCAGTGCGAACCTCTGGCGAATATTCGTCGTGCGAGTAACCAGCGAATGCTCGCTTTCCCCTTCGCTAGGCGACTCGTAGTGCGAACCTGCGAAAACTGGGTTTTCCAGCAGCGTGAAAATAGAGCTTTGTGACCAATTTCTTATCCTAAACTTCACCAACATGCAAAACATATATTAACAGATGATTATACATGGCTAGGGATTATACTACACAGATTATACCGTATTTCAACCGGTAAAGTCAAGATTATTCATTTTTTCACCATTCTAACCTAAATCCTAGACTTCAAGAAAATCTAAAACAAAGGTTTCTATCTACAACCCACCTTGAATAGATGATGAAGATGAAGATTGGAAGATGATTTGATGAAGAATGAGTGATGGTTGATGATCTTGTGTTCTTGGACTTTTTCCCTCTTTTTCTCTTCCTTTCCTTTCCTTTCTTTCCCTTCTCTTCTCAAAAGTTTCTATGTTTGGAAATGAGACGAAAAGAAATGATATAGAAAATATCATCAATTAGTAACACTACTAATTGTCCAAACAGTCTCTAAAGCTCCAACACTTAAAACCTCAGAGTCAGATAATATTAATTGGGTCTGCTCCGAGCTCATCAGTTTACTCTAATTATTTTATCAAATCAATTCTCAGAGTAAAACGGAGCCCAGTAGACCATACCAATATTATCCAGAGTAAAATAATTTACGGGGCATTACAGTAACATCTTGTAGATATACTATGCCGTAGTTTTTTTGTATTTAGGAAGTTTGGGCATGTATATGTATAATGTGTTTACTAGGAACTTATTGTATATTTCAGTACCAAACATGGATTTCATGTATAATATATGCTTTGATGTATGTATATATAGATGGGCTTTACATTTTCCTTTTAATGTATTGTCCCTTCAGTGTCTTTGAACACAATTCCTTTTAATTAAATGCCTAATTGACCCATTTCAATATTACACACTTTATTTCCTAAATTTTAATCATCTTTGACTTAACTTTCTAAAGATTCTATCATTTCTTTAGCTTTCATTTTCTATGCAAATTTCATTTCTTATCTTGGCACAAAATCTGTAATACCCCGTAAATTTATAAACGCTCAGGTTAATATTATTATGATCAACTGGGTTCCGGAGTACTCTGAGCAATTAATTGATAAAATAATTAGAGTAAACTAACGAACTCAGAATGGATTAAATTAATAGTATTTAACTTTGAGTTTTTATTATTTGGTGCATTGGAGCTAATTTGGACATTTAGTAGTATTACTAATAAATGGTAATTTTCTATACTATCTATTTTCTTTCCACTTCATTTGGAAAACAAACAAAGTTAGAAAAGAAAGAAGAGAAAGGAAATAAAGAAAGGAAAGGAAAAGAGAAGGAGAGGAAAATTCCCAAAAGCTCAAGATCATCATCAAGCACTCCATTCTTCATCTCAATTTCATCATCCTCATCTTGTTGTCCAGGTGGGTTCTAGTTAGACCCTTTAGAGTAGAGTTTATTTTGAGTTTAGGGTTAGATTGGAAATTGTGAGAATTGATTATTTTTGCATGAAATCATCAATCTAACTGCTGAAATTCAATGTTTGATTGTATGATATACTGTTTGTATGTTTATAACATGTTTTGTTGCATTGTGATTGATCAAAATGGGATTTTGGGGTTGATTTTGGATCAACCCGTAGCAGATAAATTCTGCAGGAATTTTTGCATTTTCCTCTGCCCATACGCGTATGGCATGAGGCAATACGCGTATGGGGAATGTCCTTACGCGTATGGTAGTTTTAAACGAGAATTTCAAAGGAAAACAGTCTCTGCCCATACGCGTATAGCTTGGGGCAATACGCGTATGGCTGGGTGAGAATTTTGGGCAATACACGTATCGCTTGGGGCAATACGCGTATGGCCAGGAGAGTTGCAGAATTCTGCTGTTGTGTTTATTTTTTTCCGTTCTTTCGCTTCCAATGCCGTAACTTTTTGTGCGTAACTCGGATTGGAACATTTTTGGTATCGTTGGAAAGATAATAAAATGTACTTTCTTATTACAATGGTTTTAAGATTGCCGGCCGATTTAATTATGTTGGGATTTTTGGAATAGTGTTGTTTTGTCGACTTTTGTTGTTAATGGTGTGTAATTGTTGTGGAATAGGTATGCATGTTAAAATATGAAATAGGTAGAGTGAGGAACACTACCATAAACTGTGTCGGAAGTGTGAATTATCATTTGTGGCAACGCTCGTGCATGAAAGACCGAGGCGTGTGCATTTTGTTTATCATAACCACTGTTCCTTGCGGTGTAGTTTCATGAGACTCGAGCACCTCCTCTGAAACGTTATGCACAACTACTTGGCAGGTTTGATTCCCGTAGTGAGTACGATTGGAGCCTACGGGTAAAGAGACTTGTGACGGTGTACGGGCCGTGAGAAGTGATGGATCACGGTGTACGGACCGATGATCCCGAATCCAATTCGTATGCCAAGTAGCTACAAGGATCCATGACTCGGATCGTCTTCTAGACGTAGAAGCGGACGGGAAAAGGGGATACCTTGGTATGGTTATTGATTTGTGAATCCTTGAGTTTACAGGCTCAGGAGGTACTTCGGTACTAGTGTGAGTTTACAGGCTCACCGTGGTGGTTACTTGTGTGTGTGTACTCATGGTCACTCCCCTTTCCCTTTGACATGAGTTAGGCTTATTTAGAACCTTGTAAAGCCGAGAGGACTTTAAGATAGCGAACTCACTGAGATTTGATGTATCTCACCCCACTGTTGTTGTTTACATCACAGGTTCTGCAGGTTCGGCGAAGGGTAAGGACAAGGTTATTTGACTTTCCTTACGGATCGTAGCTTTTGTGATGGCATGGCTTCCGCTATGGCGTTTATGTTTTGAGATCATTGTATTGATCTAGTTCTTAGTTTTTATCATCTTGGAACATCTTGTATATGTAATGCCGTAGACTTTTAGTGTTTGTATTAGAGGCATTTATGTGTATAATGTATTAACTAGGAACTTATTATATTTCAGTACCAAAAGTGAAACTCATGTATAATATGTGATTTGATGCATGTATCTATATATGGTCATTACAAAATCTTCACACAAAAATAATGAAAATAACATACAATTTAGAAAAGTCTATTTTATCCTCTTGAATTTTTGTTAAACTGCGGAAATTTGAAAGCATTGATCCAAAGAAAATTAAACAATGATATGGCTCTTTCCCATAAAATAGAAATTAAATTTTGAAATGAGAGTCGGTAGAATATTTATCAGTTGTATGGATGCTCAATTAAAATAAAATTATATAACAATGAATAAAATCAAAATACGTTGACGAGTTCTCATCTATTGATTAATGATGGATGAATGAGTTTTATTTAAAAATATTATTTTATTCATGAACCTGATGTATAAATATACTTGTTGCCTAGGTGGCGTAACTGCCGTATTATAATTTATTTTTTAGTCATGTGTTTGATGATAAGACTTATTTACAATGTATGACTAGTTAATTCACATAACTTACTCGAGTGGCACAATTTCTTTTTATTTTCTTCATGACACAAACATTTGTGTGTGGTGGCCTAATAAAGATTTTTTTTTCTCTTTGGTCTGTAGTGAATTATGTCTAGTGACTTAGTGGAATGTTGATTATCTGGATCATATATTGCTAAAATCATCCATAATGTATCCTTAAAAGTTATAAATTTATCTCATGAAATCCTACCATATATTGATGTGGATGTAATTGATTTCTAGAGTCCTTTTGCTCCCAATTCATTTCTTCCAATCTTAATAATTGAAACAAACACACTATATATATTACTCCATTTTTTTTTTTCGAAAAATACCGAATAGATTCAGATTTGTATTTGATGCAAATTCATACTTTCAATATTCATGGATATAGTTTACAACAAAACAAATATGCCAAGAATATTACAACTTGATTATATTAATCAACTAGAATGATTACTTTATTTTATACAATATATATTATTACAAAATCCTAATTTGAAACATACCTTAGGTACGCTATTTATTCATTTATTTTTCTTAATGAACAAAGTAAATCATCCTATAGTACAACAACATTTATTAGAACTAGGAAAAATTATCCGGCAAACACCACCTTTCTTAAATCCCTTCTTAAGACAGTCTGAATTGCATTGTCCATCAGACGCACAATTACCGTCTAGACATTTTATATCCATAAGGCTATACTCCCCGCTTGATAAACCTACAACAACAACAAAATTGTTTTTAGATTTTTTTGTTTTTAAGAGTTTGTTGATTGTATATGAAGCATACAACTAGAGAGATAGAAAAAACTTAAATTCAATACCTGAAAGAAGGACCATAGAAATGAACAAAATCAAGCAAAAATAAGATCGATTGATTAACACGAAGGCCATTGTAAGTAATTCCCCCCTTTTTTTTCTTTTGAGATTTTGGACTTACATTATACATTTTATACACCACTAAAATGAAATTTATAGAGGATAAAGAAGATGTTTGAAAAGAAAATAAATAAATGAATTTAAATCATTTTAATATTTACAATAATGTTGTAATGCCCTGTATAATATATTTCTAGAATAATACAATACAAGCATTTTATTTGGTACTGACACCATCACAAGTGCCTAATGGCGTAATTCACATAGTTGACCATTCTAAAACATAATACACTATGGTACAAGCTATGGAAATTAGCCAATAAAATAAAACTAAGATCAATATACAATATTCCTCATTGTACAAGAATAATAAAAATACACAGCGGAATAAGCTTAACTAAGCTTCTCTTGAAATATCCCAGCATCGCTCCACTTGTAAATCAAACCTGCAAGTACCTGAAATATAGTAACTATAGTGGGGTGAGATACATCAAATCTCAGTGAGTTCCCTATCCTATAGATCCTCTCGGCTTTATAGGGTTCTACCAATCCTAACTCAAGTCAAGGGGAAGGGAAATGACCTTGAGTTCACAATCTCACAATCTCACACTATATGGAAACATGACATGAGTTCAATAACTCACCACATCATTAATCGATAACCGGTACCAAGGTATCTCATCTTCCCGTCCGCTTCTACGTCTAGAAGGCGACCCGAGTCATAGATCCTTGTAGTTACTTGGTATACAATTGGATTCGGGATCACCGGCCTGTTAACCGTGAACCGTCACTTCTCATGGCCTGTTAACCATCACAAGTCTCGTACCCATGCACGGGCTTCCAATTGTACTACTCGTAGGGCATCAAACCTACCAAGTAAATCCTGCCTGCACTTCAGAGGAGCTCGAGACTCATGAAGGCCTTTCAAGGGCAAATCAAATAAAATGGTTACGATTACATGATTACACAACAAGATAATGTATTCGACAATGCCTCGGTCATAAGACCTCTAGGCCTTTCTTGTCTCTCAAACCACAAAGTTAACCTCATGTTCCATACTAGTGTTTCACTCGTTCTATACCATTGATAATGGACACACGCCTCGGCCTCTTCTGCACGAGCGTTGTCATTCAGAGTTTCTATCATAATTCTAATCACAACCTAGAATTATACCATTTGTTTTGGGGTAAGTTGCCTCACTCTTCCTAATTCATATTTTAAGCAAGCATATAACTTTCATTCACAATTCACAACTAGATAGACATGGTAACATCACAATTATTACAAAGTAAGACATATAATAACACAACACATAAAACACCCCTTTCGGGTTCCCTTTGATTTATTAATCGGGTATCATCTCAATAGTTCACACTCTTATCCGTAGGATATTTCCACCGCTTTCTAACGGCTATCCCTACGCCGAAATCGGACTTACGATCCAAAAGATATCAATCCCGACGTTTCGCAAAAACATTACTTTCCTTCATTTCCCTCTAAGTAATTTATCCCACATCATACCCAAGATTTCCACTTTTTATCAGATAGAGGGTCGTCATAGCTTTCTAATGACACCAAGAACGTCCCGATCCGAGTTACGGATCAAAAGTTATGAAGGAAAGAAAACTGCACAAACTGACATGTTCGCTAGGCGAACCTCCAGCGAGCATTCGCTTCCGCCTTCGCTAGGCGAGCGAACTGGCGAGTAAACAAACAAAATGCTCCCAGACCCAAAACACCATAAGTTCGCTAGGCAAAAGTCTGGCGAACCCTCGCCTTCGCCTTCGCTAGGCGAACGTGCCAGCGAACACCTTGGCAGAAAGTTCCCAGACTCAAAACACACTAAGTTCGCTAGGCGAACGCCCGCAGCGAACATTCGCTAGGCGAACGTTCGGGTTCGCTAGGCGAACCCTCGACTGCTGTTCGCTGGGCTTCGCCCCAGGTTCGCTAGGCGAACCCTGCGAACCAGAACTTCTCAGCAGCGCTGTAACTCATCCAAAATCATCATTTCCTCACCCAAATCACTTCCAAGTTCCACCAAAACAATTAAAACATACTCCAATCATAATAACAAATATTCTTCACAGTTTATATCTCATTTCATCCGTTAGATTTCATTGATTCCACGAATTATCATTTTCTCTCAAATCTAACCTAAGTTCCAAACATCTATTTCTAGAACTTAGAGTGTCTAACTAGAACCCACCTGAAATCCGAAGAGGAGTTTGACGAAGATGATGAATCGATGATCCAAGCTTTTCCTTCTTTTCCATTTTCCTCTTCTTCTTCTCTTCCTTCCTTTCTTCTTCTTCTTACTAGTTTCTTCTTTTCTTTCTAATATATATATATAATACTATATTATATAATATAATCCGACAGGGTAAAATATCTCCAACCGATATTTTGTCGTCTCAACCAATTGATCAATTATTAGAGTTACCTTAAAATTCTCTTTCGGACTAATAATTATTATTCCGTCTCCTTAATAAAATAATTGATCTCTTTTGATATCCCATTGAGCAATTAAATAATACGGGGTATTACAAATGTACTTCAATATAATCTATTTATTAAAGGTCGTTTTTAATATGTAAAAATGTAATTTTTAATTTTTTTTAAAATACAAATATTTAATACTGACTTGGGTGTTAAATTGGTCTCAACTTTAATTAATTAATATATATGTTTGAAAAAATTATTATAATTTTAATTATTTCGTGTTATAATTTTTTTGTAGATATTATACCACACATTAGCAAAATTATTTTTATTTTATTTGACTTTATAAATTAAATTAATCACTTAATATTATTTTATTTTTTATGTATATATTTAAAAGAGTGATATACAATTTGTTTACTTTTAAAGAAACAAAGGGATATTCATTTAGAGGACAAAATTATTTTAAAGGGGTAAGATGGTAACATCTCAATATTTTAAATAAGTATCATATTTATTTATTAAACATTTTAGCACTTAATATTTATTTTTTATTTAATAAATTATTTTATGAGGTAGGAATATTGTGAAATTCTAGAACCCTTAGTTTAATTGAATTAATATAACTTAATTTTTATTTCATCATCAATTAATAAGACTTTTATTATATCTATTTCTTAATTAATTGAATTTGGCTGATGAAAAGAAAAATACCTTTATTGACATATTTTATATATGGATGATTTGTTATGGTATTTTAATTAATCATTTTTTATGCAAACTATCGAGAATTTACATTAATTTATTAATACGGTGTGTGGGGAAGCTCTTTTGATATTTGCTAGTGTAATCTGTAAGACCCTAATTTTTACCTCTAAGATTTCACTCATTTCATTTGCATTTCATTACCACAAACAAGATCACAGTTTGTGTTTCTCCTGGGCACCCGTGTGTTTCTCTTATTCTTACTTGTTTCTGTTTATCTAACCTCTAACCAAAAACATATGTTGCCGTTTGCTTGTTTCTCTCTCTGTGTGTTGTGCAGGTTTGTCAAAGACAATGAAGTGATTTCAAGTCACATGTGGTTGTTCAAAAGCAAGCTGTCTTGTGGTGAAATTCTTCAGTTTATCAAGCAGTGGTTCATATGAGTTTTGGGTTCAGAAAGTCAGATTCAAATGGTTGTTGTTCACTTGTGGCTTATTCAGTGGTGGCTGTGTGCACTTTATCAGAGGCTTGTGAAAAAAATCAAGATTGGTTTTGGGCTAAAAAAAAAAGAGACTTGCTATCCATGATCCACTTCATAAACCATTTTTCATTCTAAACATTATCCACATTTTTAACCAATTTTTCTATATTTCACTTTTTGCTATCAAGACCATTTTTCAATTATCTATTTCCATTTTTCTTACCCACTTTTAATCCATTTCCAATCCATTTTTATTATCCAATATCCATTTCCAATTTCCACTTCTTTTTATAATCCACCAATTATCCATTATTAAATCCATATTTTAAACCATTTTTCTATATCCATTTTTTATCCATTTAAATATCCACATCCAAATTACAATCCTAAATATCCATTTTTCATTTAAATCCAATAACTTTTTTTTTTATCCATTTCCAATTTCTTATTCATTTTCCAATCCATTTTCCCCACTAAACTAATTATCATTATCCACTTTCTAAAAAAACATTTTTCAATTTTTCATATCCAATTCATAAACCAATTCAAGCCTTGATGCCCATTTAACTTCATTCAAATATTCAATTCAAAATTCTCTATCCATTTCATTTTCCAAATTTCCAAACTTTCAAAATCAATACAAGTCCATGTACATAATTACAAACACTTGCCAAACTTCATGTTGAAAATCATGCTTCAAAATTGCTACTTGCCAAGCTTATGCTTCATGAAAATTTTCCAAGCATCTATGCCTTGAAACTTCACTCCATGTTTTATGCTACACCAAATACTTCATGCCACACAAAAGCCACATAAGCCACGTGGAAAAGCTATCAATGAAAAGCGAAAACGGCGGAAATACAAGCTGCAGGAAAATTATAAAATGACATGAAGCATTCAAATAACAAAATGGCAGCATGTAAGTGAAAGGATAAACGACACAAGAAAAGTGCAAAACGGAAACATTCATGAGCTGAAAATTAATAGCAAAACGACATGAATAAGTGCAGCAAATATCTCAGCAAGTCACGCGTAAACGCAGCAATCAAAACGCAAGAAAAAATACACAAACGGCAATCACTTCACTCCCTTTCCATCTATAAATAAGAGTGCATTCTATTCATTTGAACTCAAGCTTGATAGCCCCTAGAAACTCTGCACAAATCATCACAATTCCAATCAATCCTCTCCATCTTCATCAAATTCAAATTCAAGCTTCAACAAATATTAATCTATCTTCAAAAATTTCTTCAAGCTTCTTCAATCCACCTTTAACTTTCTTAATTCTTCATCAAACTCCATAAACCTTACTCCTCACTGCTCATCTTCAAGCTTCACTACAAATTCAACAACCAAATTCATATCACCTGCAACAACTTCATCAAATCAAAACCGCAACAACATTTCGCATCACTCAACGTCAAATTTAAGAACGACAAGTTCATCCATAATCCAACCACAACAACACGCATTCAGAAGAAGAAAGGAAGAAGAGTTAGAGACATACAAATCTGGATTCGAAGGTAATTTGGAGTTTGGTGACGAAACTTTGCGATTCCGATTCGAGATATCAAGGCACCGTTGCATGAAATTGATAACATAATTGGAATCTACACTGTGCTCTGATTATTTCTATGTCCAGTTCGCGTCCCGTCGCTCCGCCATGATGAATCGCGCGTTTCTCTCCCTCCGCCGTATGAACAGTACCGCACGACCATTTTTTGCTCACGAAGAAGATGAAAATTCTGATTTCCTCTTTCTTTTTTTTCTTTTTCTTTATTTGTACTTTTATTTTTTTTGTTTTTATTAATGTTTTTTAAAGGAACTTGGGCTTAGGGCCCGTGTTGGATTACTTCCTCTCACCACCTCCTTGTTTTCTTAATCCACCTCCCTCTCTTTTTTTATCTTAAAAATCTTCTTCAATTTTCTTTAACTCTTTTTTATTCTTTTTTTATAATTTCTTCTTATTTTATTTTTTGTAAAACCTTGATTTACTATTGTTGTAGATCTCGGCATCTAAAATTTTGTTTAGAAAACATTTTCTTGAAAAAAATCATTAAAAATAGTCTTGATTTTATTTTCTTGATTTCTCTTATTGTTGGTTGTGTGGATCATAAATGTTAGATCCACTTCTCTTCATCTTGATTCTTTTTCTTTTTGATCTATGAAAGTCAAAGATATTGGAATTCTTTTGTTGAATTTCGATCGAGACGAGATCATTACCACCTTTTCTTTTCGTGTGGCATCGCTTTAGGATGACGATCCCTATATCGTTTATCTCGCGTGCATTAACACATACATCTCATGGCCGGCCTCATTCGTAGGGTAATTGCTCGAACAAATTACTCGGCGTGCGCTTAACATAGACCAAAATTTGCCCGCCTCGGAAAAACTATCAAAAATAGTTGACTATTTGTCTTATGGTTCAAAACTTATGAAACTTGTTGTTAGGAGGCTTTGGTCTTATCAATCCTCTAATGAGTTCTCATTAATCTTGACCTAAGTGCAATTATTCAAGTATAATTGATCACTAACTTTAACTACTAACCACTAATTTACTAACATTACTCTTCTACTAATTTCTTTACAATTACTTCTCGCACCCTATCTCTTTTACTTTTATGCTTCATTTTATCATTTCATTTCATGTTTATGCTTCCGCAATTTTTCCTTTGTCCGTTGGACGTATGTTTATGCTTCCGCAATTTTTCCTTTGTCCGTTGGACACATGTTTATGCTTATGCCTTTTTCATTTTTGTCCACTTGGACCTAAAACACTAATAAAGGCCAAAACCTCTAAAAAACTTGTGATTCTAATCTTGGACTATGGTTACTATCCTATGCAAATGGACATGGCGTTTTGAACTTAGACCTTGGACATCCAATGCAATTCTTGGAACCTCGGACTTAGAACTTAGGACATTCCTCCCTTTGCTTTGGAATTATGGTTCGAAGACTTGGAAGCTTACTTGTGTGGTTAGGCTATTCTCTTCCCTAGCTTTTCTTTATGCTTTAGGATAGTCTCTTCTTCTCCTCCCCATTCTTTAATTTTCAAAACTCTCTCTCTTTTTTAAAACCTCCTTGATTTCAAACTTTCACCGCTTTCATAACAAACCTTGACTTTGTCAAGTGATTTTACTCTTTTCTTTTCATTTCTTAATCAAATGCTAAACTACATAAGCATATCGACATCTCTTTCAAAAGACCTTAAAAAACACCAAACACACTTACTCTCTTTTTGTGCCCTTGTGCACTTTTTACTTTAACCTTTTCATAAGTTTAGACATGATTCATTTCCTTAAGCGGAATTATTCGCTTAGAAATGACGACTTGTCTTTACATTTGAAAACAACCAAAACAAACAATTTTCATTCTTGGTACCACGAACTACGGGGTTTTGATCCTACATTGCACATCGTGGGTACGTAGGCATGAGACGACAAGTTTCTCCAAACACAAAAATCTTAAAAACAATTTCTCTTCTCATCTCCTCAATCATTTTTCAAGCAAACCCTTTCAGACCAAAAGCGGTAGATATTTCAAAGGGCTCCTATAGAGTACTATAGACGTTTTGGGTGCTAACACCTTCCCATTGCGTAACCAACCCCCTTATCCAGTCTCTCTTCACTTGTTCTTATTTAGAGCTTGTGTAGGTTTTGTTCGCTCTTTTTCCTTTCCTTTTCGGATAAAATAAAAGTGTGGTGGCGACTCTTGCTTTTCGAGTTAAGTTAATCAATAGCTTATACTCACGATTTTGCCGCTAAAGAAAAGTGGCGACTCTACTGGGGAATCTCTGGTTCCTTGAGGGGTTTAGCCTACTTTGATTTATTTACTACTTTTGTCTGATTTGCTTGTTACTTGATTGTTCTGTTTTGGAGTTCCTCTGTGTGTGAGATAGGTCCTATACCCGGATCAGAGTGTACTTTGAGATAGGAGGATGGTATAGTCAAGGGAACTTTGAGGGAGTCGAATCCTGAAAAAGAAGAACTTGAGAATCCATCCACTCGGTGGTTGCTTCTTCGGAATTACTGATGTCGATCGAGCAATCGAGAAGGCATTACTTTTTCCATAGAAGCCTATAACACTGAGGACCGTAGTAACCCTTTAACCCATCCTAGCCATTTTAGGATCGTGGCGCGGAAGCTATGAAGATGCAAATCTGACTTAGTTGTCACGCGATGCCACACTCAGGTTAGATTCTCTTGAGGATAACTACCAACCTCCGAGCAAATTGGTGTGCTGGTGTGTCTGATAGTGAATTGTGGACCCTGGGCACTCTGTTAGAACCGCTGTTTTCTGCAGGTACAATGAAGACAAACCTTAGTACATAACCTTTGTGGATTGGTTCTTGACCTCGACTCCATGCTCGTGACTCGAACCTTTGAACTTGTGTGCTTTGAGTGATCTTGTTTGTGGTTGTTGCATCCATGCACTCTTGCATCCATGAGCATACATATGCATTTCTTCCAGGTTATCTCATAAACTCATTTCGGCTGTCTCCTTCTCCAGTTATCTGTTCGCCGTCAAGTTGTTTCCTCAACACAACTACGGAACTAGAGCTGCTGTCAGATTGAGAATGGAAAGTCAAGAACAACACAATGCCGAAGTCAGAATGGAAATTAATGAGCTGAAGGCCAGTATGACCAAGCTCACAGAAATGCTACAAGTTCTGATTGCTAGAGGTGAACCACCTCAGAGGACTGTGATTGTTGAAACTTCATCTACTGCTGTTGATCCTCCATTGATTCAGCAACCAGCTTCTACCTGGCCAGAATTTGGGTTACCTCCGAATTACTCGCCACCCTTTGCAACTCCTCCTGTGTTTGTCTCACCAGTATCTTCAGCTCCATTGTTCACTGAACCTCAGCCTGTCGTGCATTCTGTTGCTCAAGCTGCTCCTGAGAATCCTTTCGTGTACCATGCTGCTGGTCCACAATCTGAAAGTCAGGGAGAACCGGGATACATTGAAGAAGTCAGAGAGCAATGGCAAACTCTTGACAAAAGGATAAGAGCCGTGGAAGGAAGTGATGTCTTTAATGCTGCTGCAATGGAGATGTGCCTAGTTTCCGACTTGGTTATTCCTCCAAAATTCAAAACTCCTAATTTTGAGAAATACCAGGGGCACACTTGTCCCAGAACCCACTTGGTAATGTACTGCTGCAAGATGGCTGCCTGACCGCCGCCAATTGCAGAATATGGACATGGCACCTGACCGCCGCCAATTGCAGAATATGGCTCAAAAAGAAAAAGAATCCTTCAAAGAGTACGCTCAGCGATGGAGAGAGCTAGCTGCTCAAGTGGAGCCACCATTAGCTGAAAAAGAATTGACTGGTCTGTTCATGGACACTCTTCAGCCACTCTATTGGGAAAATATGATAGGCAGTGTATCATCCGGTTTTGCTGACCTAGTCACTATTGGAGAAAGACTAGAAGAAGGTATCAAGAAAGGAAGGGTTGCTAATGCTGAAGCCTTCAGTGGTGCTAAAAAGTATGCTGGGAATTGTCAAAAGAAAAAGGATGGTGATACCCATGCTGTTTCAGTTGAGAGGAAACCTCGTCAGAAACAATAATATGTAGCTGCAGTTGCTCCAGTTGTTAATGCTCAACCAGCTCAAGCTCCTCATCAGACTGTCAGACAAAATCAGAGTCGCAATAGGGTTAACTTTGATCCTATCCCGATGTCTTACACTGAGCTGTATCCATGTCTTGTAAAGAAAGGTTTGATTACAACAAGGACTCTACCTCCTCCTCCAAATCCTCTCCCAGCCGGCTATAGGGCTGATCTTCACTGTGAGTTCCATCAAGGTTGGGCAGGCCATAACTTGGAAGGTTGCTTTGCATTGAAAGCTAGAGTACAAGAATTGGTGAACTTAAAAATTATGGACTTTGTTGATAATAATCCCAATGTCGTCAACAACCCTTTGCCAGAGCATGCCAAGTGAAGTTTGAGTTAGTTCAGACGGATCATCTCCTAAAAGCCAGTGTTTCAGATAGGACAGCTCATCCTTGTTGCTGATTAGTCACTAGGCCTTGTTTCTTTCTGTTTGCATTTTCCTTTGATTGTATTGTTTGTTTGCTTTCGAACTTTATTTGTACTTTCATGGTAATTTCAATGAAATGAGCATTGCAACTTTTGATTCAATTCATTTATATCTACTGTGTGCATCTTTATGCTTTCTTTTTCACAAAACAAAAATATATCTCTTGTTCACTTTCTTTATCAAGCTTTTGTTTATGCAAAGATTGGAGGGAGGATGATGAAAACGAAATACCTAAAATTGCTAAACGGTATGCTTTCAATTTAAAACTTGGCTGAGGATGTACAAGCATTGTTTCAACTCCCAAACACTGGAGAAATAAGGAAGTTAATCACTTGTCAACCCCTTCGAGCCTAGAAGTTGGAGTTTCTTTCTATACGAAAAAACCTGCAATCTTAACCTGGGGATGGGTAGTTCTCAGTTAATTTGGCTGTGTATTCAAATTCAAGTGAATCATTCAAGACACCTTTTAATAAAGGTTGCAATCACAAGCTTTCCTTCGCACACATCAAAGAAGTGTCGAAGATGTCTTTCAAATCAAAAGCCAATGATGGTTCACCGAAATCATTAAGCCAGGCATTCACTATATTTCAAAAAAAAAAAAGAGATGGAAAAAAGAGCCCGCTAAGTCAAAACCTATGAAGGAGACTTAGGCAAAAATTGGGGCATCCCGCTGACTGTAAACTCAAATGACACAGTTCAGGCAAAAGTTAGGGATAACAAAAAAATCAATCAAGAGGTTACCAAAATCCTCAACGACAAAACGAGTTGACTGAGGTCCTCATCAAAAACAACAAAATGTTGTAAAGAGTGATTGCCATCTCAAAAAAAAAAATCTCTCTTGAACCACCATTATAACAGTGTTGCAATTCCAAAATCTCTTGGAACCTAAATGCATAGTTTGAATTAACTGAGCATAGGACTGGAGATTATCATGAAGAATGGGTTGGGTACAAATAAACTTTGAGCCTATATCCTTTGTTTCAAAAACCGTGAACCAGACCACGTTACAACATTCAAAAGACCTAATTGAAGCCAGGTTTCTTTTGAAAGCATACTACAGCAAGGTTGCGTAAACTGACTCCTATGTTTGTTGCCAATCATTTGCTTTGATGTCTTACATTTGCTTTACCTTTCATCTTTGCATGTCTTAACCGCCGTGTTTTGACAAGTGTTTCATTTTGCTTTACATCAATAACATCATTCCAAAAATGATTTTTGATTTCAAAATTGCATGAGATTTGCATTAAAATTACCATGTCTGTTTGAATAATCTTATTTGCAGGCAAACTTTCCTCATCAGGAATTGCCAAATAGTTGAGAAACTTGGTCAGTGATCCTATCAGGGGCACATTACTTTCAGAGCTTGTTGTGAATTAATTCAAGATTTGTTGCTCAATGCAAGTTATTCTCATATCTGGTTAACCAGAAGATCTCTTTCCATATTCATACTGAGTTTAGCTTTCTCAACAATTATTTTTAGAACTGAAGCCATGATCAGTTCATCCCCAGCAACTAAAGCCATGATCAGTTTATCCTCAGCATTCATTTCAAGAATTGAAGCCATAATCAGTTCATTCTTCCCCTGCAGCAGTCAAACTGAAGCTATGATCAGTTTATCCTCATCAATCAATCAGTCTGGGGCAATCTTCTTCAAAAACCCTCAAGATGTCTTTCTTCAAAAGACCATCAGCCTGATACAATTCACAAGTGTGACAGAGATGTGTTCAAGCAGAGTGGGCAGTGTTCCCTATGTTGAGGAATCAGAGTTCCTTTCTTTCCTCACAAAAGAGTCTATCTCGGTTGTCCTTATCATTTGCATTGCATACATAAATCATTCATCTATCATACATATAAAGTTTTTCATAGCTCGAAGTATGCTTCGCGCTCATATGCATTTTTTCGAGGTTCTGTTGCTGTCAACATCTTACCTTGTGATCAAAGTCCAACTTACTTGGCGCCTACCAAAACTGTTACCTGCTTTTTCATTCAGTGCCATTCCTGAATGTTGTCGGTTACCTGTCTTGTTTATCTTCCAGTGCTATTCCTGGATGTTTTGCTTATCTTCTTTCTTTCCAGTGCTATTCCTGGATGTCTTGCTTATCTTCTTTCTTTCCAGTGCTATTTTCTTGCTTTTCGAGTTAAGTTAATCAATAGCTTATACTCACGATTTTGCCGCTACAAATACCCCGTAAATTATTCCACTTGGGATAATATTATTACGATCAACTGGGTTCCGGGTTACTCTGAGAATTTGTTGGATAAAATAATTAGAGTAAACTGGCGAACTCAAAAATGATCAGATTAATATTATTTAACTTTGAGGTTTTATTAATTTGTGCAATTGAGATAATTTGGACATTTAGTAGTATTACTAAATTAATGATAGTTTCTATATCTTTTCCTTCCTCTCATTTTCCATCATAGTAACATTTGAGAGAGAGAAATTAGAGAGAAGGAAGAGCAAAGGAAAGAAAAAGAAGAAAACTTGGAATTCAAGAGAAAAGCTTGGATCATCATTTCCTCTTCATCAAACATCTTCCAATCTTCATCATCATCACCTATTCAAGGTGGGCTATAGATAGAAACTTTTGTTTTAGATTTTCTTGAGGTCTAGAATCTAAGTTATAATGGTGAGAAAATGAATAATCTTGACTTTAACGGTTGAAATGTGGTATAAACCGTGTAGTATAATCATTAGCCATGTATGATCATCTGTTAATGCAAGTTTGTGTGTTGGGTGAAGTTTTGGTTGGGTTTTTGGTCCCAATGCTCTGTTTTCACGCTGCTGGGAAACCCAGTTTTCGCAGGTTCGCACTGCGAGTCCCCTAGCGAAGGGGAAAACGAGCATTCGCTGATTACTCGTACGGCGAAGGTGAGGGCGAACATTCGCCAGAGGTTTGCACTGCGAACTTTACCTTGTTTTGGTTCTGCCACGATTCGTCAGACGCTCGCACTGCGAATGGGGTAGCGAACCCAATGTTGTTTAGGCATTCGCTGAGAGCTTCGCACTGCGAATGAGGAAGCGAGCATTCGTTGGCTGCTTCGCAATGCGAACATGACAGATCCTCCAATTTGTTTCTTGCATAACTTTTGACTAGTTTATCCGATTTGAATATTATTGGGATCACTTTGAAGCTATGAAAATACTCTATCTAATGGAAGTGAGAAATATCAGTTTATTGCTCGATTAAATAAATCGAAGAAAAACCAAGTTTGGTGTAACATGGGTGATATGTTGTTTTATGTGATTCTATTATGTGATTGAATTTTGATTGTCTATTTTCTTATTGTTTAGCATGTGTTAGATGTATATGTATGTAAAATATAAATAGGAAGAGTGAGGATCATTACCAGAAAATATTGTTAGAACCTAGTAATGGCTAGGGAATTGTGGAATCACAAAACGACGACACTCGTGCATGAGAGGCCGAGGCGTGCGTCTATTACCGAATGGTTGTATGTGAAATCACGAAATTGTAACCACTATTCTATTATATGCCATTTCATGAGTAACTAGCTCCACTGTAATGAATGCATGATTTCTTGGTAGGTTTGATTCCCAATGTTATAGTACGAATGAAGCCTATGGGTAAAGAGACTTGTGACGGTGTACGGGCCGTGTGAAGTGACGGATCACGGGGTACGGACCGATGATCCCGAATCCATTTCGTATGCCAATGTAATACCCCATAATTTTGTGAACATTTTTGGATAATATTATTATGATCAACTGGGTTCCGGTGTACTCTGAGCAATTATTGGATAAGTAATTAGAGTAAACTGACGAACTCGGAAATTGATTAGATTAATAGTATTTAACTTGGAGTTTTATTAATTGGTGTATTTGAGATCATTTGGAAAATTAGTAGTGTTACCAATTAATGTTACTATGTCTATTTTCTTTTCATTTTCCTTATTTGAGAAACGATAGAAAACTTGGAGAAAGAAAAGGAAGAGAAGGAAAAGGAAGGGAAAAGAAGAGGAAAATTCTCAAGGAATCTAGGACTTGAATCATCAACCAATCTTCATCTTTTCATCTCAGCTTCAACCTCCTCATCTTGTAATCCAGGTGGGTTCTAGTTAGATGCTCTAGAGTAGAGTTTTATTGAGTTTTAGAGTTAGTTTGACATTGTTAGGAAATGAGAAATTTTGCACCAAAATTTTGTTTTTAATGTTCCTTATGATTGATACATGTTAGATATGTGTTATTGTGTATCCAATTGGTATTTTTCTGGTGTTTAAAAGTGAATTGGAAGGGAAAATTGAGCATTTTTCGCAATCCCATTATGCAGGAAAATTTTTGGTTTTCACGCTGCACATACGCCCATGCAGAAATGTGGGCAATACGCGTATGGGGTTCCAATTTCTCGGCCATCTGCCCATTTGCGTATTGGTACGCGTACGGTTTTGGTCAATACGCGTATGAGGTAGGGTAGTACGCGTATTGGGGTTTTAAAAGGAATTTTTGGGAAAAACCAGTCTCTGTCCATATGCATATGACTTTGGGCAATACGCGTATGGATGGGCGAGCCAGCTGGGCAATACGCGTATGGCACAAGGCAATACGCGTACGGCCAGGAGGGTGCAGAATTGTGTTTTTTCGCGATACCATTTCTCGTTATGTCCATAACTTTTGACTCGTTTATCCGTTTTTAACATTCTTGATATCGTTGGAAAGCTAACAAAATGTATTTTTTTTATTAAAATGGTTTTAAGATTGTTGCCCGATTTAATAATGTCGGGATTTTTGGAATAGTGCTATTTTGTCGACTTTTGTCGTTTAATGGTGGGTAATTGTTGTTGAATATATATGCATGTTAAAATATGAAATAGGTAGAGTGAGGAGCATTACCATAAACAATGTTGAAAGTGTGAAATGACATAGTGTCACCGCTCGCGCATGAAAGGTCGAGGCGTGTGTCTCATAATCATAACCAGTTTATCTTACGGTGTAGTTTCATGAGACTCGAGCACCTCCTATGAAACGTATGCACAATTACTTGGCAGGTTTGATTCCCGCGTATAGTACGAATGGAGCCTACGGGTAAAGAGACTTGTGATGGTGTACGGGCCGTGTGAAGTGACGGATCACGGTGTATGGGCCGATGATCCCGAATCCATTTCGTATGCCAAGTAACTACAAGGATCCATGACTCGAGTCGCCTTCTAGACGTAGAAGCAGACGGGAAAAGGGGATGCCTTGGCACGGTTATTGATTAGTGAGATTCTTGAGTTAACAGGCTCAGGACGTACTTTGGTACTAGTGTGAGTTAACAGGCTCACGAGTGTGAATGCATATTTAGTGTGTGTGTACTCAAAGTCACTTTCCATCCCTTTTGACTTGAGTTAGGTTTATTAGAACCTTGTAAAGCCAAGAGGACTTTTAGATAGGGAACTCACTGAGATTTGATGTATCTCACCCCACTGTTGATGTTTACATCATAGGTACTGCAGGTTCCGCGAAGGGTAAGGATAAGGCTGTGTGATTATCCTTACTTATCTGATGGCTTTGCTTCCGTTGTGGAGTTTTGAGATCATTAGTGATCTAGTTCTTAGTATTTGTCTTTTGAACATCTTGTAGATATACTATGCCGTAGTTTTTGTATTTGGTTTTTTTTTGGCATGTATATGTATAATGTGTTTACTAGGAACTTATTGTATATTTCAGTACCAAAAGTGGAATTCATGTATAATATATGCTTTGATGTATGTATATATATATATATATATATATATATATATATATATATATATATATATATATATATATATGGGTGTTATAGTTGGTATCAAACCAGGTCGTATCCTCGACCTAGCCATGAAATAGAATAAGTTTTCTTTCCGTTTCACATGCGGCGTGTCGTCATTGGTCTTGTGTGTTATATTTATGGTATTGAGTCTAATCAACTTAATCCTATCTGTATGAAATTCAGGAACATGGCTGACAGGCGCAGAAACAACCGTGGTAGACCGAGAACCACTCTAGCAGGGACTAATCCGCCGGGTGACGAGGGAAATGCTCCTTTATACCAATTTAGGCAACAGATGCAACAACAGCAGTATCAGTTTGTCCAACAAATGGTACAGCAAAAGTGCTGGTGGCGTGCATCCTCCAATGATGGTTCCTGAAGCTGCAGGGGGAACCTTTAGGGATTTCATTCGTATGAATCCTCCGGAATTCCAGGGAGGGTTAGATCCAGTAAAGGCTCATGAATGGTTATCAGGTATGGAACGAATTTTCCTAATAGTTCAGTGCAGTGAGGAAAACAAGGTGGTATTCGCTTCTCACTTGTTGAAGAGTCCTGCCATGAGGTGGTGGGAAAGCGCTTCAGCCTTAATGACAATTCAAGAAGTACCAAAGGTATGGGAGCAGTTTAAGGTAACTTTCATGGAGAAATATTTTCCAAGTTCCTTGAGGTCTCAGAAGGAATTCGAGTTTCAACAATTGAGACAAGGTAACTTGACTGTGGCTTCTTATGCGAAAAAGTTCGAGGTTATGGCTGCTTATTCTAGACAAGCCATGTATGCTCCTGATGAAAGGTGGAAGATTGATCAGTTTCTGTTTGGTTTAAGGTCTGAAATTTCACATAGTGTGTCTCAGAGAGAATTCACTAGCTATGCCGAATTGTTAAGACAGTGTTATGTGGCAGAGCATAGTTTGAAGAAGGTACAAATGAAAGGAGATTTGAGTAGGATGAATCAAAGTGACCGAGGGTGATCGAATCAACAAGTTAGACCAAGGCAACAATTATTCAAAGGGAAGCAAATTCAGAGTTTTAGGACTAGTGTGCCTCCGGTATGCCGTACTTGTGGAAGGAATCATTATGGTAGGTGCAGTTTGGAGGGAGTGAGGTGTTATCAGTGTAATAAAGTGGGCCATATATCGAGGGATTGTTCTCAGGGTAGGAATCAGACACAAGGGAAGAATACCGACCGAGTGTATACCTTGGATGCGAGGAAAGCAAAGAATGATAACTCCTTGATTGCAGGTACGTGTTTTGTAAATGGACATCCTTGTTTTGTTTTATTTGATTGTGGGGCAACACATTCTTTTGTGTCCACACGTTGCGTGAAGCAACTTGGGTTGCAAGCTGTTCCTTTCTTTCCTCCTATGGTGGTTACTACTACCATGGATGAGATTGTAGAGACACCGTTGATGTGTGAAAATTGTGTATTATCGGTGAATGAAAGAGTTTTCCAAATTGACCTTATCGGTTTACCGCTTAAGAAAGTGGATGTTGTTCTAGGGATGGATTGGCTTTATGCTAATTCGGTGTTTATTGGGTGTGAGGAAAAACTGATCATTATCTCATCTACCGAGGCCACTTCGAAGGATGTGTTAACTACTATTTTGGAAGGTACGGTTGGAATAATTAATTTCTTGTTTGAGGAGGAAAAGTCTGTTCTTTTGATTCTTACTAAGGAGGAGAGTAGTAACATCCAAGTTTTGAGTTTTTCGGTAGTTTGTGACTTTCCTGAAGTTTTCCCCGAGGATATCACTTCTCTTCCTCCGGAGCGGGAAGTAGAATTCTCTATTGACCTGATACCGGGAACGGCTCCAATATCCGTTTCTCCGTATCGGATGGCACCAATTGAATTAAGAGAATTAAAGAATCAATTGGAAGAATTGTTGGCTAAGCATTTTGTTCGACCAAGTGTTTCGCCCTGGGGAGCTCCAGTGTTATTGGTAAAGAAAAAGGATGGTGGAATGCGATTGTGTATTGATTACCGTCAGTTGAATAAGGCCACCATCAAGAATAAATACCCATTACCAAGGATAGACGACCTGTTAGATCAATTGAAAGGAGCCTGTGTGTTCTCGAAAATTGATTTATGGTCGGGTTATCATCAGATTCGGGTGAAGAGTTCAGACGTACCAAAGACCGCGTTTAGAACCCGTTATGGTCATTATGAATTTTTGGTAATGCCTTTCGGTGTGACGAATGCTCCGGCAGTTTTCATGGATTATATGAATCGGATATTTCAACCTTACTTGGACCAATTTGTGGTGATTTTCATTGACGACATTCTTATTTATTCTCGTGATCCTCAAGAGCACGGAGAACACCTAAGAATTGTTTTATCCATCTTACAAGAGAAGCAACTTTTTGATAAGTTAAGTAAGTGTGAGTTTTGGATGTCTGAGGTTAATTTTCTTGGTCATGTCATATCCCAGAGAGGTGTAGCGGTCGATCCATCAAAAGTTGAAGCAGTGATTAATTGGGAGAGACCGAAGAATACTTCTGAAGTTAGAAGTTTCTTGGGATTGGCAGGGTACTACAGAAGGTTTATCAAGGGTTTTTCGCAGTTGGCTTTACCATTGACGAGACTTACTCAGAAGGATTATTCATATGAGTGGGATTCGGCTTGTGAAAGAAGTTTCAGGAGTTTGAAGGAGAGATTGACTACCGCTCCTGTTTTGGTTATTCCTGATTCTAGCAAGTCGTATGAGGTATATTGTGATGCATCGAAAAAGGGATTAGGCGGGGTGTTAATGCAAGATGGACATGTAGTGGCTTATGCTTCACGACAGTTGAAAGTCCATGAAGAGAATTACCCAACGCATGATTTAGAATTGGCGGAAGTTGTATTTACTTTGAAAGTGTGGCGTCACTATTTGTATGGTGTACGTTTTGAGATGTTTAGCGACCACAAGAGCTTAAAGTACTTATTTGATCAGAAAGAGTTGAACATGCGTCAGAGGAGATGGATGGAATATTTGAAGGATTATGACTTGGAGTTAAAATAACATCTGGGTAAAGCAAATAAGGTGGCAGATGCTTTGAGTAGGAAGGTGTTGCATAATGCCGAGTTGATGATGTTAGAGTATACCTTAATGGAAAAGTTTAGAGATCTAAATCTTCAATTTAACTGGACTCCAAATTGTGTAGTCATGGGGAATTTGAATGTCTCTTCTACTCTTAGGGAAGAAATCCAGCAAGAGCAAGGGTTAGACGAGAAGTTACAGGAAGTGTTATTACAACCGGGTTTTGTGCGAGCTACCAACGAATCTATTTTGTTTAACCAAAGGATTTGTGTTCCGGATAACACGGAGTTAAAAAGGAGGATTTTGGAAGAAGCGCATAAGGGTGCTTTTACTATACATCCTGGTGCTTCAAAGATGTATCAAGATTTAAAGAGGGACTATTGGTGGCCCGGGATGAAAAAGGATATTGCGGTAGGGCTTGTTGCAACCTTTAGAAATTCCGACGTGGAAATGGGATAGTATTTCGATGGACTTCGTAGTGGGATTACCCCGTGCACAGGGTGGTTAAGATTCGATTTGGGTAATTGTGGATCGGTTAACGAAATCAGCGCATTTATTAGCTGTGAAGACTACCTACAAGGCGAGTCATCTCGCAAGGTTGTTCATTTTAGAGATAGTTAGATTGCATGGTATTCCTACTAGTATCGTTTCGGATAGAGATCCAAAGTTTACTTCAAGATTTTGGAGAGCTTTTCAACAAGCCATGGGAACGAGGTTATGTTTGAGTACGTCGAATCATCCACAAACGGATGGTCAGACGGAAAGGACAATACAAACTATGGAGGACATGTTGAGAGCTTGTGTACTTGAAAGTGGAGGAAATTGGATAGAACTTTTTCCGTTGATCGAATTCTCTTATAATAACAGTTATCATGCAAGTATTGGTATGGCACCTTATGAGGCGTTATATGGTATAAAGTGTAGAACGCCATTGTGTTGGGCGGAGGTTGGCGACGATAGAATTTTGGGACCCAAGATTATTCACAAGACCACGGAAAAGATTAGAATGATTCAGGGAAAAGTTAAACAAGCCCAAGATCGTCAGAAAAGCTATGCGGACAACCGTAGGAAACCGTTAGAGTTTGATGAGGGTGATCATGTATTTTTGAAGGTTACTCCGAGATTGAGATTGAAAGGACTATTTAAATCGCGGAAGTTAAGTCCAAGATACGTGGGACCGTATCAAATCTTAGAAAGGATTGGAGAAGTAGCTTACAGATTAGCCTTACCGCCTTCTCTGTCAGAAATGCACGACGTTTTTCATGTGTCTCAGCTTCGGAAATTTGTCCCAGATCCTCTTCAGCCAATTTTACCAGATACAATTGAGATAGAAGCTGATTTGACGTTTGAGCCTCAACCAAGTCGTATCACCGGAAGAGAAACTAAAGTGTTAAGTTATAAAGAGATTCCTCTTGTTAAGGTCCAGTGGGATGAGACGCATCCAGGCGATGCAACTTGGGAATTAGAATCAGAAATGCGGGAGGTCTACCCTCATCTGTTCAGGTAATCTTTTAAATTCGAGGGCGAATTTCTATTTAAGGGGGGAGGATGTAATACCCCATAATTTCGTGAACATTTTTGGATAATATTATTATGATCAACTGGGTTCCGGTGTACTCTGAGCAATTATTGGATAAGTAATTAGAGTAAACCGACGAACTCGGAAATTGATTAGATTAATATTATTTAACTTGAAGTTTTATTAATTGGTGTATTTGAGATAATTTGGAAAATTAGTAGTGTTACCAATTAATGTTACTATGTCTATTTTCTTTTCATTTTCCTTATTTGAGAAAAGATAGAAAACTTGGAGAAAGAAAAAGGACTCTAGGACTTGAATCATCAACCAATATTCATCTTTTCATCTCAGCTTCAACCTCCTCATCTTGTAATCCAGGTGGGTTCTAGTTAGATGCTCTAGAGTAGAGTTTTATTGAGTTTTAGAGTTAGTTTGACATTGTTAGGAAATGAGAAATTTTGCACCAAAATCATGTTTTTAATGTTCCTTATGATTGATACATGTTAGATATGTGTTATTGTGTATCCAATTGGTATTTTTCTGGTGTTTAGAAGTGAATTGGAAGGGAAAATGGAGCATTTTTCGCAAACCCATTATGCAGGAAAATTTCTGGTTTTCACGCTGCCCATACGCGTATCACCCAAGGCAATACGCGTATTGGTTAAGGAAATACGCGTATGGCCATGCAGAAATGTGGGCAATACGCGTATGGGGTTCCAATTTCTCGGCCATCTGCCCATTTGCGTATTGGTACGCGTACGGTTTTGGGCAATACGCGTATGAGGTCGGGTAGTACGCGTATTGGGGGTTTTAAAAGGAATTTTTGGGAAAAATTAGTCTCTGCCCATACGCGTATGACTTTGGGCAATACGCGTATGGATGGGCGAGCCATCTGGGCAATACGCGTATGGCACAAGGCAATACGCGTACGGCCAGGAGGGTGCAGAATTGTGTTTTTTCGCGATACCATTTCTCGTTATGTCCATAACTTTTGACTCGTTTATCCGTTTTTAACATTCTTGATATCGTTGGAAAGCTAACAAAATGTATATTTTTATTAAAATGGTTTTAAGATTTTTGGCCGATTTAATTATGTCAGGATTTTTGGAATAGTGCTGTTTTGTCGACTTTTGTCGTTTAATGGTGGTAATTGTTGTTGAATATATATGCACGTTAAAATATGAAATAGGTAGAGTGAGGAGCATTACCATAAACAATGTTGAAAGTGTCAAATGACATAGTGACACCGCTCGCGCATGAAAGGTCGAGGCGTGTGTCTAATAATCATAACCAGTTTATCTTATGGTGTAGTTTGATGAGACTCGAGCACCTCCTCTGAAATGTATGCACAATTACTTGGCAGGTTTGATTCCCGTGTATAGTACGAATGGAGCCTACGGGTAAAGAGACTTGTGACGGTGTACGGGCCGTGTGAAGTGATGGATCACGGTGTACAAGCCGATGATCCCGAATCTATTTCATATGCCAAGTAACTACAAGGATCCATGACTCAGGTCGCCTTCTAGACGTAGAAGCAGACGGGAAAAGGGGTTGCCTTGGTACGGTTATTGATTAGTGAGATTCTTGAGTTAACAGGCTCAGGACGTACTTTGGTACTAGTGTGAGTTAACGGCTCACGAGTGTGAATGCATATTTTGCGTGTGTGTACTCAAAGTCACTTCCCTTCCCTTTTGACTTGAGTTAGGTTTATTAGAACTTTGTAAAGCTGAGAGGACTTTAAGATAGGGAACTCACTGAGATTTGATGTATCTCACCCACTGTTGTTGTTTACATCACAGGTACTGCAGGTTCCGCGAAGGGTAAGGATAAGGTTGTGTGATTATCCTTACTTATCTGATGGCTTTGATTCCGTTGTGGAGTTTTGAGATCATTAGTGATCTAGTTCTTAGTATTTGTCTTTGGAACATCTTGTAGATATACTATGCCGTAGTTTTTGTATTAGGTTTTTTTTGGGCATGTATATGTATAATGTGTTTACTAGGAACTTATTGTATATTTCAGTACCAAAAGTGGAATTCATGTATAATATATGCTTTGATGTATGTATATATATATGGGCGTTACAACCAAGAAATCTACGAGGGTCCATGACTCGTTCCTACTTCTAGACGTAGAAAAGGGCGGGAGAAAGGGGATGCCTTGACAGGGTTAGCGATAGTGATACACTTCCGGGTTAACGAACTCAATAGCATGGAAACATATAGTGTGTGTGTGTGTACTCAAAGTCACTCCCCTTCCTTTTCAAATAGCGTATCTCAGCGGGAATTCACTAGCTATGCTAGATTGTTAAGGCAGTGTTATGTGGCGGAGCATAGTTTGAAGAAGGTACAAACAGAAGGAGAATTGAGTAGGATGAGTCAAAGTGATCGAGGGAGATCAAATCAGCAATTTAGACCAAGGCAAAAATCTTTCAAAGGGAAGCAAGTTCAGAGTTCTAAGATTAGTGCACCACCGGTGTGCCGTATTTGTGGAAAGATGCATTACGGTAGATGTCGCTTCGAAGGAGTGGAGTGTCATCGGTGTCATAAAGTGGGCCATTGGGCGAGAGATTGTCCTCAAAAAAGAAATCAGATGCAAGAGAAGAATACCGGGCGAGTGTATACCTTGGATGCAAGAAAAACAAAGGGTGACAATTCTTTAATTGCTGGTACGTGTCTGGTTAATGGAAATCCTTGTTTTGTGTTATTTGATTGTGGAGCAACACATTCTTTTATATCGATGCAATGTATGAAGCGACTGGGGTTGCAAGCTATTCCGTTGTCTCCACCCATGGTGGTTACTACTGTCCCGAGGATATCACTTCTCTTCCTCCGGAGAGGGAACTGGAGTTCTTTATTGACCTGATACCGGGGACGGCTCCAATATCCGTTTCTCTGTATCGGATGGCACCACTCGTGTTAAGAGAATTAAAGGATCAATTGGAAGAATTGATGGCTAAGCATTTTGTTAGACCAAGTGTTTCACCTTGGGGAGCTCCAGTATTGTTGGTAAAGAAGAAGGATGGTGGAATGCGGTTGTGTATTGATTACCGTCAGTTGAATAAGGTCACCATCAAGAACAAATACCCATTGCCAAGGATAGACGACCTGTTAGATCAATTGAAAGGAGCCTGTGTGTTCTTGAAGATTGACTTACGGTCGGGTTATCATCAGATTCGGGTGAAGAGTTCGGATGTACCGAAAATTGCGTTTAGGACCCGTTATGGTCATTATGAATTACTAGTAATGCCTTTCAGTGTGACGAATGCTCCAGCAGTTTTTATGGATTATATGAACCGAATATTTCAACCTTACTTGGACCAATTTGTGGTGATCTTTATTGATGACATTCTTATCCATTCTCGTGATTCTCAAGAGCATGGAGAACACCTAAGAATCGTTTTATCCATCTTACAAGAGAGACAACTTTTTGCCAAGCTAAGTAAGTGCGAGTTTTGGATGTCGGAGGTAAACTTTCTTGGTCACGTCATATCTCAAGGAGAGGTGGCAGTGGATCCATCAAAGGTAGAGGCGGTGATTAATTGGGAGAGACCGAAGAACATTGCAGAAGTTAGGAGTTTCTTGGGATTAGTAGGTTATTATAGAAGGTTTATTAAAGGCTTTTTCCCAACTGGCTTTACCGATGACGAGACTCACTCGGAAGGATCGTTTGTATGAATGGGATTCGGCTTGTGAAAGAAGTTTTATGAGTTTGAAGAAGAGATTGACGACCGCTCCTGTGTTGGTTATTCCTGATCCTAGCAAGTCGTATGAGGTATATTGTGATGCATCGAAGAAGGGATTAGGCGGTGTGTTAATGCAAGATGGACATGTGGTAGCTTATGCTTCTAGACAGTTGAAATTCCATGAGGAGAACTATCCAACGCATGATTTAGAATTGGCGACAGTTGTATTTACTTTTAAAGTATGGCGTCACTATTTGTATGGTGTACGTTTTGAGATGTTCAGTGACCACAAGAGCTTAAAGTACCTTTTCGATCAGAAAGAATTGAACATGCGTCAAAGGAGATGGATGGAGTATTTGAAGGATTATGATTTGGAACTAAAGTACCATCCAGGTAAAGCGAATAAAGTAGCGGATGCACTGAGTAGGAAAGTGTTGCATAGTGCCGACTTGATGATGTTAGAGTATGCCTTAATGGAAAAGTTTAGAGATCTAAATCTTCAATTTAATTGGACTCCTAATTGTGTGATTATGGGGAATTTGAATGTCACCTCTACTCTTAGGGAGGAAATCCGACAAGGACAAGGGTTGGATGAGAAGTTACAAGAGAGGTTGACTCAACTGAGTTTTGTGCGGACTACCGACAGGATCATTTCGTTTGACCAAAGAGTTTGTGTTCCGGATGATGCGGTGTTGAAAAGAAGTATTTTGGAAGAAGCGTATAAGGGTGCTTTTACTATACATCTTGGTGCTTCAAAGATGTATCAAGATTTAAAGAGGGACTATTGGTGGTCCGGGATGAAAAAGGATGTTGCGGTATATGTGTCAGAATGTGCGGTATGCCAATAAGTGAAGATTGAACACTAAAGACCGGGTGGCTTGTTGCAACCATTAAAAATTTCGGTGTGGAAGTGGGATAGTATTTCGATGGACTTTGCAGTGGGATTACCCCGTGCGCAAGGCGGTTATGATTCAATTTGGGTAATTGTAGATCGGTTGACGAAGTCTGCTCATTTCTTAGCCGTAAAGACTACTTATAAGGCGAGTCATCTCGCAAAGTTGTTTATTTTGGAGATTGTGAGATTGCATGGTATTCCTTCTAGTATTGTTTCGGATAGAGATCCAAAGTTTACTTCAAGATTTTGGAGAGCTTTTCAACAAGCTATGGGAACGAAGTTGTGTTTGAGTACGTCGAATCATCCGCAAACGGATTAGAGAAGTAGCTTACAGATTAGCCTTACCACCTTCTCTGTCAGAAATGCACGATGTTTTTCATGTGTCTCAGCTTCGGAAATTTGTCCCAGATCCTCTTCAGCCAATTTTACCAGATACAATTGAGATAGAAGTTGATTTGACATTTGAGCCTCAACCAAGTCGTATCACCGGAAGAGAAACTAAGGTGTTAAGAAATAAAGAGATTCCTCTGGTTAAGGTTCAGTGGGATGAGACGCATCCGGGAGATGCAACGTGGGAACTAGAATCAGAGATGCGAGACACTTATCCTCATCTTTTCAGGTAACTGTTTAAAATTCGTGGGCGAATTTCTATTTAAGGGGGGGGGAGGATGTAATACCTCATAAATTATTCCACTTGGGATAATATTATTACGGTCAACTGGGTTCCGGGTTACTCTGAGAATTTGTTGGATAAAATAATTAGAGTAAACCGGCGAACTCAGAAATGATCAGATTAATATTATTTAACTTTGAGGTTTTATTAATTTGTATAATTGAGATAATTTGGACATTTAGTAGTATTACTAAATTAATGATAGTTTCTATATCTTTTCCTTCCTCTCATTTTTCATCATAGTAACATTTGAGAGAGAGAAATTAGAGAGAAGGAAGAGCAAAGGAAAGAAAAAGAAGACAACTTGGAATTCAAGAGAAAAGCTTGGATCATCATCTCCTCTTCATCAAACATCTTCCAATCTTCATCATCATCATCTATTCAAGGTGGGCTATAGATAGAAACTTTTGTTTTAGATTTTCTTGAGGTCTAGAATCTAGGTTAGAATGGTGAGAAAATGAATAATCTTGACTTTAACGGTTGAAATACGGTATAAACTGTGTAGTATAATCATTACCCATGTATGATCATCTGTTAATGCAAGTTTGTGTGTTGGGTGAAGTTTTGGTTGGGTTTTTGGTCCCAATGCTCTGTTTTCACGCTACTGGGAAACCCAGTTTTCGCAGGTTCACAC
Source organism: Lathyrus tuberosus (assembly GCA_022829125.1). Lineage (NCBI taxonomy): Eukaryota > Viridiplantae > Streptophyta > Magnoliopsida > Fabales > Fabaceae > Lathyrus > Lathyrus tuberosus. Next base: position 667,250 of record JALAZF010000299.1, on the reverse strand, counting down.
TGCGAGTTTCCTAGCGAAGGGGAAAGCGAGCATTCGCTGGTTACTCGCACGGCAAAGGTGAGGGCGAACATTAGCCAGAGGTTCGCACTGCAAACTTTACCTTGTTTTGGTTTTTCCACGATTCGTCAGACGCTCGCACTGCGAATGGGGTAGCGAACCTAGTGTTGTTTAGGCATTCGCTGAGAGCTTCGCACTGCGAATGAGGAAGTGAGCATTCGCTGGCTGCTTCGCAATGCGAACATGACAGATCCTCCAATTTGTTTCTTGCATAACTTTTGACTAGTTTATCCGATTTGAGTATTCTTGGGATCATTGTGAAGCTATGAAAATACCCTATCTAATGGAAGTGAGAAATATCAATTTATTGCCTGATTAAATATATCATAGAAAAACCAAGTTTGGTGTAACATGGGTGATATGTTGTTTTATGTGATTCTATTATGTGATTGAATTGTGATTGTCTATTTTCTTATTGTTTAGCATGTGTGAGATATATATGCATGTAAAATATAAATAGGAAGAGTGAGGATCATTGCCACAAAATATTGTTAGAACCTAGTAATGGCTAGGGAATTGTGGAATCACAAAACGACGACGCTCGTGCATGAGAGGCCGAGGCATGCATCTATTACCGAATGGTTGTATGTGAAATCACGAAATCGTAACCACTATTCTATTATGTGTCATTTCATGAGTAACGAGCTCCTCTGTAATGAATGCACGATTTCTTGGTAGGTTTGATTCCTAATGTTATAGTACGAATGGAGCCTACGGGTAAAGAGACTTGTGACGGTGTACGGGCTGTGTGAAGTGATGGATCACGGTGTATGGGCCGATGTCCCCGAATCCATTTCGTATGCCACGAAATCTACGAGGGTCCATGACTCGTTCCTACTTCTAGACGTAGAAGAGGGCGGGAGAAAGGGGATGCCTTGACAGGGTTAGCGATAGTGATACACTTCCGGGTTAACGAACTCAATAGCATGGAAACATATAGTGTGTGTGTGTGTACTCAAAGTCACTCCCCTTCCTTTTCGACTTGAGTTAGGTTTGTTAGAACCTTGTAAAGCCGAGAGGACTTTAAGATAGATAGCTCACTGAGATTTGATGTATCTCACCCCATGTTGTTGTTTACATCACAGGTACTACAGGTTCGGCGAAGGGTAAGGACAAAGTTGTTTGACTTTCCTTACGGATCGTAGCTTTTGTGTGGCAAGGCTTCCGTTGTGGAGATTTTGAGATCATTAGTTGATCTAGTTCTAAGTTTTATCTTGTAATACCCCAAATTTTGACCACTTAGATTTCCCATCATTGTGAAAATCATCATCACAATATGGATGTACCTTTATGCTTCATTAGTCTCCCCAAGGATGGGTGAGCATCCATTACAATCAAAATTAGGGTTTCAAGCCCTCTCTGAGTGCTTAGACAAAGGATCAATCAAGAAATGACATGATCTTCAACTTGTCTAATCTGTCAAACATCCACAATGGATCAAAAAAGGACTCCCACTTCAAGGATTAAGCACAAGGCTGCTCCCTTCTAGGTGGATCAGGTCTCAAGATCGACAGTGTCACCAAATTAGGGTTTTGGTCGTCCAGGGCCTCCAGATGGAAATTTTCATCTGGGCACAAGGCAATGATCCAAAACATAACCTAATATACTTCATGGAACCTCATGAACCCATGCATCAAGTCAATTTTGCCTCAGGGGATGCATTCATCAAAAATCAGGAATTAGGGTTTCTTGACCTAATTCACCCCTAAGTTGACTTTTGGGACAAACCATGAGCCAAGACCTCAAGAGATGATTTGAGGGTATTTAATATACCATATTGATCCATTTGGAACAATGGATTGATCCAAGAAGCTTGGGCAACAAGTCTCAATTTCATCTGCACCACAATTAGGGTTTTAAGGGAAAAGTCAACTGTAACTTTGACTTTTGACCAGGACATGCTCCCAAACCCTAATACATGATTGAATATACCCTATGACACCCATGGAACATGCCCATCAAGTTTGATTTAGGTCAAGGACATGATTTCCTGAAGAATTGCACAGTTTGGAATTCATCTGATAAAAAGTCAATTGTGCACAAAAGTCAACTTTGACTTTTTGAGATTTTTCACCAAAATGGATTTTTAACCCTAAAATGATGTTAATGTATGATTTGAATCATCATTCATCAAGAAAAATCAAGAAAAGTGAGATAACTTGTAAAAGGGGTAACCATAAAACTTAGAAATTTTTCTAAGTTAAAAATAAAGTGGCAAAGGTACCAACTTTGGAGGACCATAACTCCTAAACCACAAGGCCATTTTTTCTCATCCAAAGATGGATTTGTAGCCCTCATTATCACCTACAAAAAATTCAACTACAAGTCATTCCAATTCATTAAGGATTTTGAGTTATGGAGTGATCAAAGTGGCTGTAAAGTGAAAATGTCACTTTTTCCAACACTTAGTGAAATTTTCACTAAGTCAGATTCTGCCTCACTTTTTGCCAAATGTAGGAGGATTTTTCACTTGGAATCAAAAGAGATCAAAACCAAACTTGTTCAAACAGTTGTTGTATCATGTAAGAGCTTTCCAAAATGGCCAAGAACATTGCCAATTTCAACCTACACCATGAGATACAACATTGCCAAGTTGCCTTGCTGAAATCTGTCAAGGCAAGGCAGAATTTGCAACTTTGGTCAATTTGCCAAAATCAGCCAAATTCAATGGCTCCTATCCACTTGGACACCTCAGAGGATTGAATCTAAAGGGGACAATCACTGAGCCAAGCCTCCAAAGTCCATGGAACAAGAAATAGCATGTTGAACCTAGAATGGCCAAAATAGGGACAAGACTTCAAATTTGGAATGAGGCATTCAATGGAACCATCAAGGTGGCATGGACTGAGCCATTCTCATCTGAAATCAGTCAAGACTTATCCAAGACCAAGGGTACCAAAGCTCTGTGCCTTAACCTCTAGTCAATGGCTAGAGGAGACTTGGATTTTCATTTGCCAACATTGGCCAAACCTACTTACCAGCTGCCATTCACTATTCCTTGCAAAACAAACTTGCTCTACTATAAATAGAGCTCAATTATGGTCAGTTTGAGTACACCAAAGCCATCTAACAGATGCTTTCCTCAAAATCTCTTTCTCTTGGCAAAAATGCCTTTCTTAGCAAGGTAGGTATCGGGTTTTGAGTTTGAGAGCAATTCCAATCAAACCAATCACTCACACACCTCACATACATCACATATGAGCTGATCAAACACTTAGATTACTTCTGAAACATCAATTTCACAAAATCACCAGCTGGTTGCTTAAGGTTTTAACCAAAGTGCAGCTGAGGTACCACAAAATGATCCAGCCAATTTCAATCAAGTCCAACCATCCAAACACAATCCATAGGGTGTAGGGAAGCTGTTCAGATCATCACCACTCATCCGTAACACCTCCAAATCAAAAATCACTTTGAACTTGCTGTCACGGCTTGGAGGTAAGCACATACTTGGTCATCTCTCAATCTATGCATATTTCCTCGCACAATAATTTGGCCATATGTTCATAATCATGCATGGAATGTTTTCCCTCAATTAATTGCATTGTTTGAATCGTCTATAAAAAAATCCTAGCCTTCATGCAGAAATTAGGGTTCTTGAGGTTTCTTCGTGATTTCTTGTTGTATGTTTAATTTAAATGAAATTAAAGTACATAGACATGATCGTGAGGTTGAGACGAGCATAATGATATGTGGATTGCATGATATGATTACGTATTCATGGAGATTGGATAGAAAATGCAAATCTGAGAAACCAAGAACACGCGCGTGTTCTTTAGCTTGTTCTTGGCGCTATTTTTGAATAATTCAAATATTTGAATTTTGTGATTTTGTTTAATTGTTTCAAAAATTAATTTCTCTCTGAGTTTTAATGATTTTGAGTTGATTCTTTTTTTAATAATTCACAAAAATGTCAAAATATTTTATTTTCACAAAAAATCCCAAAAATATTATTTATTTCATATAATTGATATTTTTGCAAAGAATTAATGTTTTAATTGTTTTTGGCATTTTAAATATTTTTTCTACATTGATTTTGCAACTTTTAATGCTTTCTAATTATTTTGTAGGTCAATACTTAATTCTTGAAGCATTAATCCAAGATCACAATTTGTTTTCCATGTGGTAAACAATTTTTGATCATTTTAATTGAATTTTTATTCAATTAAATACATTTTGAAAACAAATTAGGGTTTTGGATTAATTCAACCCTCATAAATCATTTTCAAAACTCTTTGGGCCTCTTGAGAGAGTGTAAGACCCATCCCCCTTGTACAAAAACTTTTTGGGCCTCATACATTGTATAAGTCCCTCTGTACAAGCAAACGGCGCGATCGTCGCCTTTTCAAAATAACCCTTGGGTCTCTCCTTGAGCTATAAGACCCATTCAAAACACCTTGGGCCTCTATTAGAGTGTAAGACTCAATCCCCCTTTTAACCAAAACAATTTTGGGCCTCACTTATTGTATAAGTCCCTCTGCGTTAAAAGAAAACCTCGGCGCGATCGCCATTTTTAAACGAAAAATCATTTGGGCCTACCCTCGTGTTATAAGCCCCACTCTTTTTCCTTTAAACCTTTTTGGGCCTCTTGAGAGAGTGTAAGACCCATCCCTTTGTATAGAAAACCTTTTTGGGCCCCAGTCACTTGTATAAGTCCCGCTGTACAAAGTCAAACAGTGCGCTCACTGATAAAACCCTGGGCCTCTCCTTGAGCTGTAAGCCCCAAATCTTTCTTTTTCAAAGCACTTTCTCCTTTGATTTTTAATATACTGTTGTTTTCAATCTTTCTTTGTTGAACAACTAACCAAACAGCATGGAAGCACTACAACCGAGTAAGTGGTTATCGCTTTCGTTTACTGCTTTCATATTATAAACTGTATTGTGGGGCTGCTCACTGTAAGTCTCTTTTCATAAACTCATATCTACTGTGTAATAATAGTATAGATATTTCGAGTTCCCCCGGCTACTACGTCTAGAACTAGGTGACGCCGTTTCACTTATTCGTAGAAATAGACGCCTAGATCCCCAATAGGAGCACCAGATACAGTCTTCTCTTCGGCTGTCCTCCTTAGGAATCGTCAAGAAGCTCTACTCCCCAAGATGAATGTATTCTCCGTGAATGGCATCTTTGAGTTTCTTCCAAATTCTCGAACTTTCCTGACTTGATCTATTCCTCGGGGATAGCTTGCCTTGAATGTCTCGGGGTTTGGGTACCCACTACGGTCATAATCTTGGACCTTAACTAAGAAACCCTCTTTAAAAGCTAAAAGTCGCTGGATAGTAAACCTCGCACGTTTACCAGTGGTTTTTATCTTTAAAAGAGTTATCTCTCCTAATGGAAAGGAGATGATAGACCCACGGGCTTCTTAAAAGCATCGGCCTCCTCTTGGGCATTATTCAAGGACACTACGGCTTCTTAGAAGTATTCACAACCTCCTCTTAGGCTTCGTATAATGATCTCTTCCTCTGGGAATGACAGCCTCCTCTTAGGCTTCGTATAATGATCTCTTCCTCCGGGAATGATAGCCTCCTCTTGGGCTTCGTACAAGGACCCATCGGCTTCTTAAAAGTTCTCAGCCTCCTCTTGGGCTTCGTACAAATTGTCCCGACGACCTCCTAGAGGTATAGGAACAGAACATAGTCATCCTCATAGAACAGTCCTTTCATAGAGTCTACTACTGTTTCTCAAAGCATAGTACAAAAGATAAAACTCTAGACTTGGACAGTCTAACTTCCTTGAGTCTTAAAGACATTCTCAAGCACCCTTCGTTAAATAGGAAGGAAACCCGCAGACTCGGACAGTCTCAATACCCTTTGGATTTCCTGTTTCCTCAAAGAGAAGGAAATATCCCTGATCCTCAAATCAAATCCCTGTGTACAGTGTTACTCATATAAGAACTGATTTTCTCTTTTAAAATCAGTATATTGGATCTGTCACTCAACTGAAACAGTTACAATAGCCTCCATCTCGGGCTTCGTACGAGATACCAAAATTCTCCCTAGTGGAGTCAAACAACCTTTTCGCCTCTCTCTCGGGCTTCGTACGAGACACATAAGAGACTCCCCCGTTGAGTCAATTACCCTTTTTGCCTCCATATCGGGATTCATACGAGATACAAAATCACTCTCTTGTTGAGTATAAAAGATTCTCCTGTTGAGTCAACCCTTTTAGCCTCTCTCTCGGGCTTTGTACGAGACACAAAATAGCCTCCTCTTAGGCTTTATATAATGATTTTCCTAGCGGAAATTAGCCTCCTCTTAGGCTTCGTATAAGAAAACCACTGGTTGATCTAATCAACCTTTTAGCATCAAAGTTGTGCCTCGTTCACAGTACACAAACATCAACAACTCCTTTCCCTTCGTCTAATCGCTGTAAGCGGCAAGCCTCTGGATCATCTACATCTATGCCACTGTCCCTCTTTTAGCATGAGAAATTCCTAAGGAAAGATGGCATTGCTCTACACTGAGTTAAAGTCTTCTCCTTCAGGTTAAAACCCTTTCTTCGGAAATTATGGCATTGCTCGGATCCACGTATCCCAGTTAAAGTAATTCTCCTTCTCCCCTCTGTAGAGATGACAAATTCTCTCTAAAGCCGAGGTCTTTTAGCTTCACGTCTTGGGCTTTGAACAAGACACAAATAGACCTTTTTCAGCTTCACATCTTGGGCTTTGAACAAGATACAAATCACCTTTCGCTTCACGTCTTGGGCTTTGAACAAGACACCAAAAACAACCATTTCCTCCCATAGAATAGGAGGAACTACGAACGCTCTGATTTCCCTGTTTCGGTAAACGGGAATACGTAGGCATAAGATCGAAAGAAAAGATCTTAGCGAGCGCAATCAACAAAAAACCCAAATCCCATATCTCAGTCAATCAAAAGCAGTAATTCAAAAGCATCAGTCCTAACATCCTAATCCTTATTCCCCGTCAGAAACCCTTTGCCTAGATTAAAAGAAAGAAAACCGTATTGGCGAAAATACAAATAACCAGTACAAAGGCCCCCCACATTGATAGCATCCGTAACCTAACAGACCGCTGTTTAAACTCAGTATGCAAGCAGGGTTAATTAGAGACATCTATTTCCCTTCCTTATTCAACTCACAATAGGATAAAAAATGAATCGACCTGTAGTTCAAACTCAGACCGCAGAGAGCGACCAGCACTTAAGAACCGCGTCCAAAATCGCTCGCTACAGAAAAAGTGGCGCCCACCGTGGGGCCCGTTCAAGGTTAGATCTAGGCACGGTCTTCCTTCTCTTCACTTATGTGAAAACCACAGATTGGGGCTTCCGCCGGGAAACCCATTTCTGTCAGGAACTTAGGAATCATAGCTTTATAAGTCTAGGATGATTAGGACAAATATATATACTGCTTTTCCTAATTGCTATACGTGTTTATTTTTCTGCTAATGGGAATGCGGGTGATGCCGTATGTGGAAAGATTGAGTATACACCTAGAAAAGCCAACCCTTTTGTAGTGCGGAAACTATCGGAAATAGTTGTTACGCGATACTACCCTCATTTGAGGCCGGTGATCTATTCTTGGTGAATGGCACTTACTCTAAGATTGCTCTACAACTCGCTGGCGATCCGCTTGTTGTTTTGCTTTCCTGGGAGGAGCTGATGATAATGAGTACAGGTACAAAAATCACCATAGTATAAACCTTTGGGGATGGGTAGAGCCTTGACTTCATGACAACGACCCTTTGACCCCATGTTTTTTCTATGTTTTTGTGTGCTGCATTCATGCATCCATTTAATAAAACATTAAAACATTCAAAAAAAACTTCTCTTCTAGTCTCTCTGTTTTTCAAATTAAACTAAGACTGTGATTGCAAATATCAGAGAAAAAGATTGCATTAATGGATTTCGGTAGAAGGAGAACTCACCAGTATACCTTCAAGGTTCCAAAACTAGGGGATTTGAGAAGGTTAGCAAGGATGATCGTTAACCCAGAGGCTTTCAGAGCCAAGCATGGTGGTTTGCTACCACTGTTAAGAGTCCATGTGATTGAGGGAATCATGGATGCGCTCATTCAATTCTACGATCCGGTTTATCACTGTTTCACATTCCCGGATTACCAGCTATCACCAACGCTGGAGGAGTATTCTCATCTGACTGATTTACATATCACTGATCGAGCTCCATTTTCTGGACTGGAAGAAATTCCAAAGAATCAGACTATTGCAATAGCAATTCATTTGGACGAGTCTGAGGTCAGGACTCACATGACCACTAAGGGTGGCATCCAAGGTTTGCCAGCCCAGTTCTTGACAAAAAAAGCTCTATACTTCGCTAGTATAGGGAACAGGACTGCTTTTGAAAGCATCTTTGTCTTGCTCACCTACGGGTTATTTTTGTTTCCCAACATTAATAACTTCGTCGATATCAACGCTATTCAGGTTTTTCTCATTAGAAACCCTGTGCCGACTTTGCTCGCAGATGCGTATCATTCTGTACACTTGGGAAATTTGTACAGCGGAGGAGAGATCACATGCTGTGTACCTTTGCTCTACCAATGGTTTATCTCTCACTTGCCCAAGTTTGTTGCTTTTTGGGATTGCAAGAGTGTCTTACGTTGGTCGCAGAAGATCATGTCTCTCACCAATTCCGATATAGATTGGTGTAATAGGATTTATAAGGGAATCAGAATCATTGACCGTTGTGGAAACTTCCCCAGCGTACCCCTCATAGGAACTAAAGGAGGAATCAACTATCATCCGATATTAGTTCTTCGTCAATTTGGATACCCGATGAGACACACCCCACTGGGTGTTCATCTGGAAGGTCTTTTCTTCAAGGAAGGAGAAAACGACAGAGCACTAAAGATGGAAATAGTGCATGCTTGGAAACAGGTTCATAAGAAAGGACGAGAGTCTCTGGGAAAACCGGACTGTGTCTCGGTGGAGCCTTATCTCCATTGGGTACAAACTAGAGCTCTCAAGCTAAAGATGCCTTATCCTCGTTACGGAATTCTTCCACCAAGGGAAACTGTCATGTACTTCATGACGGAAACTGAAAAGCTTCAGGTTACTCTCAACAAAGTTCAAAAGGAAAGAAGATCTCGGGAGAACAAGTACCGCACCCTCGACGTAGAGTGTATCCAAATACAACAACTACTAAAAGAGAAAGATGCTCTGATTGAAATTTTGGAGCAGCATGCTGTAGAGAATCAAGATGACCAAAGGAATTTGCTCGCTCCTTTCACCTAGCAAAGGAATGACAACCCGACAACGGCCCAAGCGCCCCGGTCAAAGAAGAGGACTCGGGACCCATTAGTTTAGGTTTCTGTTTCTGCACTTTGTAATCTACTGTATTTCCATTTCTGTAATCCTTTGGAATTCAATAAAAAGGGGTTTCCCCGCTGTTTGATATTTGCAATCTAATTGTCGAAGTTTATTTTGATTAAACAAAAAAGAAACAACAATTAATATAATCATTGCATTCATCATTCTCACATCGCGTATTCTCCTTACCTACGAATCTCACGTTTGTGTCTCGATTAGAGAGTCAAACCGTCTCATTCGTATAATACTCGGGCAAATCGTCAGAAAAAGATGGATGATCTTGAGGAAGAAAATAGAGAGTTGAAAGAAGAGATCGACACTCTGAGAGAGGATATGAGAAAGCTTCGTAACGACATGCAAGCCATGGCAGAAGCTCAGCTACAAAGAAATGTGATCTCAGAGATCACCTCAACGCCCATCATAGAAAAGTATGATCCTAGGTATCAGATGCCGAAAGATCGTCCTTGGGGCATGCCTGTTAACTATATCCCGGAAGGATATGTTCCGCCGATCACTGAAGATCAGGGAATCGCAACAGAAGCCGCTGGGCCTGAAGGTTACAAACTTCGGGAAAGCGAAGATGCCAGGGGCATACTCAAGACTCCTAAAGGTTACAAACTTCGGGAGGCGCCAAGACTTACTGCCGTAGTCACGGTACCACCCCCTGTGGTGCACACTGTCCCGGAAGGACAGATTCCACCAACACCTTCTGGTAAGAAGGAAACTATGTTTGACCGAATGGATGAATTCCAGGAATAATTCTTGGAAATGCAGAAGGAGCTGCAAGCCATTCGCGGTCAGGATCTATTTGGGAAGGACGCCGCAGACCTCTGCTTGGTCCTAAATGTGAAAGTCCTGCACAAGTTCCAAGTGCCCGACTTTGAAAAATACAAGGGTAACTCTTGCCCTCAGAGCCATCTGGTGATGTATGCTCGGCGGATGTCAGCTCAGACGGAGAATCAGGACCTGCTGATTCACTACTTCCAGGATAGTTTAACCGGTGCCGCACTCAAATGGTACATGGGTTTAAACCGTACTACGATCAGTACATTCAGAGATCTTAGTACTGCCTTCGTCCAACAATACAAGTACAATTTGGACATGGCACCCGACAGAGATCAACTCAGATCAATGTCACAAAAGGACAAGGAAACCTTTAAGGAGTATGCTCAAAGGTGGCGTGAAATTGCCGCTCAAATTTGTCCACCTCTTGAGGAAAAAGAGATGACAAAGATCTTCTTAAAGACCTTAAGCTCATTTTACTATGACCGAATGGTCGCCAGTGCGCCCAGTAATTTCACCGAGATGGTCGGTATGGGTGTACGTCTTGAGGAGGCCGTCCGAGAAGGACGTTTGGTAAAAGACACTGGATCGACGAGTGGTACTAAAAAATACGGTAGTGCTCTCCCTAAGAAAAAAGAGCAAGATATTGGGAATATCTCTCTCGGAAAGCAAAGGCGACGTTATCAGCCAGTAGCAGCTGTTACTCCTGCTATCGGCCCCGCGCCTGTTCCTATTTATCAACCTCAGGTTGCGCAGAGCCAACCTGACCAACAAAGGACACAACAGCCTCTTCAGCAGGCTCGTCCTCCATATAACAACAACCGTACAACACGACCACCAGGATTTGATCCTATACCCGTAACGTACGCAGAGCTGTTTCCGTTACTGCTGGCTAAGGGGCACATTCAGACTAAGTCTCCCGTTTCAGTTCCGGAAAATCTGCCTTTTTAGTTTAAAGCGGATCAAACATGCCCTTATCATCAAGGAGGTTCAGGGCATAACATTGAGACTTGTCTCAATTTCAAATCCGACGTGCAAAAGCTTGTTAGGAGCAGGCTCTTATCTTTCAAAGATACGAATCCTAGTGTTCTTACGAACCCGCTGCCTCAACATGAGAAAGCTGCAGTCAATCTGATTGAGAAAGAGACTAACAATGTCTATCAAATTCATGATGTACTCTTGTTGAAAACCAATCTGGTCAAGATGCATTGTAGACAGAGTGGATATGGCCATGTGCCACCTCATAATTATCACCAGTGTGATATCTGCTCTAAAGACAACCAAGGATGTTCTGTAGTGCAAGCAGCTCTACAGGAACAAATGGATCTTGGATGGATCCAAGAGCACCGAGTTCGTGGAGTTAACATGGTTTACACGAATTCCAACGTCATTCAAAACCACGACATCCGTGCGATGAATGTCAACTTGGTGGTGATGCACTCAAGGCAAAGCCAATATCATAATCTGCCGCGGCACGATTACAGTTCCTGTCTGATTAGCTCGGTAAACAAACAGGGATGCTCTTTCATACAAGAGGCCCTCCAGCATCAGATGGATCTTGGATGGATCCAAGACTACCATGATAGGAACTCCTATCAAATCAACATGGTTCAGATCTTTGACATTCGCGTGATGAATACCAACCTGGTAGAGTTACATGCTGAGCAGGTCCGACTCAGATTCTTAATATCACATGATTATCAAAACTGTAAAGCAGGTTGCGAAAACGATCGAGGTTGTACCTTTGTCCAGGAGGCACTTCAGCACTTGTTAAATCACTGGTGGATGCCAATCTATATGGACGCAGATACTCAGCAGATTAGTATCAATCACAGGAATCCTACTCGTCGTCAAAGTCAGGATGTCCGATCAATGGAAGATAACCTAGTGAGGTTACATTGCATTCAAAGTGGGCGTGGCCAGGTGCCACCACACAACTATGACAGTTGTAGCGTCTGTGCAGAAAGTAACCAAGGGTGTTACCTTGTGAGAGCAGCTCTCCAGGGTCAGGTCGATCGTGGAGAAATTCGTCCATATCCAGGTTCAGGACCCATCATTTGGTCGCCGAACTACCTTGCCGAGCAAGTTGAGGATGTTGTCACGATCTCTGGTCATCACAGGACCAAGGATGTTTTTTCCATCATCCCTCTACTTGACGAATCTAGAGTTCCCAACCGGGAACGGATCGAGGTTACCCATGATGGTCAGAAAAATCAGAAGGTTCCCATAGTCATCTGTCTACCGGGGCCACTACCGTATGAATCAGCTAAGGCAATCCCTTACAAATACGGTGCAACAATAATCGATAATGGAAAGGAAATTCCATTACCCTCCGTCGTGAATATTGCAGACATCAGTCGTGTAACACGGAGCGGTCGAATCTTCAACCAAGGGGTTGGAGAATCCAACAAAGAAAAGGAACTTCAGGCAGAAATTCCTGATCCACCAGTCGGTCAATCTAGTAATCCTGACTTTTCAAAAGACAAAGATGGGATGCTAAAGCTCATCCAAAGGAGTGAATATAACATTGTTGATCAACTGTCACAGACTCCTTCAAAGATCTCAGTATTATCACTGTTACTCAGTTCAGAAGCACACAGAGAGGCTCTACAGAAAGTCTTGGAGCAAGCCTTTGTGGAACAGGATGTAACAATCAGACAATTCGATAGCATTGTCTCTAACATCACTTCCTGCAATAATTTGGGATGTAGTGATGAAGAATTACCTGAAGAGGGTCGCCGTCATAACATGGCGCTCAACATTACAGTTAACTGCCAGGACGATGCTTTAGCCAACATACTGGTAGACACAGGGTCAGCCCTGAATGTTATGCTGAAGTCCACTTTGATGCAATTATCATTTAAGGGCCCTCCGATGAGAGTCAGCGAGGTCGTCGTCAAAGCATTCGACGGATCCAGAAAAACAGTTATCGGCGAAGTTGATCTTCCCATAACTATTGGTCCTCACACTTTCCAAATCACTTTCCAGGTCATGGACATCCGGGCAACATACAGTTGTTTATTAGGAAGACCTTGGATACATCAGGCTGGAGCGGTTACTTCAACCCTCCACCAAAAGCTAAAGTTCGTCAAGAATGATCAACTTGTCACGGTTTGTGGGGAACAAGCCTTGCTTGTGAGTAACCTATCATCATCTACTTGTGTGGAACCCGAGGAGGTTATTGGAACTCAGTTCCAAGCACTATCGGTGAGCAAGAACAATCAGTTCAAAGAAGGAACTTCAATTTCTTCATACAAAGATGTTATCAAAGCGGTCGAGAGTACCGATACAACCGGATAGGGACGACTTGTCGTTCCTATTGACAATAAAACAAAGAAGGGTCTTGGTTTTTCTGCGACCTGTACCCAGACAGCCGCCAACGATGAAAGTCTTCATCCCCTTCAAAACTTCTTCCACAGTGGAGGTTTTCTTCACGCAGTGTCTCAGACAGTTCATGCTATCAATGAGGAAGATCCCTCTGACACAGATGAAGAATGGAAGTCCTACCTTAACAAGGACGGTTATATGTCTCAGGAAGAGGTGCCTATGCCTTTTTGCTTTCCTACAGAAAGTCCGAGATTTATACCAAGATCAGATGTCGAAATGATCTACGGAGATTGTGATCCGGAAGGATGCCGTGCTCCGCCAAATTCATTAGAGGAAGACACTCTGATGAAAGACAATTTTGACCACAATTACTATGGCCCGATGAATGGTCTGCCAATGTGGCAGCCTTACCCAGGAAACTTAGGGCAAGAAAGTCAGCCGAGTAATGAAGCTCAGCTGAGCGTCATTGAACAGAATACCTGTGTCCCCACCACGTCATGGGATCAACACTCAGGTCATTCAGAAACTACTAAACATGAAGATGAATTCGCAACGTTTGCAGGACTAGAATTCATCAACTATGCTTTTTCTGAGGTCAACGTCATCGAGAGGGATGACTTCTCCAGTTCCAAAGAAGTTTGGGACACTCTGGGACAACCTAGTGGAAAATACGACTTTATGGTCAAGTACACTGCTCCCGAAAGCTCTCGTATCAGGCTCGAAGATATCCAGTCAACTGGATGGCGAGATACAGCTGAGAGCACAAATGCTATGCAAAATACAACAGAGGAATCCTCCTACGACAATTCTGCCTGGGAAACAGATTCCAACGATCCTGCTCCACCAGAAATCAGCGTCATTTCTGAAGACAAATCAAAGAAGGTGCCAGACTTTGTGATTCACCGAGGAGTTCGCCGCCAATGGGTTGCCGTCGAGGTTCCGAAGGTCGTTCGTCAGTCAAAGTAATTGCCATCTTTAACCTTTCACCCTGCCCAGGTGAAACAGATATTTTGATAGGGCTCGTTTTCTGTAAATTTCCCTCTTCGCTTTTCCTAAAGCGACAGAGTTTTGTTTTATAGGGCTGTAGTTTCAAGAGTCGACTTGTTCATTAATAAAATAACGTCGTTCTGTAATTTCCGCATTAATTGTTGTTTTCTCTTTTTGCTTTTTCAGAAAATGGTAATCCTAAAAAACATTCAATAATAAAAACAAGCAGTAAAATCAAAACACTGCACACACTTGCATTTTCTCTATCTCTTCTAAACACGAATCATCACGTCATGCAGATTGCTTGTTTTATACCCCGTTGAAACATACGATTCGATGCCTTCTCCCAACTTTGAGTTCCCGGTATTCGAGGCTGAAGAAGAAAATGACGACCAAATTCCATAAGAGATCTCCCGACTACTCAGACAAGAGGAAAGGTCCATCGAACCTCACAAAGAGCCGTTGGAAATGGTAAACTTGGGTTCGGAAAAAGAGAGAAAAGAAATCAGGATCGGAGCACTGCTCAGTCCAACTGTCAAAGAGGGTTTGATAAAGCTTCTCAAAGAATTTCCCGATGTATTCGCTTGGTCCTATCAGGATATGCCAGGGTTGGATACCAGCATCGTGGAACATCACTTACCGTTGAGATCGGAATGTCCGCCAGTAAAGCAAAGGTTGAGACGCACTCACCCGGACATGGCCATCAAAATCAAGGGGGAGGTACAGAAACAGATCGACGCGGGTTTCCTCGCTACATCTGAATATCCTCAATGGTTAGCCAACATCGTACCCGTTCCCAAAAAGGATGGAAAGGTTAGAATGTGTGTCGATTACAGAGATCTGAACAAGGCAAGTCCAAAGGACGACTTTCCTTTACCACACATTGACATGCTGGTTGACAGCACAACAAGGTTCAAAGTATTCTCCTTCATGGATGGATTCTCGGGCTATAACCAGATCAAAATGGCGCCGAAAGACATGGAGAAAACTTCGTTCATTACCCCATGGGGTACCTTTTGTTACAAGGTAATGCCGTTCGGTTTGAAGAATGCCGGGGCAACCTATCAAAGGGCCATGACTACTCTGTTTCATGACATGATACACAAAGAAATCGAGGTATATGTCGATGATTTGATTGTAAAATCAAGAACAGAGGATGAGCACGTTGAACATCTGTCAAAATTGTTCGAACGTCTAAGAAAATTCAAGCTCCGCTTGAATCCCAACAAGTGCACCTTCGGTGTCCGTTCGGGGAAACTACTAGGGTTCATCGTCAGTCAGAAAGGAATTGAGGTTGATCCTGACAAGGCCAAGGCCATTCAAGAAATGCCTTCTCCAAAAACTGAAAAACAAGTCAGAGGATTCCTGGGACGTTTGAATTACATCTCCAGATTCATATTCCTTATGACCGCCACGTGTGCGCCGATTTTCAAATTACTCAAAAAGAACCAGGATTGCGTTTGGTCAGAAGATTGCCAAACCGCCTTCGACAGTATCAAAGAATATCTGTTGAATCCTCCGATTCTATCACCTCCAGTGGAAGGGAGACCACTGATCATTTACCTCACAGTCCTAGAGGACTCAATGGGATGTGTACTTGGCCAACAAGATGAAACTAAATGGAAAGAGTCTGCCATTTACTATCTAAGCAAAAAATTCACCGACTGCGAGACTCGGTACACAATGCTTGAGAAAACTTGTTGCGCTTTGGCTTGGGTAGCCAAACGTCTTCGCCAGTACATGATTCGTCATACTACTTGGTTGGTCTCCGAAGTGGATCCAATCAAGTACGTTTTCGAAAAACCTGCTCTCACGGGAAGGATTGCCTGTTGGCAGATGTTACTATCAGAATATGACATAGAGTACCATGCTCAGAAAGCCGTTAAAGGAAGTATTTTAGCCGATCATTTGGCTCATCAACCGATTGACGATCAAGAATCAATCGGGTTTGACTTCCCAGATGAAGATGTCATGTATCTAAAGATGAAAGATTGCGATGAACCGCTACCCAGTGAAGGGCCAGAACCAGGTTCCCAGTGGGGACTTATCTTTGACGGAGCAGTCAATCATTATGGAAACGGAATTGGGGCAATCATTGTTACCCCTCAGGGTTCCCACATTCCTTTCACTGCCAGACTTACGTTCAAGTGTACGAACAACGAGGCCGAATACGAAGCTTGTATCATGGGTCTCGAGGAAGCAATTGATTTAAGGATCAAAAACTTGGACGTATACGGCGACTCAGCCTTGGTTATTAACCAGATAAAAGGAGATTGGAACACATACCAATCAGGATTGATTCCTTAAAAAGACTATGCAAGAAGGTTGTTACCCTTCTTCAACAGAGTCGACTTTCATCACATCCCTCGTGATGAGAATCACATGGCTGACGCATTAGCCACTCTCTCTTCCATGATTAGTGTAAGTCGATGGAATGACATACCTAAGATCGACATAATGCGCCTTGAACGGCCCGCTTACATCTTCGCGATTGAATCAGTCATAGACGACAGACCTTGGTATCACGATATCAAATGCTTCCTTCAGAAACAAGAGTACCCATCTGGGGCACTCAGAAAAGACAGGAAAACCCTCAGAAGATTGGCTGGAAACTTCTTCCTGAGCGGTGACACTCTTTATAAGAGAAATTTTGACATGGTCTTACTCCGATGCGTCGACAGACCAGAAGCAGACATGCTCATGAAAGAAATTCATGAAGGATCCTTTGGCACTCATGCCAACGGACACACAATGGCGAGAAAAATTCTCAGGGCCGGGTACTATTGGTTGACAATGGAATCCGACTGCTACAAGTACATGAGGAGGTGTCACAAGTGTCAGATATACTCCGACAAAATTCATGTACCGCCATCACATCTCAAAATTCTTTCTTCCCCGTGGCCATTTTCCATATGGGGAATCGACATGATTGGTATGATTGAGCCCAAGGCTTCAAACGGACATCGGTTCATCCTGGTAGCCATTGACTATTTCACCAAGTGGGTCGAAGCAGCGTCATTCGCCAATGTAACCCGACAAGTGGTGGTCTGATTTATCAAAAACAATATCATCTGCCGTTATGGTGTTCCAAGCGAGATCATTACTGATAATGGATCTAACTTGAACAATAAGATGATGAAAGAGTTGTGCACAGAGTTCAAGATCGAACACCATAACTCATCTCCCTACCGACCCAAGATGAACGAAGCGGTAGAAGCGGCTAACAAGAATATCAAGAAGATTATTCAAAAGATGGTTGTAACCTATAAAGATTGGCACGAAATGCTACCCTTTGCTCTTCATGGTTATCGCACATCTGTCCGTACTTCAACAGGGGCAACCCCTTTCTCTCTAGTATATGGCATGGAGGCAGTGCTCCCCATAGAAGTAGAGATCCCATCAATCCGGGTATTGATGGAAGCGAAGCTCACCGAAGCTGAATGGTGTCAAAGTCGACACGACGAACTGAACCTGATCGAAGAGAAGCGAATCACGGCACTATGCCATGGTCAGTTGTATCAACAGAGAATGAAGAGGGCGTTCGACAAAAAGGTCCGACCTCATGTCTTCAGGAAAGGAGACCTTGTGCTCAAGAAGATACAATCATTTCTCACTGATTCTCGGGGAAAATGGACCCCAAATTATGATGGCCCTTATGTGGTCACGAAAGCTTTCTCAGGCGGCGCCTTGAGACTTGCAACCATGGACGGAGAGGAATTTTCCTACCCCACGAATGTTGATGTAGTCAAGAAATACTTCGCCTAAACTAAAAAAAAAACGTCTCGGTGGATTGAAAACCCGAAAGGGCGGTCCAGGCAAAAGTTAGAGACATGAAAAAATCATCCCGGTGGATTAGAAACATCAAGGTACAATCCAGGCAAAAATTAGGGATAATGGCAAGTAACTATGTTCAACAGAGGCAAGTCCCTCAGCAGCAGTTGCATCATCATCCGCCAGGAAAACTCCAGTCAAGGTCATCTTCGACAGAAGCTCAGGATGTCCCGAATTCAAAGTTTGTAGAAGGATAGTGGTCGTTATGTTTCAACGTAGCCCTTTTCCCTGTAAATTACCATTTTCTAACTTTGTATATACTCTTTGGAATCACGCGTTTGGCTGATCTCCATCTTATCAATAAAATTTGAGCCCTTGTGCTTTTGTTTGTAATTGTTTACTTGTTTTAGCTTTACAGAACGACGTTGTTTAAACTTAATCAGTGATTCTTGAAATAAAACAAAAATGAATTTACTTGTTAAACTTTTTCTGCTTTTAAATTAAAGATGGCATTTCTTTTGACTGTTGAACATCAGAAGAACATCGATCGCTTCTCCCGAAGTAAGCGGACTTCAAAGTGCAGAATCAAAGTACTCCTTCTAAGCCAGTATGCCTGAATGAAGGGATCAACTGTGTCAGAGACCTTGTTTCGTCTGACACGCCTTGGCCGAGTTCTCATCTCCTAAGCCCGATCAACATAGCTCCCAATGGGACTATCTCTCCTAAGCAAGGTGGAATTGCTATTTTGAACCAACGGTACTTCTTCGCCCCGCGATGGCCGAGTATCCAATTGTGTCCATCCATTAGTCTGTATGTCGCGTCTGTTTTGTCAGCATATACATACATACATCATGCATTTTTTATTTGCATTCACATTTCATATTGCATCACTATCACTCTAGTCGGTCTTGTCCCCTAGTGGTAGAAGTCCTCTCAATCGAGTTGTCAGTTCTTGCCTCGTCAGGAAATACTGTGTCTGAACAACCTCGCTTCCAGTTTAATTCTGGAAAGAAGTTGGTCCTTGGCCACTTTGATAATTTGAACCTCTGAAAGATCAGAGAACTTTCAATAAACATCACTCTTCGCCATTGAAGATGATATCCTTGCTTTCCCGGATTAAGGAAAATCCACAGAGAAAGCCTCGTGATCAGAGATTTGGCAGCACGTCAGTTTTGCTACGAAAAACCACTGATGAGAAGGTCATTGGCACCTCAAAATTGGACCCCATCATATGGCGTTTCTCCGGGAAGATCCCGAGAAAAAGTATGATGAAAGATCCCAAATAAAAACAGTCTCTCAAGAGACTCGCTTTCCCCAGTAGAATCAACAAATGGCGTCTCCAACAGAGAAGTTTGTGCAACTCTACAACTCAGACGTTGGGTTCCCCAGCAAGTCTGACATCAAACCTTTTTCCGTTAAATGGCATCTCCCCAGGAAAATTCGGCGAGAAGTTTGAAGGAAAACCGCTACACATAGCGTCCCTTGTCAATAAAGTTTATTGACAAAAGAAACTAAGACCAGTTCTTGGTAGGAAACCAGGATCGAGGGGATGTTTAAATCAGAAACTAAGACCAGTTCCTTGGTAGGAAACCAGGAACGAGGGGAAGTTCATTTCAGAGACTGAGACCAGTTCTTGGTAGGAAACCAAGAACGAGGGGAATTTCAAAAGAAACTAAGACCAGTTCCTTGGTAGGAAACTGGGATCGAGGGGAAGTTTATTTCAAAAGAGACTGAGACCAGTTCCTTGGTAGGAAACCAGGATCGAGGGGAAGTTTACCTTTTCTAAACATCATTGCTTAGCTAAAGAAGATGAATGCGTAAGCTACCATTCATAACTACCATCAAAATTTCGGGTATTCCGATATTTAATCCTCTTGCACCCCGAATGCCCGAATCCCTTCGTCATTCACACCTTCGGGTCCAAGAAGATTAAATAGGTTTATCTTGTAATACCCCAAATTTTGACCACTTAGATTTCCCATCATTGTGAAAATCATCATCACAATATGGATGTACCTTTATGCTTCATTAGTCTCCCCAAGGATGGGGAGCATCCACTACAATCAAAATTAGGGTTTCAAGCCCTCTCTGAGTGCTTAGACAAAGGATCAATCAAGAAATGACATGATCTTCAACTTGTCTAATGTCTCAAACATCCACAATGGATAAAAAAGGACTCCCACTTCAAGGATTAAGCACAAGGCTGCTCCCTTCTAGGTGGATCAAGTCTCAAGATCGACAGTGTCACCAAATTAGGGTTTTGGTCGTCCAGGGCCTCCAGATGGAAATTTTCATCTGGGCACAAGGCAATGATCCAAAACATAACCTAATATACTTCATGGAACCTCATGAACCCATGCATCAAGTCAATTTTGCCTCAGGGGATGCATTCATCAAAAATCAGGAATTAGGGTTTCTTGACCTAATTCACCCCTAAGTTGACTTTTGGGAAAAACCATGAGCCAAGACCTCAAGAGATGATTTGAGGGTCTTTAATATACCATATTGATCCATTTGGAACAATGGATTGATCCAAGAAGCTTGGGCAACAAGTCTCAATTTCATCTGCACCACAATTAGGGTTTTAAGGGAAAAGTCAACTGTAACTTTGACTTTTGACCAGGACATGCTCCCAAACCCTAATACATGATTGAATATACCCTATGACACCCATGGAACATGCCCATCAAGTTTGATTTAGGTCAAGGACATGATTTCCTGAAGAATTGCACAGTTTGGAATTCATCTGATAAAAAGTCAACTGTGCACAAAAGTCAACTTTGACTTTTTGAGATTTTTCACCAAAATGGATTTTTAACCCTAAAATGATGTTAATGTATGATTTGAATCATCATTCATCAAGAAAAATCAAGAAAAGTGAGATGACTTGTAAAAGGGGTAACCATAAAACTTAGAAATTTTTCTAAGTTAAAAATAAAGTGGCAAAGGTACCAACTTTGGAGGACCATAACTCCTAAACCACAAGGCCATTTTTTCTCATCCAAAGATGGATTTGTAGCCCTCATTATCACCTACAAAAACTTCAACTACAAGTCATTCCAATTCATTAAGGATTTTGAGTTATGGAGTGATCAAAGTGGCTGAAAAGTGAAAATGTCACTTTTTCCAACACTTAGTGAAATTTTCACTAAGTCAGATTCTGCCTCACTTTTTGCCAAATGTAGGAGGATTTTTCACTTGGAATCAAAAGATATCAAAACCAAACTTGTTCAAACAGTTGTTGTATCATGTAAGAGCTTTCCAAAATGGCCAAGAACATTGCCAATTTCAACCTACACCATGAGATACAACATTGCCAAGTTGCCTTGCTGAAATCTGTCAAGGCAAGGCAGAATTTTCAACTTTGGTCGATTTGCCAAAATCAGCCAAATTCAATTGCTCCTATCCACTTGGATACCTCAGAGGATTGAATCTAAAGGGGACAATCACTGAGCCAAGCCTCCAAAGTCCATGGAACAAGAAATAGCATGTTGAACCTAGAATGGCCAAAATAGGGACAAGACTTCAAATTTGGAATGAGGCATTCAATGGAACCATCAACGTGGCATGGACTGAACCATTCTCATCTGAAATCAGTCAAGACTTATCCAAGACCAAGGGGACCAAAGCTCTGTGCCCTAACCTCTAGTCAATGGCTAGAGGAGACTTGGATTTTCATTTGCCAACATTGGCCAAACCTACTTACCAGCTGCCATTCACTATTCCTTGCAAAACAAACTTGCTCTACTATAAATAGAGCTCAATTGTGGTCAGTTTGAGTACACCAAAGCCATCTAACAGATGCTTTCCTCAAAATCTCTTTCTCTTGGCAAAAATGCCTTTCTTAGCAAGGTAGCTATCGAGTTTTGAGTTTGAGAGCAATTCCAATCAAACCAATCACTCACACACCTCACATACATCACATATGAGCTGATCAAACACTTAGATTACTTCTGAAACATCAATTTCACAAAATCACCAGCTGGTTGCTTAAGGTTTTAACCAAAGTGCAGCTGAGGTACCACAAAATGATCCAGCCAATTTCAATCAAGTCCAACCATCCAAACACAATCCATAGGGTGTAGGGAAGCTGTTCAGATCATCACCACTCATCTGTAACACCTCCAAATCAAAAATCACTTTGAACTTGCTGTCACGGCTTGGAGGTAAGTACATACTTAGTCATCTCTCAATCTATGCATATTTCCTCGCACAATAATTTGGCCATATGTTCATAATCATGCATGGAATGTTTTCCCTCAATTAATTGTATTGTTTGAATCGTGTATAAAACATCCTATCCTTCATGCAGAAATTAGGGTTCTAGAGGTTTCTTCGTGATTTCTTGTTGTATGTTTAATTTAAATGAAATTAAAGTACATAGACATGATCGTGAGGTTGAGACGAGCATAATGATATGTGGATTGCATGATATGATTACGTATTCATGGAGATTGGATAGAAAATGCAAATCTGAGAAACCAAGAACACGCGCGTGTTCTTCAGCTTGTTCTTGGCGCCATTTTTGAATAATTCAAATATTTGAATTTTGTGATTTTGTTTAATTGATTCAAAAATTAATTTCTCTCTGAGTTTTAATGATTTTGAGTTGATTCTTTTTTTAATAATTCACAAAAATGTCAAATTATTTTATTTTCACAAAAAATCCCAAAAATATTATTTATTTCATATAATTGATATTTTTGCAAAGAATTAATGTTTTAATTGTTTTTGGCATTTTAAATATTTTTTCTACATTGATTTTGCAACTTTTAATGCTTTCTAATTATTTTGTAGGTCTATACTTAATTCTTGAAGATTTAATCCAAGATCACAATTTGTTTTCCATGTGTTAAACAATTTTTGATCATTTTAATTGAATTTTTATTCAATTAAATACATTTTGAAAACAAATTAGGGTTTTGGATTAATTCAAACCTCATAAATCATTTTCAAAACTCTTTGGGCCTCTTGAGAGAGTGTAAGACCCATCCCCCCTTGTACAAAAACTTTTTGGGCCTCATCCATTGTATAAGTCCTTCTGTACAAGCAAACGGCGCGATCGTCGCCTTTTCAAAATAACCCTTGGGCCTCTCCTTGAGCTATAAGACCCATTCAAAACACCTTGGGCCTCTATTAGAGTGTAAGACCCAATCCCCCTTTTAACCAAAACAATTTTGGGCCTCACTTATTGTAAAAGTCCCTCTGCGTTAAAAGAAAACCTCGGCGCGATCGCCATTTTTAAACGAAAAATCATTTGGGCCTACCCTCGTGTTATAAGCCCCACTCTTTTTCCTTTAAACCTTTTTGGGCCTCTTGAGAGAGTGTAAGACCCATCCCTTTGTATAGAAAACCTTTTTGGGCCCCAGTCACTTGTATAAGTCCCGCTGTACAAAGTCAAACAGTGCGCTCACTGATAAAACCCTGGGCCTCTCCTTGAGCTGTAAGCCCCAAATCTTTCTTTTTCAAAGCACTTTCTCCTTTGATTTTGAATATACTGTTGTTTTCAATCTTTCTTTGTTGAACAACTAACCAAACAGCATGGAAGCACTACAACCGAGTAAGTGGTTATCGCTTTCGTTCACTGCTTTCATATTATAAACTGTATTGTGGGGCTGCTCACTGTAAGTCTCCTTTCATAAACTCATATCTACTGTGTAATAATAGTATAGATATTTCGAGTTTCCCCGGCTACTATGTCTAGAACTAGGTGACGCCGTTTCACTTATTCGTAGAAATAGACGCCTAGATCCCCAATAGGAGCACCAGATACAGTCTTCTCTTCGGCTGTCCTCCTTAGGAATCGTCAAGAAGCTCTACTCCCCAAGATGAATGTATTCTCCGTGAATGGCATCTTTGAGTTTCTTCCAAATTCTCGAACTTTCCTGACTTGATCTATTCCTCGGGGATAGCTTGCCTTGAATGTCTCGGGGTTTGGGTACCCACTACGGTCATAATCTTGGACCTTAACTAAGGAACCCTCTTTAAAAGCTAAAAGTCGCTGGATAGTAAACCTCGCACGTTTACCAGTGGTTTTTATCTTTAAAAGAATTATCTCTCCTAATGGAAAGGAGATGATAGACCCACGGGCTTCTTAAAAGCATCGGCCTCCTCTTGGGCATTATTCAAGGACACTACGGCTTCTTAGAAGTATTCACAGCCTCCTCTTAGGCTTCGTATAATGATCTCTTCCTCCGGGAATGACAACCTCCTCTTAGGCTTCGTATAATGATCTCTTCCTCCGGGAATGATAGCCTCCTCTTGGGCTTCGTACAAGGACCCGTCGGCTTCTTAAAAGTTTCCAGCCTCCTCTTGGGCTTCGTACAAATTGTCCCGACGACCTCCTAGAGGTATAGGAATAGAACATAGTCATCCTCATAGAACAGTCCTTTCATAGAGTCTACTACTGTTTCTCAAAGCATAGTACAAAAGATAAAACTCTAGACTTGGACAGTCTAACTTCCTTGAGTCTCAAAGACATTCTCAAGCACCCTTCGTTAAATAGGAAGGAAACCCGCAGACTCGGACAGTCTCAATACCCTTTGGATTTCCTGTTTCCGCAAAGAGAAGGAAATATCCCTGATCCTCAAATCAAATCCCTGTGTACAGTGTTACTCATATAAGAACTGATTTTCTCTTTTAAAATCAGTATATTGGATCTGTCACTCAACTGAAACAGTTACAATAGCCTCCATCTCGGGCTTCGTACGAGATACCAAAATTCTCCCCAGTGGAGTCAAACAACCTTTTCGCCTCTCTCTCGAGCTTCGTATGAGACACATAAGAGACTCCCCCGTTGAGTCAATTACCCTTTTTGCCTCCATCTCGGGCTTCATACTAGATACAAAATCACTCTCTTGTTGAGTATAAAAGATTCTCCTGTTGAGTCAACCCTTTTAGCCTCTCTCTCGGGCTTTGTACGACACACAAAATAGCCTCCTCTTAGGCTTTGTATAATGATTTTCCTAGCGGAAATTAGCCTCCTCTTAGGCTTCGTATAAGAAAACCACTGGTTGATCCAATCAACCTTTTAGCATCAAAGCTGTGCCTCGTTCACAGTACACAAACATCAACAACTCCTTTCCCTTCGTCTAATCGCTGTAAGCGGCAAGCCTCTAGATCATCTACATCCATGCCACTGTCCCTCTTTTAGCATGAGAAATTCCTAAGGAAAGATGGCATTGCTCTACACTGAGTTAAAGTCTTCTCCTTCAGGTTAAAACCCTTTCTTCGGAAATTATGGCATTGCTCGGATCCACGTATCCCAGTTAAAGTAATTATCCTTCTCCCCTCTTTAGAGATGACAAATTCTCTCTAAAGCCGAGGTCTTTCAGCTTCATGTCTTGGGCTTTGAATAAGACACAAATAGACCTTTCAGCTTCACATCTTGGGCTTTGAACAAGATACAAATCACCTTTCGCTTCACGTCTTGGGCTTTGAACAAGACACCAAAAACAACCATTTCCTCCCATAGAATAGGAGGAACTACGAACGCTCTGATTTCCCTGTTTCGGTAAACGGGAATACGTAGGCATAAGCTCGAAAGAAAAGATCTTAGCGAGCGCAATCAACAAAAAACCCAAATCCCATATCTCAGTCAATCAAAAGCAGTAATTCAAAAGCATCAGTCTTATCATCCTAATCCTTGTTCCCCATCAGAAACCCGTTGCCTAGATTAAAAGAAAGAAAACCGTATTGGCGAAAATACAAATAACCAGTACAAAGGCCCCCCACATTGATAGCATCCGTAACCTAACAGACCACTGTTTAAACTCAGTATGCAAGCAGGGTTAATTAGAGACATCTATTTCCCTTCCTGATTCAGCTCACAATAGGATAAAAAATGAATCGACCTGTAGTTCAAACTCAGACCGCAGAGAGCGACCAGCGCTTAAGAACCGCGTCCAAAATCGCTCGCTACATATCTTTTGGAACATCTTGTATATATAACATGCCATAGTGGCTGTATTAGGCTTTTGGGCATTTATATGTATACTTTGTTACTAGGAACTTGTATCTTTCAGTACCAAACGTATTATTCATGTATAATGTTAGTCCTTGGATTGGCTGGAATTTTGGTAAAACATAGTATATTCAGTGTTGATGTCAAGGTGCTGATGTTGCAACATTGAAGTTTAACACTGGGCTGTGTCAAGTATGTATTTGCTGAAGTTGGATGTCTGATGTCACATAGGTGATGTTGTGACATCAGATCTGCAGAATTAACAACAGCAGGCGGTGATGTTGTTAGGGTTGCGTATTAGCTGGAATTGTGGAGAGCAAGCTGTCTCATTGGATGCGAATATCTTGGGATAGATATTTGCTGCTGCATAGGAGATCTGGTGCAGATTTGTAGGAGATTTAAAAGGTTGAAGATTTAAAAAGATTTTAGGAGAAAATCTGTTTTAAATATTCAGTTTTAAATAACAAATCTGGGAGATATTGTAGCAAGTCCAAGACCAATTCAAGGAGCTATATAAAGTGCACAAGACCAAAGGAAAAAGCGACAGAAAACATTCAGAAGATCAGGAGCTGGAGGCTTAGTGTCTAGAGTTTGTTTAGAGTGCTTGTATTTACACTATTCTAGGGTTTGAATAGGTGTTGAGTTTCTGTCCCCTCTAGAAGCTGTGAAGCAATAGAGAGTGGTTGCTTGATCAAAGCTGTGAAGTAAGATCAAGGTTACTCAAAGTGGGTTCTTTGAGAGTTTGTAAGGGATTGAGTGGTGTTCTCATACCTAAGTGGTTTCTTAGGTAGGAAGTCATTAGTAGAGTATAAGTTTAGGAGATTGTCAACGGGTTGTTGAGTCTGTAAATTATATCTACAAGTAGTGAATTCCATCCCTGGCTTCGTAGCCCCCAGAGTAGGTTGGTTGTAACTGAACTGGGTCAACAATTCTTGGTGTTTTTTACTGTTATTGCTGTCCATTGTGCAGAGTGTGTTGTTGTGACATCACACCTTAACATCACACGTCTGATACCAGAATTTCATATAATATATGCTTTGATGTATGTATATATATATATATATATATATATATATATATATATATATATATATATATATATATGGGCGTTACAGCTAGATAAGTTAAATGGGCGTAAGTTGTTTGTCTAAGTTTTAGTCCATGAAGACAAAAGTTAATTATATAAATGAATAAATTTTATGAAAAATATTTTTATTAATGGAATAGTAATTGAATAAGTATTTATTTTATATTTTGTTCTTTAGTAATAAGTAAGATTGTAGCATCCATTAGTTTTTAAAGTGTTAACATTAAGAACATTTTATTGAATTATACTTATTAATTTATGTGGGTGAACTTAATACTAAATCTCGTTAGTAATAACAAATATATATAAAGAATGCATACTAGTTGTTTTGAGTGGAATTATAACATGTAACGTTATATTATATTCCCTACACTTATTACCAAAAATATTATGTTGGTTAAGATGATAAAAACCTTACCATCCTTTTTGAGTATTTTACTTTGTAACCGTGCTTGTATATAAGTAATATTATTTTCTCAAATAATTTTTATTATGTTTCTTTTACGTTTTCATCTTTATGTCCATTTTTTATAATTTTACTGTAATACCCCGTATTTTTAATTACTCTGGATAATATTAGTTGTGATCTACTGAGTTCCAGTGTACTCTGAGAAATTATCTGCAAAGATAATTAGAGTAACGGTTGAGCTCAGAGCAAATCTAATTAAAATTATCTGACTCTGAGATATTTTAATTTTTGGAACTTTAGAGACTTTTTGGGCAATTAGTAGTATTACAATTGATGATGTCTTACAATATCAATTCTTTTCCACTCTTTTTCCACTTAGAACAAATAAAGGAAAAGATGGAAGAAGTGGGAGAGAAAGAAGGAGAAAGTAAGGAAAAAGAGAAGTGGAAACCTAGAAGAGAGAAAGATCAAGAACATCACCCATTCTTGATCAAATCATCTCATCTTCTTCATCATCATCATCTATTCAAGGTGGGTTCTATATAGATGCATTAGTTTTAGAAATCCATGAGTTTTAGAGTTAGGTTGGAATTGTGAGAAAATGAGTAATTGTGCTAAAATCATGAATCTAACGGATGAAATACAATATAAATATTGTTTAATACTTGTTGTTATGATTATACTATGTTTTGATTGTTATGTTAAGGGTTAGAGGTGTTTTGAATGGAAAACTATTGATTTTTGATGAAGAACAGCGCTGTGGGAAGTTGGGTTTTTCAGGGTTTGCCTAGCGAACCTGGGGCGAGTCGCAGCGAACGAACTTTCGAGGGTTCGCCTAGCGAACCCGACAGCGAAGGTTTGTCAACGGCATTCGCCTAGCGAACTTTGTGCCTTTTCAGTGCTGGTTGGTTCTGCCTTGCTTCGCTGAGGCGTTCGCGAAGCGAAGGGCGAGGCGAATGTTCGCCAGGGAGTTCGCGAAGCGAACTTTAGGTCTATTTTTGTTCTGCTTATTTTTTCGCCGGGAGCTTCGCCTAGCGAAGGCTGGAGCGAAGGCTCGCTGGGAAGTTCGCCTAGCGAACATGGCAGATCCTCCCATTTGTTTCTTCCATAACTTTTGACTCGTTTATCCGATTTAAGGGTTCTTTATGTCGATATGAAGCTACAAAAATATTCTAGATAATGGAAGTGAAAAATACTCATTTTGATGCCGATTAAATAAATCGGGGGGAACCGTGAATTAGTGTAATTTGGGGTACGTTGAATTATGTGTTTCCATTATTTGATCGATGACTATTTGACTATGCTCTTATTGTTGAACATGTTTGAGTATGTCTGCATGCTAAGTACGAAATAGGTAGAGTGAGGATTATTACCGTAAATAATGTAGGAAAGTGTGGAATGACATAGAATGAATAAACACTAGTATGGAACATGTGTGTTAACCTTGTGGTTGTGATAAGGCGTTATGGCCTTGTGATCGTCGAATACGATCACGTTTGTGTGTGTGATCATGTAATCGTAACTTGTTCTTTGAGTTGCGTTTCATGGGTCTCGAGCTCCTATGAAACATATGCATGACTACTTGGCAGGTTTGATTCCCCGTGTTGTACGAATGGCGCCCGAGGGGTGAATGCTTCTGACGGTATAAGGCCCGTGTAAAGTGACAGTTCATAACGGTATAAGGCCCGTAGAACCCGAATCTATTAGTATGTCAAGTAGGTTACAAGGATCTATGACTCGGGTCGACTTCTAGACGTAGAAGTGGATGGGAACAAGGGATGCCTTGGTATGGTTATCGATTAGTGATATAGTGTGAGTTGATGAACTCATGACATGTTTCTATATAGTGTGTGTGTACTCAAAGTCATCCCCCTTCCCTTTTGACTTGAGTTAGGTTTGTTAGAACCTTGTAGAGCCGAGAGGACTATAAGATAGCGAACTCACTGAGATTTGATGTATCTCACCCCACGTTGTTGTTTACATCACAGGTACTACAGGTTCGGCGAAGGGTAAAGACAAAGTGGTTTGACTTTTCCTTACGGATCGTAGCTTTTGAGATGGCATGGCTTCCGTTATGGCGTTTTATTTTGAGATCATTGTATTGATCTAGTTCTTAGTGTATTTTGGGACATCTTGTATATGTTATGCCGTAGACTTTAGAACTCTGTATTTCGGGCATTTAATGTATATAATGTGTTAACTAGGAACTTTTGGTATTTCAGTACCAAATACTTGGATTCATGTATAATATATATGCTTTGATGTATGTTGTTATACATGGGTGTTACATTTACTTCCATGCTAATAAATATTTTAATTTACCTTTTTTTTCCTTTTAATGTATTGTCCCTTTAGTGTCTTTGAACACAATTCCTTTTAAATAAATGCCTAATTGACCCATTTCAATATTACACACTTTATTTCCTAAATTTTAATCATCTTTGACTTAACTTTCTAAAGATTCTATCATTTATTTAGCTTTCATTTTCTATGCAAATTTGATTTCCTTATCTTGGCACAAAATCTTCACACAAAAATAATGAAAATAACATACAATTTAGAAAAGTCTATTTTATCTGTAATACCCCGTAAATTATTTTACTCTAGATAATATTGGTATGATCAACTGGGTTCTGGGTTACTCTGAGAATTTGTTGGATAAAATAATTAGAGTAAACTAATGAGCTCAGAGCAAATCAAATTAATATTATCTGACCCTGAGGTTTTATTATTTGGAGCTTTAGAAACTTTTTGGACATTTAGTAGTATTACTAATTGATGGGTATTCTTACTATATCTTTCTTTTCCTTTATGTTACAAAAGATAGTAACATAACTTGATTGGAAAAGGGAAAGAAGAGAGAATTTAGAGAGGAAGAAGAAACTCTTGAAGCTCATCACCAAGGTCCATCATCATCATCCTTTCTTCATCAATCATCTTCCAATCTTCATCATCATCATCATCTATTCAAGGTGGACTATAGATAGAACTTTTGTTTTAGATTTTCTTGAGGTCTAGAATCTAGGTTAGAATTGTGAGAAAATGAATAATCTTGAATTTAACGGTTGAAATGCGGTATAAATGATGTAGTATAATCATTAGCCATGTGTGATCATCTGTTAATGCATGTTTGCATGTTGGGTGAAGTTTGGATGGGTTTTTCGTCCCAATGCTCTGTTTTCACGCTGTTGGGAAACCCAGTTTTTGCAGGTTCGCACTGCAATTCCCCTAGCGAAGGGGAAAGCGAGCATTCCCTGGTTACTCGCACGGTGAAGGTGAGGGCGAACATTCGCCAGAGGTTCGCACCGCAAACTTTACCTTGTTTTGGTTCTGCCACGATTCCCCAGATGCTCGCACTGCGAATGGGGTGGCGAACCCAGTGTTGTTTAGGCATTCACTGGGAGCTTTGCACTGCGAATGAGGAAGCGAGCATTCGCTGGCTGCTTCGCAATGCGAACATGACAGATCCTTCAACTTGTTCTTTCATAACTTTGGACTTGTTTATCCGATTTAAGTATTTTTGGTATCGATGTGAAGCTATGGAAATACACTATATGATGGAAGTGGAAAATGCGAGTTGTAATGCCCGATTAAATAAATCGGAGGGAACCGTGAATTAGTGAAATTAGTGGTATGCTAAATTATGTGTTTCCACTATGTGATTAATGACTATTCCCCTATGCTCTTATTGTTAAACATGTTTGTGTGTGTATGCATTCTAAAATATGAAATAGGTAGAGTGAGGAATATTACCATAACTATGTTGGAACCTAGTAACGACTAGGAAATAGATGAATAACATAATGATGACGCTCGTGCAAGAGAGGCCGAGGCATGCGTCTATTACCGAATGGTATGGAAAGGTTTTACGCTAGTATGGATCATGGTTGATTGTGTTTTAGTTGATAAGACAAGAGAGGTCTTAAGGCTAATATGGCCGGGTGATTGTCGAATACAATCACATTTATGAATATGATCATGTAATCGTAACCATTGCCCTTGAGAGGCATTCATGAGTCTCGAGCTCCTCTGATTGCAGGCATTACTACTTGGCAGGTTTGATTCCCAATGTTATAGTACGATGCAACCTACGGGTAGAGACTTGTGATGGCATGAGAGGCCATGAGAAGTGACGAATTAAGGTGATAATGCGTCCCTTAATTCCGAATCCATTCGTATGCCAAGTAATTACAAGGATCCATGACTCGGGTTGCCTTCTAGACGTAGAAGCGGACGGGAAAAGGGGATGCCTTGGTACGGGTTACCGATTAGTGATATTGTGAGTTAATGAGACTCACGAACATGGATCCATATAGTGTGTGTGTACTCAAAGTCACTTCCCTTCCCTTTTGACTTAAGTTAGGCTTGTTAGAACCTTGTAAAGCCGAGAGGACTTTAAGATAGATAGCTCACTGAGATTTGATGTATCTCACCCCATGTTGTTGTTTACATCACAGGTACTACAGGTTCGGCGAAGGGTAAGGACAAAGTTGTTTGACTTTCCTTAAGGATCATAGCTTTTGTGTGGCAAGGCTTCCATTGTGGAGATTTTGAGATCATTAGTTGATCTAGTTCTTAGTTTTACCTTTTGGAACATCTTGTATATATAACATGTCATAGTTGTTGTATAGGCTTTCTGGCATTTATATGTATACTGTGTTACTAGGAACTTGTATATTTCAGTACCAAACGTATTATTTATGTATAATATATGCTTTGATGTATGTATATATATATGGGCATTATAGTTGGTATCAGAGCAGGTCGTATCCTTGACCTAGCCATGAAATAGTATAAGTATTTTCTTCCGTTTCATATGCGTTTTGTTGCCATGGGTCTTACGTGTTATATTTATGGTATTGAGCCTGATCAACTTAATCCTATCTGTATGACATTTAGGAACATGGCCGACAGGCGCAGAAACAACCGTGGTAGACCGAGAACCACTCCAGCCGGGACAAATCCACCAGGTGGCGAGGAGAATGCCCCTTTGTATCAATTCATGCAGCAGATGCAGCAACAACAAAATCAGTTTGTGCAACAAATGGTACAGCAAATGGCGGGTGGCCTGCATCCTCCAGTGGTTGTTCCTGAAGCTGCGGGGGGAACCTTTAGGGATTTCATTCGTATGAATCCTCGGGAGTTTCAGGGAGGGTTAGATCCGGTAAAGGCTCATGAATGGATATCCGGTATGGAGCGGATTTTCTTGATAGTTCAGTGCAGTGAGGAAAATAAGGTGGTCTTCGCTTCTCACTTGTTAAAGGCTCCTGCCGTGAGGTGGTGGGAGAGCGCTTCAGCCTTAATGACCATTCAAGAGGTACCGAAGGTATAGGAGCAGTTTAAGATTAATTTTATGGAGAAGTATTTTTCAAGTTCCTTAAGGTCTCAGAAGGAATTCGAGTTTCAACAATTGAGACAAGGTAACTTCACTGTGGCTTCTTATGCTGAAAAGTTTGAGGTTATGGCTGCTTACTCTAGGCAGGCCATGTATGCTCCTAACGAGAGGTGGAAGATCGATTAGTTTCTATTTGGGTTGAGGGCTGAAATTTCGCATAGCGTGTCTCAGCGGGAATTCACTAACTATGCTTAATTGTTACGGCAGTGTTATATGGCGGAACACAACTTGAAGAAAGTTCAAGCAGAAGGGGATTTGAGTAGGTCAAATCAAGGAGATCGTGGAAGATCGAATCAACAATTTACGCCAAGGCAGCAAGCTTTCAAAGGAATGCGAATTCAGGGTTCTAGATCAAGCGCACCTTCTGTGTACCATTTTTGTGGGAAGAGGCATGGTGGTAGATGTCATTTCGAAGGAGTGGAGTGTCATCGGTGTCATAGAATGGGTCATTTGGAGAGGGATTGTCCTCAAAATAGGAATCAAGTGCAAGAGAAGAATACCGGGCGAGTTTACACAATGGATACAAAGAAAGCAAAGGGTGACAACTCTTTGATTGCTGGTACGTGTTTCGTAAATGGACATCCTTGCCTTGTATTATTTGATTGTAGAGCAACACATTCTTTTGTATCAATGCAATGTGTGAAGCGACTTGGGTTACAAGCTATTCCGTTGTCTCCACCCATGGTGGTTACTACTGCCATGGATGAGATTGTGGAAACACCTTTAATGTGTGAAAATTGTGTTTTATCGGTGGATGGAAGAGTTTTCCAGATTGATTTGATTTGTTTACCGCTTAAGAAAGTAGATGTTGTTTTGGGAATGGATTGGCTTTCTGCTAATTCGTTATTTATCGGGTGTGAAGAAAAGCTAATCATTATTCCATCTGCTGAGGCTACTCCAAAGGATGTTTTGACAACTATTTTAGAAGGTACGGTTGGAATGATAAATTTCTTGTTCTAGGAGGAAAAATCCGTTCTTTTGATTCTTACTAGGGAGGAGAGTAGTAACTTTCACGTTTTGAGTATTCCGGTAGTTTGTGAGTTTCCTAAAGTTTTCCCCGAGGATGTCACTTCTCTTCCTCCGGAGAGGGAAATGGAATTCTCTATTGACCTGATACCGGGAACAGCTCCAATATCCGTTTCTCCGTATCGGATGGCACCACTTGAATTAAGAGAATTAAAGGATCAATTGGAAGAGTTGTTGGCTAAGCATTTTGTTTGACCCAGTGTCTCGCCCTGGGGAGCTCTAGTGTTATTGGTAAAGAAGAAGGATGGTGGAATGTGGTTGTGTATTGATTACCGTCAGTTGAATAAGGTCACCATCAAGAATAAATACCCATTACCAAGGATAGACGATCTGTTAGATCAATTGAAAGGAGCCTGTATGTTCTCGAAGATTAATTTACGGTCGGGTTATCATCAGATTCGTGTGAAGAGCTCAGATGTACCAAAGACTGCGTTTAGAACCCGTTATGGCCATTATGAATTCTTAGTAATGCCTTTCGGGGTGACGAATGCTCCAGCAGTTTTCATGGATTATATGAATCAGATATTTCAACCTTACTTGGACCAGTTTGTAGTAATCTTTATTGATAACATCCTTATCTATTCTCGTGATTTACAAGAGCACGGAGAACATCTGAGAATTGTCTTATCGATGTTGCAAGAGAAGCAACTTTTTGCTAAGTTAAACAAGTGTGAATTTTGGATGTCGAAAGTCAATTTTCTTGGACATGTTATATCCCAGGGAGGTGTAGCGGTAGATCCATCAAAAGTTGAAGCAGTGATTAATTGGGAGAGACCGAAGAATGTTTCTGAAGTTAGAAGTTTCTTGGGATTGGCGGGTTATTATAGAAGGTTTATTAAGGGCTTTTCCCAACTGGCTTTACCAATGACGAAACTTACTAGAAAGGATTGTTCATATGAGTGGGATTCGGCTTGTGAGCAAAGTTTTATGAGTTTGAAAGAGAGATTGACTACTGCTCCTGTTCTGATCATTCCTGATCCTAGCAAGGCGTACGAGGTATATTGTTATGCATCGAAAAAGGGATTAGGCGGTGTGTTAATCCAAGATGGACATGTGGTAGCTTATGCTTCTAGACAGTTGAAAGTCCATGAAGAGAATTATCGAACGCATGATTTAGAATTGGCGGCAGTTGTGTTTACTTTGAAAGTGTGGCGTCATTATTTGTATGGTGTACATTTTGAGATGTTTAGTGACCACAAGAGTCTAAAGTATCTTTTTTACCAGAAAGAGTTGAACATGCGTCAAAGGAGGTGGATTGAGTATTTGAAGGATTATGATTTAGAACTAAAGTACCATCCGGGTAAGGCGAATAAGGTGGCGGATGCTTTAAGCAGGAAAGTGTTGCATAGTGCCGATTTGATGATGTTAGAGTATGCCTTAATGGAAAAGTTTAGAGATCTAAATCTTCAATTTAATTGGAGTCCTAACTGTGTGATTATGGGGAATCTGAATGTCACCTCTACTCTTATCGAAGAAATCCAACGAGGACAAGGGTTAGATGAGAAGTTACAAGAAGCGTTGGTACAACCGAGTTTTAGGCGACCTACCGACGAAATTATTTTATTTAACCAAAGGATTTGTGTTCTGGACGATGCGATGTTGAAAAGAAGGATTTTGGAAGAAGCGCATAAGAGTACATTTACCATACATCCTGGTTCTTCTAAGATGTATCAAGATTTAAAGAGGGATTATTGGTGGTCCGGGATGAAAAAGGATGTTGCGGTATATGTGTCGGAATGTGCGGTATGCCAACAAGTGAAGATTGAACACCAAAACCTGGTGGCTTGTTGCAACCTTTAGAAATTCAGGTGTGGAAGTGGGATAGTATTTCGATGGACTTCGCAGTGGGATTACCCCATGCGCAGGGCGGTTATGATTCAATTTTGGTAATTGTAGATCGATTAACGAAGTCTGCTCATTTCTTGGCCGTAAAGACTACTTATAAGGCGAGTCATCTCGCAAAGTTGTTCATTTCGGAAATTGTGAGGTTGCATGGTGTTCCTTCTAGTATTGTTTCGGATAGAGATCCAAAGTTTACTTCAAGATTTTAGAGAGCTTTTCAACAAGCTATGGGAATGAAGTTGTGTTTGAGTACGTCGAATCATCCGCAAACGGATGGTCAGACGGAACGGACAATACAACCCATGGAAGATATGTTGAGAGCATGTGTACTTGAAAGTGGAGGAAATTGGATAGAACTTTTTCCGTTGATTGAGTTCTCTTATAATAACAGTTATCATGCAAGTATTGGTATGGCTCTGTATGAGGCATTGTATGGAAGGAATTGTAGGACGCCATTGTGTTGGACGAAGTTTGGCGAAGATAGAATTTTGGGACCCGAGATTATTCACGAAACCACGGAAAAGATTAGAATGATTCTTGAGAAACTTAAGCAGGCCCAAAATCGTCAAAAAAGCTATGCGGACAACCGTAGGAGACCTTTGGAGTTTGATGAGGGTGATAATGTATTTTTGAAGGTTACTCCGAGATTGAGATTGAAAGGGCTATTTAAATCGCGGAAGTTAAGTCCAAGATACGTGGGACTGTATCAGATCTTAGAAAGAATTGGTGAAGTAGCTTACAGATTAGCCTTACCGCCTTCTCTGTCAGAGATGCACGATGTTTTCCATGTATCTCAGCTTCGAAAGTTTATTCCAGATCCTCTTCAGCCAATTCTACCTGATACTATCGAGATAGAAGCAAATTTAATGTTTGAGCCTCAACCAAGTCGTATCACAGGAAGAGAAACCAAGGTGTTAAGGAATAAAGAGATTCCTCTTGTTAGGGTCCAGTGGGATGAGACGCATCCGGGCGATGCAACTTGGGAATTAGAATCAAAGATGCGAGAAGCTTATCCTCATCTGTTCAGGTAATTGTTTTAAATTCGTGGGCGAATTTCTATTTAAGGGGGGGGGGGGAGGATGTAATACCCCATAAATTATTTTACTCTAGTTAATATTGGTATGATCAACTGGGTTCCGGGTTACTCTGAGAATTTGTTAGATAAAATAATTAGAGTAAACTGATGAGCTCAGAGCAAATCAAATTAATATTATCTGACCTTGAGGTTTTATTATTTGGAGCTTTAGAAACTTTTTGGACATTTAGTAGTATTACTAATTGATGGGTATTCTTACTATATCTTTCTTTTCCTTTATGTTACAAAAGATAGTAACATAACTTGATTGGAAGAGGGAAAAAAGAGAGAAGTTAGAGAGGAAGAAGAAACTCTTGAAGCTCATCACCAAGGTCCATCATCATCATCCTTTCTTCATCAATCATCTTCCAATCTTCATCATCATCATCTATTCAAGGTGGGCTATAGATAGAACTTTTGTTTTAGATTTTCTTGAGGTATAGAATCTAGGTTAGAGTTGTGAGAAAATGAATAATCTTGAATTTAACGGTTGAAATGCGGTATAAATGATGTAGTATAATCATTAGCCATGTGTGATCATCTGTTAATGCATGTTTGTATGTTGGGTGAAGTTTGGATGGGTTTTTGGTCCCAATGCTCTGTTTTCACGCTGCTGGGAAACCCAGTTTTCGCAGGTTCGCACTGCAAGTCCCCTAGAGAAGGGGAAAGCGAGCATTCGCTGGTTACTCGCAAGGTGAAGGTGAGGGTGAACATTCGCCAGAGGTTCGCACTGCGAACTTTACCTTGTTTTGGTTCGGCCACGATTCGCCAGATGCTCGTACTGCGAATGGAGTGGCGAACCCAGTGTTGTTTAGGCATTCGCTGGGAGCTTCGCACTGCGAATGAGGAAGCGAGCATTCGCTGGCTGCTTCGCAATGCGAACATGACAGATCCTTCAACTTGTTCTTTCTTAACTTTGGACTTGTTTATCCGATTTAAGTATTCTTGGTATCGATGTGAACCTATGGAAATACACGATATGATGGAAGTGGAAAATGCGAGTTGTGATGCCCGATTAAATAAATCGGAGGGAACCGTGAATTAGTGAAATTAGTGGTATGTTGAATTATGAGTTTCCACTATGTGATTAATGACTATTCGCCTATGCTCTTATTGTTAAACATGTTTGAGTGTGTATGCATGTTAAAATATGAAATAGGTAGAGTGAGGAATATTACCATAACTATGTTGGAACCTAGTAACGGCTAGGAAATGTTTGAATAACATAACGATGACGCTCGTGCAAGAGAGGCCGAGGCGTGCGTCTATTACCGAATGGCATGGAAAGGTTTTACGCTAGTATGGATCATGGTTGATTGTGTTTTAGTTGATAAAACAAGAGAGGTCTTAAGGCTAATATGGCCGGGTGATTGTCGAATACAATAACATTTATGTATATGATCATGTAATCATAACCATCGCCCTTGAGAGGCATTCATGAGTCTCGAGCTCCTCTGATTGCAGGCATTACTACTTGGCAGGTTTGATTCCCAATGTTATAGTACGATGGAACCTACGGGTAGAGACTTGTGATGGCATGAGAGGCCATGAGAAGTGAATAATTAAGGTGATAATGCGTCCCTTAATTCCGAATCCATTCGTATGCCAAGTAATTATAAGGATCCATGACTCGGGTCGCCTTCTAGATGTAGAAGTGGACGGGAAAAGGGGATGCCTTGGTACGGGTTACTGATTAGTGATATTGTGAGTTAATGAGACTCACGAACATGGATCCATATAGTGTGTGCATACTCAAAGTCACTTCCCTTCCCTTTTGACTTGAGTTAGGCTTGTTAGAACCTTGTAAAGTCGAGAGGACTTTACGATAGACAGCTCCCTGAGATTTGATGTTTCTCACCCCATGTTGTTGTTTACATCACAGGTACTACAGGTTCGGCGAAGGGTAAGGACAAAGTTGTTTGACTTTCCTTACGGATCATAGCTTTTGTGTGGCAAGGCTTCCGTTGTGGAGATTTTGAGATCATTAGTTTATCTAGTTCTTAGTTTTATCTTTTTGAACATCTTGTATACATAACATGCCATAGTTATTGTATAGGCTTTTGGGCATTTATATGTATACTGTGTTACTAGGAACTTGTATATTTTAGTACCAAACATATTATTCATGTATAATATATGCCTTTATGCATTTATATATATATGGGCGTCACATTATCCTCTTGATTTTTTGTTAAACTGCGGGAATTTGAAAGCATTGATCCAAAGAAAATTAAACAATGATATGGCTCTTTCCTATAAAATAGAAATTAAATTTTGAAATGACATTCGGTAGAATATTTATCAGTTGTATGGATGCTCAATTAAAATAAAATTATATAACAATGAATAAAATCAAAATACGTTGACGAGTTCTCATCTAATGATTAATGATGGATGAATGAGTTTTATTTAAAAATATTATTTTATTCATGAACCTGATGTATAATATACTTGTTGCCTAGGTGGCGTTGCTGCCGTATTATAATTTATTTTTTAGTCATGTGTTTTATGATAAAACTTAATTACAATGTATGACTACTTGATTCACATAACTTACTCGAGTGGCACAATTGCTTTTTATTTTCTTCATGACACAAACAGTTGTGTGTGGTGGCCGAATAAAGATTTTTTTTCTCTTTGGTCTGTAGTGAATTATGTCTAGTGACTTAGTGGAATCTTGATTATCTGGATCATATATTTCTAAAATCATCCATAATGTATCCCTAAAAGTTATAAATTTATCTCATGAAATCCTACCATATATTGATGTGGATGTAATTGATTTCTAGAGTCCTTTTGCTCCAAATTCATTTCTTCCAATCTTAATAATTGAAACAAACACACTATATATATTACTCCATTTTTTTCCCGAAAAATACCGAATAGATCCAGATTTGTTTTTGATGCAAATTCATACTTTCAATATTCATGGATATAGTTTACAACAAAACAAATATGCCAAGAATATTACAACTTGATTATATTAATCAACTAGAATAATTACTTTATTTTATACAATATATATTATTACAAAATCCTAATTTGAAACATACCTTAGGTACGCTATTTATTCATTTATTTTTCTTAAAGAACAAAGTAAATCATCCTATAGTACAACAACATTTATTAGAACTAGGAAAAATTATCCTGCAGACACCACCTTTCTTAAATCCCTTCTTAAGACAGTCTGAATTGCATTGTCCATCAGACGCACAATTACCGTCTAGACATTTTATATCCATAAGGCTATACTCCCCGCTTGATAAACCAACAACAACAACAAAATTGGTTTTAGATTTTTTTTAAGAGTTTGTTGATTTTATATGAAGCATACAACTAGAGAGATAGAAAAAACTTAAATTCAATACCTGAAAGGAGGACCATAGAAATGAACAAAATCAAGCAAAAATAAGATCGATTGATTAACACGAATGTCATTGTAAGTAATTCGCCCTTTTTTTTTTCTTTTGAGATTTTGGAC
Organism: Lathyrus tuberosus; assembly: GCA_022829125.1. Classification (NCBI taxonomy): domain Eukaryota; kingdom Viridiplantae; phylum Streptophyta; class Magnoliopsida; order Fabales; family Fabaceae; genus Lathyrus; species Lathyrus tuberosus. Next base: position 626,760 of record JALAZF010000299.1, on the reverse strand, counting down.
TTACATTATACATTTTATACACCACTGAAATGAAATTTATAGAGGATAAAGAAGATGCTTGAAAAGAAAATAAATAAATGAATTTAAATCATTTTAATATTTACAATAATGTACTTCAATATTTATATATTTATGTATATTATATATTATTTCATTTTTATTAAAGGTCGTTCTTAATATGTAAAAATGTAATTTTTAATTTTTTTTAGAAAATACAAATATTTAATACTGACTTGGGTGTTAAATTGGTCTCAACTTTAATTAATTAATATATATGTTGGAAAAAATTATTATAATTTTAATTATTTCGTGTTATAATTTTTTTTGTAGATATTATACTACACATTGGCAAAATTATTTTTATTTTATTTGACTTTATAAATTAAATTAATCACTTAATATTATTTTATTTTTTATGTATATATTTAAAGGAGAGATATACAATTTGTTTACTTTTAAAGAAACAAAGGGATATTCATTCAGAGGACGAAATTATTTTAAAGGGGTAAGATGGTAACATCTCAATATTTTAAATAAGTATCATATTTATTTATTAAACATTTTAGCACTTAATATTTATTTTTTATTTAATAAATTATTTTATGAGGTTGGAATATTGTGAAATTCTAGAACCCTTAGTTTAATTGAATTAATATAACTTAATTTTTATTTCATCATCAATTAATAAGACTTTTATTATATCTATTTCTTAATTAATTGAATTTGGCTGATGAAAAGAAAAATACCTTTATTGACATATTTTATAAATGGATGATTTGTTATGGTATTTTAAATAATCATTTTTTATGCAAACTATTGAGAATTTACATTAATTTATTAATACGGTGTGTGGGGAAGCTCTTCTGATATTTGCTAGATAAGTTAAATGGGCGTAAGTTGTTTGTCTAGGTTTTAGTCCATGAAAACAAAAGTTAATTATATAAATGAATAAATTTTATGAAAAATATTTTTATTAATGGAATAGTAATTGAATAAGTATTTATTTATATTTTTTTCTTTAGTAATAAGTAAGATTGTTGCATCCATTAGTTTTTAAAGTGTTAACATTAAGAACATTTTATTGAATTATACTTATTAATTTATGTGGGTGAACTTAATACTGAATCTCGTTAGTAATAACAAATATATATATCAAGAATACATACTAGTTGTTTTGAGTGGAATTATAACATGTAACGTTATATTATATTCCCTACACTTATTAACAAAAATATTATGTTGTTTAAGATGATAAAAACCTTACCATCCTTTTTGAGTATTTTACTTTGTAGCCGTGCTTGTATTTAAGTAATATTATTTTCTCAAATATTTTTGATTATGTTTCTTTTACGTTTTCATCTTTATGTCCATTTTTTATAATTTTACTTCCATGCTAATAAATATTTTAATTTTACCATTTTTTTTCCTTTTAATGTATTGTCCCTTCAGTGTCTTTGAACACAATTCCTTTTAAAGAAATGCCTAATTGACCCATTTCAATATTACACACTTTATTTCCTAAATTTTAATCATCTTTGACTTAACTTTCTAAAGATTCAATCATTTCTTTAGCTTTCATTTTCTATGCAAATTTGATTTCCTTATCTTGGCACAAAATCTTCAGACAAAATTAATGAAAATAACATACAATTTAGAAAAGTCTATTTTATCCTCTTGATTTTTTGTTAAACTGCGGGTATTTGAAAGCATTGATCTAAAGAAAATTAAACAATGATATGGCTCTTTCCTATAAAATAGAAATTAAATTTTGAAATGAGAGTTGGTAGAATATTTATCAGTTGTATGGATGCTCAATTAAAATAAAATTATATAACAATGAATAAAATCAAAATACGTTGACGAGTTCTCATCTATTGATTAATGATGGATGAATGAGTTTTATTTAAAATTATTATTTTATTCATGAACCTGGTGTATAAATATACTTTTTGCCTAGGTGGCGTAACTGCCGTATTATAATTTATTTTTTAGTCATGTGTTAAATGATAAGACTTATTTACAATGTATGACTACTTAATTCACATAACTTACTCGAGTGGCACAATTGCTTTTTATTTTCTTCATGTCACAAACATTTGTGTGTGGTGGCCTAATAAAGATTTTTTTTTCTCTTTGGTCTGTAGTGAATTATGTCTAGTGACTTAGTGGAATGTTGATTATCTGGATCATATATTGCTAAAATCATCCATAATGTATCCTTAAAAGTTATAAACTTATCTCATGAAATCCTACCATATATTGAAGTGGATGTAATTGATTTCTAGAGTCCTTTTGCTCCCAATTCATTTCTTCCAATCTTAATAATTGAAACAAACACACTATTCATACTGAATAGATCCAGATTTGTATTTGACGCAAATTCATACTTTCAATATTCATGGATATAGTTTACAACAAAACAAATATGCCAAGAATATTACAACTTGATTATATTAATCAACTAGAATGATTACTTTATTTTATACAATATATATTATTACAAAATCCTAATTTGAAACATACCTTAGGTACGCTATTTATTCATTTATTTTTCTTAAAGAACAAAGTAAATCATCCTATAGTACAACAACATTTATTAGAACTAGGAAAAATTATCCTGCAGACACCAACTTTCTTAAATCCCTTCTTAAGTCAGTCTGAATTGCATTGTCCATCAGACGCATAATTACCGTGTAACGCCCACATATATATACATACATCAAAGCATATATCATACATGGATAATACGTTTGGTACTGAAATACATAAGTTCCTAGTAACACCGTATACATAAAAATGCCCAAAACAACCTAATACAGCCACTGGCATGTTATATGTACAAAATGTTCAAAAGACAAAACAAAGAACTAGATCACTAAGGATCTCAAAAACTCCACAATGGAAGCAAAACCAACATCTAAGCAAGGACAGTCACACAGCCTTATCCTTACCCTTCGCGGAACCTGCAGAACCTGTGATGTAAACAACAACAGTGGGGTGAGATACATCAAATCTCAGTGAGTTCACTATCTTATAGTCCTCTCGGCTCTACAATGTTCTAACAACCTAACTCAAATCAAAAGGGAAGGGAAATGACTTTGAGTACACACACAACATCAATGTAACCACACTCGTGAGCCTGCTAACGCAAGAATCTCACTAATAAATAACCATACCAAGGCATCCCATTTTCCTGTCCGCTTCTACGTCTAGAAGACGACCCGAGTCATGGATCCTTGAAGTTACTTGGCATACGAAATGGATTCGGGATCATCGGCCCGTACACCGTGATCCGTCACTTCACATGGCCCGTACACCGTCACAAGTCTCTTTACCCGTAGGCTCCATTCGTAATACACGCAGGAATCAAACCTGCCAAGTAATTGTGCATACATTTCAGAGGAGGTGCTCGAGTCTCATGAACCTACACTGCAAGATAAACTGGTTATGATTACTAGACACACGCCTCGACCTTTCTTGCCCGAGCATTGTCACTATGTCATTACACACTTCTCGAAATTGTTTATGGTAATGTTCCTCACTCTACCTAATTCATATTTTAACATGCATACATATTCAACAACAATCATACACCATTAAACGATAAAAATCGACATAACGACATTATTCCAAAATCCCGACATAATTAAATAGGCCAAAAAATCTTAAAACCATTTTAATAAGAAAGTACATTTTGTTAGCTTTCCAATGATATCAAGAATATTAAAAACGGCTAAACGAGTCAAAAGTTATGGACATAAGGAGAAATGGTATCGCGAAGAAAACACAATCTTACACTTTCCTGACCGTACGCGTATTGCCTTGTGCGATACGCGTACTGTCCAGCTGGCTCACCCAGCCATATGCGTATTGCCCAAAGTGATACGCGTATGGCCAGAGGCTGATTTCCCTTAAAATTTTATTTAATCCTCCAATACGCGTATTGCCCAAACCATACGCGTATTGCCTCCTCCCATACGCGTAACGCCCAAATCCTTCATTGCCATACGCGTATTGACCAACTCAATACGCGTATTGCCTTGCATGATACGCGTATGGGCAGAGGAAATCCAATTTTTTTTTTTTTGCAGAAAAGTCTACTACGGGTTGATCAAATTTCACCCCAAAATCCCATTTTCTCAGTCAAATTACACCAAAACATATTATAATCATCACAACCAACATAACACACAATCAATTATCGAATTTCAGCAGTTAGATTATGATTCTATTGTAACATTTCACATTTTCTAACAATATCCCACTAACTCAAAACTCCATAAATCTCTATTCTAAAGTGTCTAGCTAGAAACCCACCTGGATTCCAAGATGAGGAGGTTGAAGCTGAGATGAAAAGATGGATATTGGTTGGTGATTCGAGTCCTAGAGCTCTTGAGAGAATTTTCCTCTTCCTTTCCTTCCTTTTTTCCTCTCTTTTCCTTTCTCTTCCAATTCCTTCTCCAAGTTTTCTAACTTTTCAAATAAGGCAAGGAAAAGAAAATGTACATAGAAAATATAAATTGGCAATACTACTAATTATCCAAATTTTCTCAAATGCACCAATTAAAAAAATTCCAAGTTAAATAGTATTAAGTCTAATCAATCTGAGTTCGTCAGTTTACTCTAATTATTTTATCCAATAATTGGTCAGAGTACACCGGAACCCAGTTGACCAAAATGATATTATCCAAAACGCTCAGAATTTTACGGGGTATTACATCCTCCCCCCTTAAATAGAAATTCGCCCATGAATTTAAAACAAATACCTGAAAAGATGAGGATAGACCTCCCGCATCTCCAATTCCAATTCCCAAGTTGCATTGCCCGGATGCGTCTCGTCCCACTGGACCTTAACAAGAGGAATCTCTTTATTCCTTAACACTTTAGTTTCTCTTCCTATGATACGATTCGACTGAGGCTCAAATGTCAAATCAGCTTCTATCTCAATTGTATCTGGTAAAACTGGTTGAAGAGGATCTGGAACAAATTTTCGAAGCTGAGACACATGAAAAACGTCGTGCATTTTGGAAAGAGAAGGCGGTAAGGCTAATATGTAGGCTACTTCACCAATTCTTTCTAAAATCTGATATGGTCCCACGTATCTTGGACTTAATTTCCGTGATTTAAATGGTCCTTTCAATCTCAATCTCGGAGTAACCTTCAAAAATACATGATCACCCTCATCATACTCCAACGGTCTCCTACGGTTGTCCGCATAGCTTTTCTGACGGTCTTGAGCTTGTTTAATCTTTTCCCGAATCATTCTAATCTTTTCCGTGGTCTCGTGAATAATCTCGGGTGCCAAATTCTATCATCTCCAACCTCCGTCCAACACAATGGCGTTCTACACTTCCTACCATATAACGCCTCATAAGGTGCCATACCAATACTTGCATGATAACTGTTATTATAAGAGAATTCGATCAACGGCAAAAGTTCTCTCCAATTTCCCCCACTTTCAAGCACACAAGCTCTTAACATGTCTTCCATTGTTTGTATTGTCCGTTCCGTCTGACCGTCCGCTTGTGGATGGTTCGACGTACTCAACCACAACTTCGTCCCCATGGCTTGTTGAAAAGCTCTCCAAAATCTAGAAGTAAATTTTGGATCTCCATCCGAAACGATACTAGTAGGAATACCATGTAATCTTAGCATCTCTGAAATAAACAACCTTGCGAGATGACTCGCCTTGTAGGTAGTCTTCACGGCTAATAAATGCGCGGATTTCGTTAATCGGTCCACAATTACCCAAATTGAATCATAACCACCTTGCGCACGGGGTAATCCCACCGAGAAGTCCTTCGAAATACTATCCCATTTCCACATTGGAATTTCTAAAGGTTGCAACAAGCCACCCGACCTTTGGTGCTCAATCTTCACTTGTTGGCACACCACACATTCCGACACATACACCGCAATATCTCTTTTCATCCCGGACCACCAATAGTCCCTCTTTAAATCTTGATACATCTTTGAAGCACCAGGATGTATAGTAAAAGTACCCTTATGCGCTTCCTCCAAAATCCTCCGTTTTAACTCTGTGTTATCAGGAACACAAATCCTTTGGTTAAACGAAATGACTCCGTCGGTAGTTCATACAAAACCCGGTTGAGTCAACAATTCTTGTAACTTCTCTTCCAACCCTTGCTCTTGTTGGATTTCTTCCCTAAGAGTAGAGGTGATATTCAAATTTCCCATAACCATACAATCCGGAGTCCAATTAAATTGAAGATTTAGATCTCTAAACTTTTCCATTAAGGCATACTCTAACATCATCAACTCGGCACTATGCAACACTTTCCTACTTAAAGCATCTGCCACTTTATTCGCTTTACCCGGATGGTACTTTAGCTCCAAATCATAATCCTTCAAATATTCCATCCACCTCCTTTGACGCATATTCAATTCTTTTTGATCAAATAAGTACTTTAAGCTCTTGTGGTCACTAAGCATCTCGAAACGTACTCCATACAAATAGTGACGCCACACTTTCAAGGTAAAAACAACTGCCGCCAATTCTAAATCATGCGTCGGGTAATTCTCTTCATGGACTTTAAACTGTCGTGAAGCGTAAGCCACTACATGTCCCTCCTGCATTAACACTCCGCCTAAACTCTTCTTCGATGCATCACAATATACCTCATATGACTTGCTAGGATCAGGAATAACCAAAACAGGTGCGGTCGTCAATCTCTCCTTCAAACTCCTAAAACTTCTTTCACAAGCCGAATTCCACTCATACGAATAATCCTTCCTAGTAAGTCTTGTCAATGGTAAAGCCAATTGCGAAAATCCCTTGATAAACCTTCAGTAGTAACCTGCTAATCCCAAGAAACTCCTAACTTCAGAAATATTTTTCGGTCTCTCCCAATTAATTACTGCTTCCACTTTTGATGGATCGACCGCCACACCTCCCTGGGATATGACATGACCAAGGAAATTAACCTCAGACATCCAAAACTCACACTTACTTAACTTAGCAAAAAGTTGCTTCTCTTGCAAGATGGATAAAACGATTCTTAAGTGTTCTCCGTGCTCTTGAGGATCACGAGAATAAATAAGAATGTCATCAATGAAAATCACCACAAATTGGTCCAAGTAAGGTTGAAATATCCGATTCATATAATCCATGAAAACTACCGGAGCATTTGTCACACCAAAAGGCATCTCCAAGAATTCATAATGACCATAACGGGTTCTGAACGCTGTCTTTGGTACATCTGAACTCTTCACACGAATCTGATGATAACCCGACCGTAAATCAATCTTCGAGAACACACAGGCTCCTTTCAATTGATCTAACAGGTCGTCTATCCTTGGTAATGGGTATTTGTTCTTGATGGTGACCTTATTCAATTGACAGTAGTCAATACACAACCGCATTCCACCATCCTTTTTCTTTACCAATAACACTGGAGCTCCCCAGGGCGAAACACTGGGTTGAACAAAATGCTTAGCTAACAATTCTTCCAACTGATCCTTTAGTTCCCTTAATTCAAGTGGTTCCATCCGATACGGAGAAACGGATATTGGAGCCGTTCCCGGTATCAGGTCAATAGAGAATTCCACTTCCCGCTCCAGAGGAAGAGAAGTGATATCCCCAGGGAAAACTTCAGGAAAGTCGTAAACTACTGGAATACTCAAAACTGGAATGCTACTACTCTCCTCCTTAGTAAGAATCAAAAGAACATACTTTTCTTCCTCAAACAAGAAATTAATCATTCCAACCGTACCTTCTAAAATAGTAGTTAACATATCCTTCGGGGTGGCCTCGGTAGATGGGATAATAATTAACTTCTCTTCGCAACCGATAAAAACCAAATTAGCAGAAAGCCAATCCATTCCTAGAACAACATCCACTTTCTTAAGCGGCAAACAAATAAGATCAATCTGGAACACTCTTTCATGCAGCAATAACACACAATTTTCACACATCAACGGTGTTTCAACAATTTCACCCATGGCAGTAGTAACCACCATAGGAGGAAACAAAGGAACAGCTTGCAACCCAAGTCGCTTCACACAACGCGTTGAAACAAAAGAATGTGTTGCACCACAATCAAATAAAACAAAACAAGGATGTCCATTTACGAAACACGTACCCGCAATCAAGGAGTTATCATTCTTTGCTTTCCTCGCATCCAAGGTATAAACTCGGCCGCTATTCCTCCCTTGTGCCTGATTCCTACCATGAGGAGAATCCCTCGATACATGGTCCATCTTATTACACTGATAACACCGTATTCCCTCAGAATTGCACCTACCATAATGATTCCTTCCACAAGTACGGCATGCAGGAGGCACACTAGTTCTAGAACTCTGAACTTGCTTCCATTTGAAAGATTGTTGCCTTGGTCTAACTTGTTGATTCGGTCTCCTTCGGTCTCTTTGATTCATCCTACTCAAACCTCCTTCCATTTGTACCTTCTTCAAACTGTGCTCCGCCACATAACATTGTCTTAACATTTCGGCATAAGTAGTAAATTCCCGTTGAGACACGCTATGTGAAATTTCAGCCCTTAAACCAAATAGAAACTGATCAATCTTCCACCTCTCATCAGGGGCATACATGGCTTGTCTAGAATAAGCGGCCATAGTTTCAAATTTCTCAGCATAAGAAGCCACAGTCAAGTTACCTTGTCTCAATTGTTGAAACTCGAATTCCTTTTGAGACCTCAAGGAACTTGGAAAATATTTCTCCATAAAAGTTACCTTAAACTGTTCCCATACCTTCGGTACCTCTTAAATTGTCATTAAAGCTGAAGCTCTCTCCCACCACCTCATGGCAGGACCCTTCAACAAGTGAGAAGCAAAGACCAACTTGTTTTCCTCACTGCATTGAACTATTTGGAAAATCTGTTCCATACCTGATATCCATTCATGAGCCTTTACTGGGTCTAACCCTCCCTGAAATTCTGGAGGAATCAAATGAATGAAATCCCTAAAGTTTCCTCCTGCAACTTCAGGAATAACCATTGGAGGATGTAGACCGCCTCCCATCTACTGAACCATTTGTTGCATAAACTGCTTTTGTTGTTGCTGCATCTGCTGCATGAATTGATACAACGGAGCATTCCCCTCGCCAACCGGCAGATTAGTCCCTATTGGAGCATTTCTCGGTCTACCACGGTTGTTTCTGTGCCCGTCAGCCATGTTCCTGAATGTCATACAGATAGGATTAAGTTGATCAGGCTCAATACCATAAATATAACACGTAAGACCAATGACGACACAACATATATGAAACAGAAAGAAAATACTCATACTATTTCATGGCTAGGTCGAGGATACGACCTTCTCTGATACCAACTGTAACGCCCACATATAGATACATACATCAAAGCATATATCATAGATGGATAATACGTTTGGTACTGAAATACATAAGTTCCTAGTAACACCGTATACATAAAAATGCCCAAAACAACCTAATACAACCACTGGCATGTTATATGTACAAAATGTTCAAAAGATAAAACTAAGAACTAGATCACTAAGGATCTCAAAAACTCCACAACGGAAGCAAAACCAACAGCTAATCAAGGACAGTCACACAACCTTATCCTTACCCTTCGCGGAACCTGCAGAACTTGTGATGTAAACAACAACAGTGGGGTGAGATACATCAAATCTTAGTGAGTTCGCTATCTTATAGTCCTCTCGGCTCTACAAGGTTCTAACAACCTAACTCAAATCAAAAGGGAAGGGAAATCACTTTGAGTACACACACAACATCAATGTAACCACACTCGTGAGCCTGCTAACGCAAGAATCTCACTAATCAATAACCATACCAAGGCATCCCATTTTCCCGTCTGCTTCTACGTCTAGAAGACGACCCGAGTCATGGATCCTTGAAGTTACTTGGCATACGAAATGGATTCGGGATCATCGGCCCGTACACCGTTATCCGTCATTTCACATGGCCCGTACACCGTCCCAAGTCTCTTTACCCGTAGGCTCCATTCGTACTACACGCGAGAATCAAACCTGCCAAGTAATTATGCATACATTTCAGAGGAGGTGCTTGAGTCTCATGAAACTACACCGCAAGATAAGCTGGTTATGATTACTAGACACACGCCTCGGCCTTTCTTGCATGAGCGTTGTCACTATGTCATTACACACTTCCCGGCATTGTTTATGGTAATGTTCCTCACTCTACCTAATTCATATTTTAACATGCATACATATTCAACAACAATCATACACCATTAAATGATAAAAATAGACATAACTACATTATTCCAAAATCCCAACATAATTAAATCGGTCAAAAAATCTTAAAACCATTTTAATAAGAAAGTACATTTTGTTAGCTTTCCAATGATATCAAGAATATTAAAAACGGCTAAACGAATCAAAAGTTATGGACATAACGAGAAATGGTATCGCGAAGAAAATACAATTTTACATTTTCCTGACCGTACGCGTATTGCCTTGTGCGGTACGCGTACTGCCCAGCTGCCTCGCCCAGCCATACGCGTATTGCCCAAAGTGATACGCGTATGGGCAGAGGTTGATTTCCCTTAAAATTTCATTTAATCCTCCAATACGCGTATTGCCCAAACCATACGCGTATTGCCTCCTCCCATACGCGTAACGCCCAAATCCTTCATTGCCATACGCGTATTGACCAACTCAATACGCGTATTCCCTTGCATGATACGCGTATGGGCAGAGGAAATCCAGAATTTTTTTTCTGCAGAAAAGTCTGCTACGGGTTGATCAAATTCCACCCCAAAATCCCATTTTCTCAGTCAAATTACACCAAAACATGTTATAATCATCACAACCAACATAACACACAATCAATTATCGAATTTCAGTAGTTAGATTATGATTCTATTGTAACATTTCACATTTTCAAACAATATCCCACTAACTCAAAACTCCATAAAACTATATTCTAAAGTGTCTAGTTAGAAACCCACTTGGATTCCAAGATAAGGAGGTTGAAGCTAAGATGAAAAGATGAAGATTGGTTGGTGATTTGAGTCCTAGAGCTCTTGAGAGAATTTTCCTCTTCCTTTCCTTCCTTTTTTAGTCTCTTTTCCTTTCTCTTCCATTTCCTTCTCAAAGTTTTCTAACTTTCAAATAAGGCAAGGAAAAGAAAATGTACATAGAAAATATTAATTGGCAATACTACTAATTATCCAAATTTTCTCAAATGCACCAATTAATAAAATTCCAAGTTAAATAGTATTAAATCTAATCAATCTGAGTTCATCAGTTTACTCTAATTATTTTATCCAATAATTGCTCAGAGAACACCGGAACCCAGTTGACCAAAATGATATTATCCAAAACGCTCAGAATTTTACGGGGTATTACATCCTCCCCCCTTAAATAGAAATTCGCCCACGAATTTAAAATAAATACCTGAAAAGATGAGGATAGACCTCCCGCAACTCCAATTCCAATTCCCAAGTTGCATTGCCCGGATGCGTCTTGTCCCACTGGACCTTAACAAGAGGAATCTCTTTATTACTTAACACTTTAGTTTCTCTTCCTGTGATACGACTCGGCTGAGGCTCAAATGTCAAATCAGCTTCTATCTCAATTGTATCTAGTAAAACTGGTTGAAGAGGATCTGGAACAAATTTTCAAAGCTGAGACACATGAAAAACGTCGTGCATTTCGGAAAGACAAGGCGGTAAGGCTAATCTGTAGGCTACTTCACCAATTCTTTCTAAAATCTGATATGGTCCCACGTATCTTGGACTTAATTTTCGCGATTTAAATGGTCCTTTCAATCTCAATCTCGGAGTAACCTTCAAAAATACATGATGACCCTCATCATACTCCAACGGTCTCCTACGGTTGTCCGCATAGCTTTTCTGACAGTGTTGGGCTTGTTTAATCTTTTCCCGAATCATTCTAATCTTTTCCGTGGTCTCGTGAATAATCTCGGGTCCCAAAATTCTATCATCTCCAACCTCCGTCCAACACAATGGCGTTCTACACTTCCTACCATATAACGCCTCATAAGGTGCCATACCAATACTTGCATGATAACTGTTATTATAAGAGAATTCGATCAACGACAAAAGTTCTCTCCAATTTCCCCCACTTTCAAGCACACAAGCTCTTAACATGTCTTTCATTGTTTGTATTGTCCGTTCCGTCTGACCGTCCATTTGCTGATGGTTCAACGTACTCAACCACAACTTCATCCCCATGGCTTGTTGAAAAGCTCTCCAAAATCTAGAAGTAAATTTTGGATCTCCATCCGAAACGATACTAGTAGGAATACCATGTAATCTTAGCATCTCTGAAATAAACAACCTTGCGAGATGACTCGCCTTGTAGGTAGTCTTCACGGCTAATAAATGCGCGGATTTCGTTAACCGGTCCACAATTACCCAAATTAAATCATAACCACCTTGTGCACGGGGTAATCCCACCGCGAAGTCCATCGAAATACTATCCCATTTCCACATTGGAATTTCTAAAGGTTGCAACAAGCCACCCGGCCTTTGGTGCTCAATCTTCACTTGTTGGCACACTACACATTCCGACAGATACACCGCAATATCTCTTTTCATCCCGGACCACCAATAGTCCCTCTTTAAATCTTGATACATCTTTGAAGCACCAAGATGTATAGTAAAAGTACCCTTATGCGCTTCCTCCAAAATCCTTCATTTTAACTCTGTGTTATCAGGAACACAAATCCTTTGGCTAAACGAAATGACTCCGTCGGTAGTTCGTACAAAACCCGGTTGAGTCAACAATTCTTGTAACTTCTCTTCCAACCCTTGCTCTTGTTGGATTTCTTCCCTAAGAGTAGAGGTGATATTCAAATTTCCCATAACCACACAATCCAGAGTCCAATTAAATTGAAGATTTAGATCTCTAAACTTTTCCATTAAGGCATACTCTAACATCATCAACTCGGCACTATGCAACACTTTCCTGGTTAAAGCATCTGCCACTTTATTCGCTTTACCCGGATGGTACTTTAGCTCCAAATCATAATCCTTCAAATATTCCATCCACCTCCTTTGACGCATATTCAATTCTTTCTGATCAAATAAGTACTTTAAGCTCTTGTAGTCACTAAACATCTTGAAACGTACTCTATACAAATAGTGATGCCACACTTTCAAGGTAAAAACAACTGCCGCCAATTCTAAATCATGTGTCGGGTAATTCTCTTCATGGACTTTAAACTGTCGTGAAGCGTAAGCCACTACATGTCCCTCCTGCATTAACACTCCGCCTAAACCCTTCTTCGATGCATCACAATATACCTCATATGACTTGCTAGGATCAAGAATAACCAAAACAGGAGCGGTCGTCAATCTCTCCTTCAAACTCCTAAAACTTCTTTCACAAGCCGAATTCCACTCATACGAATAATCCTTCCTAGTAAGTCTTGTCAATGGTAAAGCCAATTGCGAAAATCCCTTGATAAACCCATCTGTAGTAACCTGCTAATCCCAAGAAACTCCTAACTTCAGAAATATTTTTCGGTCTCTCCCAATTAATTACTGCTTCCACTTTTGATGGATCGACCGCCACACCTCCCTGGAATATGACATGACCAAGGAAATTAACCTCAGACATCCAAAACTCACACTTACTTAACTTAGCAAAAAGTTGCTTCTCTTGCAAGATGGATAAAACGATTCTTAAGTGTTCTTGGTGCTCTTCAGGATCACAAGAATAAATAAGAATGTCATCAATGAAAATCACCACAAATTGGTCCAAGTAAGGTTGAAATATCCGATTCATATAATCCATGAAAACTGCCGGAGCATTTGTCACACCGAAAGGCATCTCCAAGAATTCATAATGACCATAACGGGTTCTGAACGCTGTCTTTGGTACATCTGAACTCTTCACACGAATCTGATGATAACCCGACCGTAAATCAATCTTCGAGAACACACAGGCTCCTTTCAATTGATCTAACAGGTCGTCTATCCTTGGTAATGGGTATTTGTTCTTGATGGTGACCTTATTCAATTGACGATAGTCAATACACAACCGCATTCCACCATCCTTTTTCTTTACCAATAACACTGGAGCTCCCCAGGGCGAAACACTGGGTCGAACAAAATGCTTAGCTAACAATTCTTCCAACTGATCCTTTAGTTCCCTTAATTCAAGTGGTGCCATCCGATACAGAGAAACGGATATTGGAGCCGTTCCCGATATCAGGTCAATAGAGAATTCCACTTCCCGCTCCGGAGGAAGAGAAGTGATATCCTCGGGGAAAACTTCAGGAAAGTCGTAAACTACTCGAATACTCAAAACTGGAATGCTACTACTCTCCTCCTTAGTAAGAATCAAAAGAACAAACTTTTCTTCCTCAAACAAGAAATTAACCATTCCAACCATAACTTCTAAAATAGTAGTTAACACATCCTTTGGGGTGGCCTCGATAGATGGGATAATAATTAACTTCTCTTTGCAACCGATAAAAACCGAATTAGCAGAAAGCCAATCCATTCCCAGAACAACATCCACTTTCTTAAGCGGCAAACAAATAAAATCAATCTGGAACACTCTTTCATGCAGCGATAACACACAATTTTCACACATCAACGGTGTTTCAATAATTTCACCCATGGCAGTAGTAACCACCATAGGAGGAAACAAATGAACAGCTTGCAACCCAAGTCGCTTCACACAACGCGTTGAAACAAAAGAATGAGTTGCACCACAATCAAATAAAACAAAACAAGGATGTCCATTTATGAAACACGTACCCGCAATCAAGGAGTTATCATTCTTTGCTTTCCTCGCATCCAAGGTATAAACTCGGCCGATATTCCTCCCTTGTGCCTGATTCCTACCCTGAGGACAATCCCTCGATACATGGCCCATCTTATTACACTGATATCACCGTATTCCCTCCAAATTGCACCTACCATAATGATTCCTTACAAAAGTACGGCATGCCGGAGGCACACTAGTTCTAGAACTCTGAACTTGCTTCCCTTTGAAAGATTGTTGCCTTGGTCTAACTTGTTGATTTGGTCTCCCTCGGTCTCTTTGATTCATCCTACTCAAATCTCCTTCCATTTGTACCTTCTTCAAACTGTGCTCCGCCACATAACATTGTCTTAACATTTCGGCATAAGTAGTAAATTCCCGTTGAGACACGCTATGTGAAATTTCAGCCCTTAAACTAAATAGAAACTGATCAATCTTCCACCTCTCATCAGGGGCATACATGGCTTGTCTAGAATAAGCAGCCATAGTTTCAAATTTCTCAGCATAAGAAGCCACAATCAAGTTACCTTGTCTCAATTGTTGAAACTCAAATTCCTTCTGAGACCTCAAGGAACTTGGAAAATATTTCTCCATAAAAGTTACCTTAAACTGTTCCCATACCTTCGGTACCTCTTGAATTGTCATTAAAGCAGAAGCGCTCTCCCCCCACCTCATGGCAGGACCCTTCAACAAGTGAGAAGCAAAGACCAACTTGTTTTCCTCACTGCACTGAACTATTTGGAAAATCCGTTCCATACCTGATATCCATTCATGAGCCTTTACTGGGTCTAACCCTCCCTGAAATTCCAGAGGATTCAAACAAATGAAATCCCTAAAGTTTCCTCCTGCAACTTCAGGAACAACCACTAGAGGATGTAGACCACCTGCCATCTGCTGAACCATTTGTTGCATAAACTGATTTTGTTGTTGCTGCATCTGCTGCATGAATTGATACAACGGAGCATTCCCCTCGCCAACCGGCGGATTAGTCCCTGTTGGAGCATTTCTCGGTCTACCACGGTTGTTTCTGCGCCCGTCAGCCATGTTCCTGAATGTCATACAGATAGGATTAAGTTGATCAGGCTCAATACCATAAATATAACACGTAAGACCAATGACGACACAACACATATGAAACGGAAAGAAAATACTCATACTATTTCATGGCTAGGTCGAGGATACGACCTGCTATGATACCAACTGTAACGTCCACATATATATACATACATCAAAGCATATATCATAGATGGATAATACGTTTGGTACTGAAATACATAAGTTCCTAGTAACACCGTATACATAAAAATGCCCAAAACAACCTAATACAACCACTGGCATGTTATATGTACAAAATGTTCAAAAGATAAAACTAAGAACTAGATCACTAAGGATCTCAAAAACTCCACAACGGAAGCAAAACCAACAGCTAAGCAAGGACAGTCACACAGCCTTATCCTTACCCTTCGCGGAACCTGCAGAACTTGTGATGTAAACAACAACAGTGGGGTGAGATACATCAAATTTTAGAGAGTTCGCTATCTTATAGTCCTCTCGACTCTACAAGTTTCTAACAACCTAACTCAAATCAAAAGGGAAGGGAAATGACTTTGAGTACACACACAACATCAATGTAACCACACTCGTGAGCCTGCTAATGCAAGAATCTCACTAATCAATAACCATACCAAGGCATCCCATTTTCTCATCCGCTTCTACGTCTAGAAGACGACCCGAGTCATGGATCCTTGAAGTTACTTGGCATACGAAATGGATTCGGGATCATCGGCCCGTACACCGTGATTCGTCACTTCACATGGCCCGTACACTGTCACAAGTCTCTTTACCCGTAGGCTCCATTCGTACTACACGTGAGAATCAAACCTGCCAAGTAATTGTGCATACGTTTCAGAGGAGGTGCTCGAGTCTCATGAAACTACACCGCAAGATAAACTGGTTATGATTACTAGACACACGCCTCGGCCTTTCTTGCACGAGCGTTGTCACTATGTCATTACACACTTCCCGATATTTGTTTATGGTAATGTTCCTCACTCTACCTAATTCATATTTTAACATGCATACATATTCAACAACAATCATACACCATTAAATGATAAAAACCGACATAACGACATTATTCCAAAATCCCGACATAATTAAATCGGCCAAAAAATCTTAAAAACTTTTTAATAAGAAAGTACATTTTGTTAGCTTTCCAATGATATCAAGAATATTAAAAACTGCTAAACGAGTCAAAAGTTATGGACATAACGAGAAATGGTATCGCGAAGAAAACACAATTTTACACTTTCCTAACCGTACGCGTATTGCCTTGTGCGGTACGCGTACTGCCCAGCTGGCTCGCCCAGCCATACGCGTATTGCCCAAAGTGATACGCGTATGGGCAGAGGCTGATTTCCCTTAAAATTTCATTTAATCCTCCAATACGCGTATTGCCCAAACAATACGCGTATTGCCTCCTCCCATACGCGTAACGCCCAAATCCTTCATTGCCATACGCGTATTGCCTTGTATGATACGCGTATGGGCAGAGGAAATCCATAATTTTTTTCTGCAGAAAAGTCTGCTACGGGCTGATCAAATTCCACCCCAAAATCCCATTTTCTCAGTTAAATTACACCAAAACATGTTATAATCATCACAACCAACATAACACTCAATCAATTATCGAATTTCAGTTGTTAGATTATGATTCTATTGTAACATTTCACATTTTCAAACAATATCCCACTAACTCAAAACTCCATAAAACTCTATTCTAAAGTTTCTAGCTAGAAACCCACCTGGATTCCAAGATGAGGAGGTTGAAGCTGAGATGAAAAGATGAAGATTGGTTGGTGATTCGAGTCCTAGAGCTCTTGAGAGAATTTTCCTCTTCCTTTCCTTCCTTTTTTCCTCTCTTTTCCTTTCTCTTCCAATTCCTTCTCAAAGTTTTCTAACTTTTCAAATAAGGCAAGGAAAAGAAAATGTACATAGAAAATATTAATTGGCAATACTACTAATTATCCAAATTTTCTCAAATGCACCAATTATAAAATTCCAAGTTAAATAGTATTAAATCTAATCAATCTGAGTTCGTCAGTTTACTCTAATTATTTTATCCAATAATTGCTCAGAGTACACCGGAACCAAGTTGACCAAAATGATATTATCCAAAACGCTCAGAATTTTACGGGGTATTACATACCGTCTAGACATTTTATATCAATAAGGCTATACTCCCCACTTGATAAACCTACAACAACAACAAAATAGTTTTTAGATTTTTTTGTTTTTAAGAGTTTGTTGATTGTATATGAAGCATACAACTAGAGAGATAGAAAAAACTTAAATTCAATACCTGAAAGGAGG
Source organism: Lathyrus tuberosus (assembly GCA_022829125.1). Taxonomy (NCBI): domain Eukaryota; kingdom Viridiplantae; phylum Streptophyta; class Magnoliopsida; order Fabales; family Fabaceae; genus Lathyrus; species Lathyrus tuberosus. The sequence goes on along the minus strand of JALAZF010000299.1, from coordinate 608,661 downwards.
ATCATAGAAATGAACAAAATCAAGCAAAAATAAGATCGATTGATTAACACGAAGGCCATTGTAAGTAATTCCCCCTTTTTTTTTTCTTTTGAGATTTTGGACTTACATTATACATTTTATACACCACTGAAATGAAATTTATAGAGGATAAAGAAAATGCTTGAAAAGAAAATAAATAAATGAATTTAAATCATTTTAATATTTACAATAATGTACTTCAATATTTATATATTTATGTATATTATATATTATTTAATTTTAATTAAAGGTCATTTTTAATATGTAAAAATGTAATTTTTAATTTTTTTTATAAAATACAAATATTTAATACTGACTTGGGTGTTAAATTGGTCTCAACTTTAATTAATTAATATATATGTTTGAAAAAATTATTATAATTTTAATTATTTCGTGTTATAATTTTTTTTTTGTAGATATTATACTACACATTGGCAAAATTATTTTTATTTTATTTGACTTTATAAATTAAATTAATCACTTAATATTATTTTATTTTTTATGTATATATTTAAAGGAGTGATATACAATTTGTTTACTTTTAAAGAAACAAAGGGATATTCATTTAGAGGACGAAATTATTTTAAAGGGGTAAGATGGTAACATCTCAATATTTTAAATAAGTATCATATTTATTTATTAAACATTTTAGCACTTAATATTTATTTTTTATTTAATAAATTATTTTATGAGGTTGGAATATTATGAAATTCTAGAACCCTTATGTAATGCCCTGCGTAATATATATCTAGAATAATACAATACAAGCATTTTATTTGGTACTGACCCATCAAAAGCGCCTAATAGCATAGTTCACATACTTGTCCATTCCTAAAACATAAATACTCTACATGGCACAAGTCATGGAAACTAGCCAAAAAAAATAATAAAACTAAGAATGATATACAATATCCTCAATTGCATACAACAAAAGAATACACAGCGGAATAAGCTTAACTAAGCTTCTCTTGAAACATCCGGGCATCACTCCACTTGTAACCAAACATGCACCTGAAACAAAGCAACTATAGTGGGGTGAGATACATCAAATCTTAGTGAGTTCCCTATCCTATAGATTCTCTCGGCTTTACAGGGTTCTATCAATCCTAACTCAAGTCAAGTAGAAGGGAAAAAGACCTTGAGTACACAACCTCACAAACTCACACTATATGGAAACATATCATGAGTCTGCTAACTCACAAAGTTCACACGGAAGGAATTACGTCCTGAGCCTGTTAACTCAAGATTCCTTATGAATCGATAACCATACCAAGGCATCCCCTTTTCCCGCCCGCTTCTACGTCTAGAAGTCGACCCGAGTCATGGATCCTTGAAGTTACTTGACATACAAAATGGATTCGGGATCATTGGCCCGTACACCGTGATCCGTCACTTCACACGGCTCGTACACCATCACAAGTCTCTTTACCCGTAGGCTCCATTCGTACTACACGCGGGAATCAAACCTGCCAAGTAATTGTGCATACGTTTCAGTGGATGTAATACCCCATAATTTTGTGAACATTTTGAATAATATTATTATGATCAACTGGGTTCCGGGGTACTCTGAGCAATTATTGGATACAGTAATTAGAGTAAACTGACGAACTCGGAATTTGATTAGATTAATATTATTTAACGTGGAGTTTTATTAATTGGTGCAATTGAGATAATTTGGATAATTAGTAGTATTGCCAATTAATGTACCTATGTCTATTTTCTTTTCATTTTCTTTACTTGAGAAAAGATAGAAACTTGGAGAAGGGAAAAGAAAGAGAAGGAAAAGGAAGGGAAAAGAAGAGAAAAATTTCTCAAGAGCTCTAGGACTTGAATCATCAACCAATCTTCATCTTTTCATCTCAGCTTCAACCTCCTCATCTTGTAATCCAGGTGGGTTCTAGTTAGATGCTTTAGAGTAGAGTTTTATTGAGTTTAGAGTTAGTTTCGACATTGTTAGAAAATGAGAAATTTTACACTAAAATCATGTTTTAATGTTCCTTATGATTGATACTTGTTACATATGTGTTGTTGTGTATCCAATTGGTATTTTTCTGGTGTTTAGAAGTGAATTGGAAGGGAAAATGGACAAATTTCGCAGAACCATTTATGCAGGAAAATTCTGGGTTTCACGCTGCCCACACGCGTATCACCCAAGGCAATACGCGTATTGGTTAAGTCAATAAGCGTATGGCCATGAAGAAATGTGGGCAATACGTGTATGGGGTTCCATTTTCTCGGCCATCTGCTCATTTGCGTAATGGTACACGTAGGGTTTTGGGCAATAAGCGTATGAAGTAAGGCAATACGCGTATTGGGGTTTTAAAAGGAATTTTTGGGAAAAATCAGTCTCTGCCCATACGCGTATGACTTTGGGCAATACGCGTATGGCTGGGCGAGCCAGCTGGGCAATACGCGTATGGCACAAGGCAATACGCGTACGGCCAGGAGGGTGTAGAATTGTGTCTTTTTCGCGATACCATTTCTTGTTATGTCCATAACTTTTGACTCGTTTATCCGTTTTTAATATTTTTTATATTATAGGAAAGCTAACAAAGTGTACTTTCTTATTAAAATGGTTTTAACATTGTTGGCCGATTTAATTATGTCGGGATATTGGAATAGTGTTGTTTTGTCGACTTTTATCATTTAATGGGGGGTAATTGTTGTTGAATAAGTATGCATGTTAAAATATGAAATAGATAAAGTGAGGAACATTACCATAAACAATGTCGGAAAGTGTGAATTTTCTTAGTGACAATGCTCGCGCATGAAAGGCCGAGGCGTGTGTCTAAAAATCATAACCAGTTTATCTTACGGTGTAGTTTCATGAGACTCGAGCACCTCCTCTGAAACGTATGCACAATTACATGGCAAGTTTGATTCCCGCGTATAGTACGAATGGAGCCTACGGGTAAAGAGACTTGTGACGGTGTACGGGCCGTGTGAAGTGACGGATCACGGTGTACGGGCCGATGATCCTGAATCCATTTCGTATGCCAAGTAACTACAAGGATCCATGACTCGGGTCGCCTTCTAGACGTAGAAGCGGACGGAAAAAGGGGATGCCTTGGTACGGTTATTGATTAGTGAGATTCTTGAGTTAACAGGCTCAGGACGTACTTTAGTACTAATGTGGGTTAACAGGCTCACGAGTGTGAATGAATATTTAGCGTGTGTATACTCAAAGTCACTTCCCTTCCCTTTTGAGTTGAGTTAGGTTTATTAAACCTTGTAAAGCCGAGAGGACTTTAAGATAGGGAACTCACTGAGATTTGATGTATCTCACCCCACTGTTGTTGTTTACATCACAGGTACTGCAGGTTCCGCGAAGGGTAAGGATAAGGCTTTGTGATTATCCTTACTTATCTGATGGCTTTGCTTCCGTTGTGGAGTTTTTGAGATCATTAGTGATCTAGTTCTTAGTATTTGTCTTTGGAACATCTTGTAGATATACTATGCCGTAGTTTTTTTGTATTAGGCTTTTGGGCATGTATATGTATAATGTGTTTACTAGGAACTTATTGTATATTTCAGTACCACAAAGTGGAAATCATGTATAATATATGCTTTGATGTATGTATATATATATATGGGCTTTACACTTGGTATCAGAGCAGGTCGTATCCTCGACCTATCCATGAAATAGAATAAATTTTCTTTCCGTTTCATATGCGGCGTGTCGCCATTGGTCTTGTGTGTTATATTTATGGTATTGAGTCTGATCAACTTAATCCTATATGTATGAAATTCAGGAACATGGCTGACAGGTGCAGAAACAACCGGGGTAGACCGAGAACCAATCCAGCAGGGACTAATCCGCCGGGTGACGAGGGAAATGCTCCTTTATACCAATTTATGCAACAGATGTAGCATCAGCAGAATCAATTTATGCAACAAATGGTACAGCAAATGGCTGGTGGCGTGTATCCTCCAGTGGTGGTTCCTGAAGCTGCAGGGGGAACCTTTAGGGATTTCATTCGTATGAATCCTCCGAAATTCCAGGGAGGGTTAGATCCAGTAAAGGCTCATCAATGGATATCAGGTATGGAACGGATTTTCCTAATAGTTCAGTGCAGTGAGGAAAACAAGGTGGTCTTCGCTTCTCACTTGTTGAAGGGTCCTGCCATGAGGTGGTGGGTAAGCGCTTAAGCCTTAATGACAATTCAAGAGGTACCAAAGGTATGGGAACAGTTTAAGGTAACCTTTATGGAGAAATATTTTCCAAGTTCCTTGAGGTCTCAGAAGGAATTCGAGTTTCAACAATTGAGACAAGGCAACTTAACTGTGGCTTCTTATGCTGAAAAGTTCGAGGTTATGGCTGCTTATTCTAGACAGGCTATGTATGCTCCTGATGAGAGGTGGAAGATTGATCAGTTTCTGTTTGGTTTAAGGGCTGAAATTTCACATAGTGTGTCTCAGAGAGAATTCACTAGCTATGCCGAATTGTTAAGACAGTGTTATGTGGCGAAGCATAGTTTGAAGAAGGTACAAATGGAAGGAGATTTGAGTAGGATGAATCAAAGTGGCCGAGGGAGATCGAATCAACAAGTTAGACCAAGGAAACAATCATTCAAAGGGAAGCAAATTCAGAGTTCGAGGACTAGTGTGCCTCCGGTATGCCGTACTTGTGGAAGGAATCATTATGGTAGGTGCAGTTTGGAGCGAGTGAGGTGTTATCAGTGTAATAAAGTGGGCCATATAGCAAGGGATTGTCCTCAGGGTAGGAATCAGACACAAGGGAAGAATACCGGATGAGTGTATACCTTGGATGCGAGGAAAGCAAAGAATGATAACTCCTTGATTGTGGGTACGTGTTTCGTAAATGGACATCCTTGTTTTGTTTTATTTGATTGTGGGGCAACGCATTCTTTTGTGTCCACGCGTTGCGTGAAACGACTTGGGTTGCAAGCTGTTCCTTTGTTTCCTCCTATGGTGGTTACTACTGCCATGGATGAGATTGTAGAGACACTGTTGATGTGTGAAAATTGTGTATTATCGGTGAATGAAAGAGTTTTCCAGATTGATCTTATTTGTTTGCCGCTTAAGAAAGTGGATGTTGTTCTGGGAATGGATTGGCTTTCTGCTAATTCAGTGTTTATTGGGTGTGAGGAAAAACTGATCATTCTCCCATCTGCCGAGGCCACTCCGAAGGATGTGTTAACTACTATTTTAGAAGGTACGGTTGGAATGATTAATTTCTTGTTTGAGGAGGAAAAGTCTGTTCTTTTGATTCGTACTAAGGAGGAGAGTAGTAAATTCCAACTTTTGAGTATTCTGGTAGTTTGTGACTTTCCTAAAGTTTTCCCCAAGGATATCACTTCTCTTCCTCCGGAGCAGGAAGTGGAATTCTCTATTGACCTGATACCGGGAACGACTCCAATATCCGTTTCTCCATATCGGATGGCACCACTGGAATTAAGAGAATTAAAGGATCAATTGGAAGAATTGTTGGCTAAGCATTTTGTTCGACCAAGTGTTTCGTCCTGGGGAGCTCCAGCGTTATTGATAAAGAAAAAGGATGGGGGAATGCGATTGTGTATTGATTATCGTCAGTTAAATAAGGTCACCATCAAGAATAAATACTCATTACCAAGGATAGACGATCTGTTAGATCAATTGAAAGGAGTCTGTGTGTTCCCAAAGATTGATTTACGGTCGGGTTATCATCAGAGTTGGGTGAAGAGTTTAGACGTACCAAAGACCGCGTTTAGAACCCGTTATGGTCATTATGAATTTTTGGTAATGCCTTTCGGTGTGACGAATGCTCCGGCAGTTTTCATGGATTATATGAATCCGATATTTCAACCTTACTTGGTCCAATTTGTGGTGATTTTCATTGACGACATTCTTATCTATTCTCGTGATCCTCAAGAGCACGGAGAACACCTAAGAATTGTTTTATCCATCTTACAAGAGAAGTAACTTTTTGCTAAGTTAAGTAAGTGTGAGTTTTGGATGTCTGAGGTTAATTTTCTGGGCCATGTCATATCCCAGGGAGGTGTAGCGGTCGATCCATCAAAAGTTGAAGCAGTGATTAATTGAGAGAGACCGAAGAATGCTTCTGAAGTTAAAAGTTTCTTGGGATTGGCAGGGTACTACAGAAGGTTTATCAAGGGTTTTTCGCAGTTGGCTTTACCATTGACGAGACTTACTCGGAAGGATTATTCATATGAGTGGGATTCGGCTTGTGAAAGAAGTTTTAGGGGTTTGAAGGAGAGATTGACTACTGCTCCTGTTTTGGTTTTTCCTGATTCTAGCAAGTCGTATGAGGTATATTGTGATGCATCGAAGAAGGGATTAGGCGGGGTGTTAATACAAGATGGACATGTAGTGGCCTATGCTTCACGACAGTTGAAAGTCCATGAAGAGAATTACCCAACGCATGATTTAGAATTGGCGGCAGTTGTATTTACTTTGAAAGTGTGGCGTCACTATTTGTATGGTGTACATTTTGAGATGTTTAGCGACCACAAGAGCTTAAAGTACTTATTTGATTAGAAAGAGTTGAACATGCGTCAGAGGAGATGGATGGAATGTTTGAAGGATTATGACTTGGAGTTAAAATACCATCCGGGTAAAGAAAATGAGGTGGTGGATGCATTGAGTAGGAAGGTGTTGTATAATGCCGAGTTGATGATGTTAGAGTATACCTTAATGGAAAAGTTTAGAGATCTAAATCTTCAATTTAACTGGACTCCAAATTGTGTAGTCATGGGGAATTTGAATGTCTCTTCTACTCTTATGGAAGAAATCAAGCAAGAGCAAGGGTTAGATGAGAAGTTACAAGAAGTGTTATTGCAACCGGGTTTTGTCCGAGCTGCCGACAGAACAATTTTGTTTAACCAAAGGATTTGTGTTCCGGATAACACGGAGTTAAAACGAAGGATTTTTGAAGAAGTGCATAACGGTGCTTTTACTATACATCCTGGTGATTCAAAGATGTATCAAGATTTAAAGAGGGACTATTGGTGGCCCGGGATGAAAAATGATATTGTGGTGTATGTGTCAGAATGTGCGGTGTGCCAACAAGTGAAGATTGAGCACCAAAGGCCGGGCGGCTTGTTGCAACCTTTAGAAATTCTGACGTGGAAATGGGATAGTATTTCGATGGACTTCGCAGTAGGATTACCCCGTGCACAGGGTGGTTATGATTCGATTTGGGTAATTGTGGATCGGTTAACGAAATCCGCGCATTTCTTATATGTGAAGACTACCTACAAGGCGAGTCATCTCGCAAGGTTGTTCATTTCAGAAATAGTGAGGTTGCATGGTATTCCTACTAGCATCATTTCGGATAGAGATCCAAAGTTTACTTCTAGATTTTGGAGAGCTTTTCAACAAGCCATGGGAACGAGGTTATGTTTGAGCACGTCGAATCATCCGCAAACAGACGGTCAGACGGAACGGACAATACAAACCATGGAGGACATGTTGAGAGCTTGTGCACTTGAAAGTGGAGGAAATTGGATAGAACTTTTTCCGCTAATCGAATTATCTTATAATAACAGTTATCAGGCAAGTATTGGTATGGCACCTTATGAGGCGTTATATGGTAGGAAGTGTAGAACGCCATTGTGTTGGGCGGAGGTTGGCGACGATAGAATTTTGGGACCCGAGATTATTCACGAGACCACGGAAAAGATTAGAATGGTTCGTGGAAAAGTTAAATAAGCCCAAGATCATCAGAAAAGCTATGCTGACAACCGTAGGAGACCGTTAGAGTTTGATGTGGGTGATCATGTATTTTTGAAGGTTACTCCGAGGTTGAGATTGAAAGGACCATTTAAGTCGCGGAAGTTAAGTCCATGATACGTAGGACCGTATCAAATCTTAGAAAGAATTGGAGAAGTAGCTTACAGACTAGCCTTACCGCCTTCTCTTTCAGAAATGCACGACGTTTTTCATGTGTCTCAGCTTCGAAAATTTGTCCCAGATCCTCTTCAGCCAATTTTACCAGATACAATTGAGATAGAAGCTGATTTGACGTTTGAGCCTCAACCGAGTCGTATCACAGGAAGAGAAACTAAGGTGTTAAGGAATAAAGAGATTCCTCTTGTTAAGGTCCAGTGGGATGAGACGCATCCGGGCGATGCAACTTGGGAATTGGAATCGGAAATGCGGGAGGTCTACCCTCATTTGTGCAGGTAATCCTTTAAATTCGAGGGAGAATTTCTATTTAAGGGGGGGGGGGGGGAGGATGTAATACCCCATAATTTTGTGAACATTTTGAATAATATTATTATGATCAACTGGGTTCCGGGGTACTCTAAGCAATTATTGGATACAGTAATTAGAGTAAACTGATGAACTCAGAATTTGATTAGATTAATATTATTTAACGTGGAGTTTTATTAATTGGTGCAATTGAGATAATTTGGACAATTAGTAGTATTACCAATTAATGTACCTATGTCTATTTTCTTTTCATTTTCTTTGCTTGAGAAAAGATAGAAACTTGGAGAAGGGAAAAGGAAGAGAAAGAAAAGGAAGGGAAAAGAAGAGAAAAATTTCTCAAGAGCTTTAGGACTTGAATCATCAACTAATCTTCATCTTTTCATATCAACTTCAACCTCCTCATCTTGTAATCCAGGTGGGTTCTAGTTAGATGCTTTAGAGTAGAGTTTTATTGAGTTTAGAGTTAGT